>KZ613510.1:11132-114050 GCA_002865625.1 Hyaloscypha hepaticicola
ATATATAAATATATAAATATATAAATATATAAATATATAAATATATAAATATATAAATATATAAATATATAAATATATAAATATATAAATATATATAAAAATAAAAATATATTTTTAAATAAAATATAAAATAAATATTAAAAAATAAAAATTGAATTTATATTTTAATTAATATATATATATATAATTAAAAGTAAATGAATTTTAATTTTATAATATATTTCTTAAAATTAATAATTTAAAATCTCGAAAAAGGAAATTGAAATAGAATAGAAATAATTAAAAATTAATTAAATTAAAAGTAAATAAAATAGAATAGTATAATATAATATAATAAATATAAATAATAAATAATAAATTAATAAAGATTATATTTCCGGTTTTAAATTAAAAAAATATAAATTTTTATATTTAATAATAAAGAATATTTTATATTAAATTATAATATATATAAATTTAAAAAGAAATATAATTATTTTAATTAAAAAGATTTCTTTTTTAAAAAAAAGAATATATATTTTAAAGAAAAAAATAAATATTTTAAAAGAAAAAATAAATATTTTAAAAAAAAAAATATATATTTTAAAAAAAAAGAAATATATTTTAAAAAAAAAAATATATATTTTAAAAAGAAAAATAAATATTTAAAAAGAAAAATATATATTTAAAAGAAAATATTTAAATTTTTAAAAATTAATTTTAATTTCTTTTTATATAATATATATAATTTTTATATTAATAAATATAAACTTTTATATTATTAAATATAAAAAAAATTTAATATTATTAAATTTAATTTTTTTTATTTAATTATAAACGAATTTATAATATTAGAATATTATTATAAATAAAATAATATATAAAATAATAATTTTAATTTAAAATTTCTTTTATTATTTTATCTTTTAATAAAATAATAATAGAATAATAATTTAATAAAATTATAAATTTTAAATAATTATATTTTAATTATTATAAATTTAATTAAAATAAAAATTAGATTTTATAAAAAAGAAAAATTTAATATTATATTTTATTATATAAAAATAATTATTTTATTATATTATTATAATTATAATTAAGAATTAATTAAAGTAATAAAAATAAATACTTTAAATATAATTTAAATAAAATATAATAATTTTAAAATTTTAAATTATAATATTTTAATTTTATAAAATAATATTTTTATAATAAAATATTTAATTTTATTAAATATAATATTAAATAAAAGAAAAGAATAAAATATTAAATTCTTATTTATATATATATTATAATAATATTATATTATAAAAATATTAAATAAAATCTAAAATATTCTTTAATTTTTTATTCTTTTAATTATTTATTTAATATATTAATATTTTAATCTTAAATATAAATAAAATAATTTTTTATTTTAAATATTATTATTATTAAATTTCTATTATTCCGGAATAAACTAAAAGTTATTTTTATAATATATTTGAATTTTATTATTCTTTTTATTTTCTTTATTAATCTCTTAAAATATATTTTTTTTTTATTAAAATCTATTAAAATTTAAACTTATTTTATTTTTTTTTTATAAAATATAATAAATAAAAATATTTATTTTTTAATTTTAATTAATATTATTTTAAAAATAATTTTATTTAATAAAATATATTAAATATTATTAATATTTATTTTATTTATAATAAACTTTATAAAGATTATATTTAATCGAATTTAATAATTTTAAAAAAAGTATTTTTTTTATTAAATATAAAAAGTATTTAATTAAATATTAATAATAATATTATTTTATAAAGAATTTAAAATATAAAAAGAAATTATATTAAAATTAATTTTATTATTATTTTTTAATATTAGTAAAAGAAAAAGTTTTTTATTCTTTTTATTCTTAAACTCGATTTTAATTATATTATTAATATTAGAATCAAATAGTATAAAAGATAAAGAATTAATTCGAATTATTAAAGAATAATTAAATAGAAAAGGGATTAATAAAAGAATAAATAATAAAATAAATAATAGAATAAACTAAAAATACTATTAAGAATAATATTTATATAAGAGTATTCAAAGAAGTCCTTATAGAAATCCTATTTATTATTAGTATATTAAAATAAATATAAATTAATTTTAAATTATATTTTAGAAATTAATAATAGATAAATAGATTAATTTCTCTTTATTAAACTTCTTCTTGAAATAGTCTTTTGAATTTAAATTTCTCAAATTATTTTTATAAATAGTTTTATTTATTCTTTAAAGTTTTTTAATCTTTTTTTTAATTTTATTTTATTTATAAAATAATTTTAAAAAAGTCTGAAAATAATATTTAATATTATTATTCCTTTTTAAAATCCTTTAAACTTATAATTTTATATTCGTTTTAAATAATTTATAATAAAACTAATTTAATAAAATAAATTAATAAAAATTATTTTTATTATATTTTAATATATTATAAAATCACTTATTATATATCTTATATTAAAAATTATATATTATATTTATTTAAACTCGAATTTTAATTTTATAAAAATCTAATAATTGAAATATTAATATAATTCTAGATTTTTTAGATTTATTAAAAGAAAATAATAGAGTTCTAATAATATTAAAAGACTATTCTTTAAATAATCACTTTATTACTGATTTCTTTTTTATTCTAATTTTCTTTCTTTTAGTTAAATTAATAAATATTATCTCTAATATATATTTAAATTTATATTTAATTAAAATCTCTATTATTTTATTCTATAATACTTTTAGTATTTCCAGAAATCGATTCTAATCTACTATTCTATATTCTATTCGAATATTAAATTTTTAATACTTATTTTGGATTCTATATTTACAAAATCACTTTATTAGAATTAGAATTAATTTAATATATCTTATTAGATCGAGTTCTTTTCCTATATTTACGAGAATTATAATATATTCAGGAATATATTCTATTCTGAAATCAAGTATATATATAATTATAAATAAGTATTTCTTATTAATAGTTATTTCGATAGAGTAGAGGACTATAAAAGGGGGGGATTACAGGGTCGATTTTACAGGAACTAGAAGGCTTAATGGTACTGGAATTTCTTTAGGATCAGGGCTCACTTTGACGAATTCGGTAGAAGGAGGAGGAGGAGGTTTCTTCAGAATACCCTTAACGGGAACTATTGTCTTAGGAATAGCCTTAATAGGTGGATTCTTCGAAGCGGGGGCCTTTTTAGACTATTCTGGTATATTTTTAGATACCGGAGGGTGTCTTTCACGTGGAGGAAGTGTATTCGCGGCAGCTTGATATCTGGTAACTATGATTATATTGTTAACTCTGAATAGCTTTAATATTTCTACTTTAGGACGTGTTGTGGTGGCCGAGAGTAGTGGATTGATTTAATTCATTTATTTTAGGTGAGTGCGCGGCCAAAATCCAATGATTTCGGTAAAACTAGCGTATAATCGCCGATTCTTACATACAGCTGTACCCGAACCACATGTTTAAGGTTAGGTGGTGCCACTCTAGTCCCACCCGCGCGTCATCAACAGCAGCAACCGTTATAGCAGCGCAGCCACCACCACCACCATATCAGAAATTATTCAAAGCACACATCGAAGCCGACCGCTATCAGCCCCTATCATCTGCTTTCACCAAACCGCTGTCGACCGCTATCTTTGATGTTCTATGGTGGTGTTCGATACGCGTACCGCTACCACTCGGGCAATCCACTCATTCATACCCTCACGGGCATCTGAACCCCTATCCAATTCAAGTCGAAGCTGCACATGTCAAGTCTATCCGTTCTCGTGCTCTGGCTTCTGTGGAGTATTTTCCCTCCACTGAAATCCGCTCCCCCGGCAATGCCGCCTCCAGACGATGGACTCGACGAGGTGTTACTCAATTATATCGAGCATAATCCATCGGGAAACTCTACCGTGCTTCTGATCCATGGTGCTTGCACCTCAGGCCTGAATTGGGATCTTGTTGTGCCGCACCTCGCGGACACATATCACCTGCTCGTCCCCGATTTACCTGGCCATGGCCAGTCACAAAATGTGACTCCATTTTCTGCGGAATACTCCTCACGTCTTCTAGAGAGGTATGTCAATTCCACCGAGCACATTTCCCCGGCTCGGATGTCTGATGAGTTTTGCTCCTCAGAAACGCCTTTCAAGTAATACTCCTGAGACGTTGTCACGACTTCCAACTTCTACCACATGGGGTATACTAACTCAGAGACTTTGATCTATAGATTAATCCGCAAGCATGCCCACGATGGAAGCGCGCATGTTGTGGGCCACAGTCTTGGCGCGAACGTTGCTATCGAACTTATAACAACCTACCCTCAAGTCGTCAACACTGCTTTTGTCTCAGGGTTTGCCAAATACCCACAGACCAAACTTACGCCGTTTTTTCCATATGGATTTTGGGCAGATGGTCGACTTCAAAAACTTATTCCCCGCCCTATAAAAGAATGGCTTATGGACGGAACTGATCTTGGAAATTCCCCTCCATGTTCTATGCAATTATGTCGCCAAATTGTTCCAGTACTAGTTGGAGCGTGGCCCTCTCCCTGGCCAGCACGAACTCTTATTGTTGCCGCTGGAAAGAGTGGTATTCTCCCATCAAGTGATCGTCTAGAGGATGCGCGGAAACTCATGGAGATTGGGAAAGAGAAGAATACACAGACTATCGCTGTAACTCATCCTCTTATGAGGCATCCTTGGAACAGGCAAGATCCCCCATTGTTCGCTCAGACTGCTCGCGCTTGGTTCGAGGGAGAAGAGCTCCCTGTTGGTTTTCACAATGTTTAGCTATGTATGCTTGAGATATCATTCTCAGAGTACAGTACATTCGAATCACTATGGCCTCTATAAGTCTTAGACTTTCAAAACCCATAACGAAAACGCAAGTCACCACCTATGTTTAAATATATTTTTCAAGCAGGTACCAGCAATTTATTTCAAATCAGTACCGGTCGTTTCCCTTCGTTCACTCTACCACGTTATCTTCATTTGAGATTTGGATGCATTTGAACAGCAGCCAGACGAGTGGCGAGAAGCATGTTTGCTTTAGATTGTCCGTACAAACCCTGTGTTACATGAAGTATGTATAAGGTGACGTTGGATGCTATCTGATTTAACAAGCTAGCTAAAGAGCGTCGAGGTACTAACGGATGTAGATAGAAGCGGAAGTCGTTCATTTCAGATCACCCAACTCCTATCTGCGCGCTAATAAGTGTTTCTTCCCCCTAATCAAGAGGCATGAGGCCGCGATAAATAATAGGGGTTTCTGGGCATAATTGTTTTAATTTACAGTCTACTCCCTAGTAAGCTTAGCTGAAACTTTCAAGCTAGTCTGCAGGAGATTGTTCTGATGCCGTTTCTGTTTTCAATGACATCTTAGGTCATGCTGTTGGAATTAAGTGCGACCCTGGTGTGTTTCATATGCGCCGAAAGATCTGAAGCTGTAAGTGTATCATCGACAACGCGAGACAGCCTCTCTATCGCATTGATGGGATAGTATTTGGAATTGCACCGCCTCTTCGGGGGCGGCGCTTCCGTTTCATGTTGGCGACTAAATCTCGGGATGGCGCGTGGCTGTGTGAAGTGATATTTCTAATAAGGGTTGCCATATTTCTCAACCTTTGACTTGCTAGGCCCCGGTCGCAAAGCGTTCTTTATTCCTTAGAGAATTGTTCCAGTCGTCAAAGGTGCAATAGTGTTGGATTCCCTTCGACACGATTTCTGGCAGCTATCTCATAGCGCAATTCTAGCAACGTGCGTGAGGCGCGGGCCTTTCGTTTTCAACAACTACCAGCATGCCGTTACGTGTCCCAGCATAAACATGGTAGGTAGCCTCGATCACAGGGATTTCATGTTTTGACATGTTGAATAGTCTATGAAAGTACTCTACGATAGAACCGGCCCAGAAGAGAGCTTAAACCCAACAGTCGAGTATATCACCTATTTTCATCCCCTTATCTAACGGTGATTCTGACTCGTTACGAAAAGTATTGTTGCTGTTCACGGCCTGAACCCAACCAACAGAGATGATCATGCAGTTGCTACGTGGACAGACTCCAAAAGCGGGCATCTTTGGCTCAGAGATGCACTTCCAGATTCGCAGCCGAGTGCGCGTGTTCTCTTGTATTCCTACAATTCGAGTCCAGCATTGGGGAGCGATAAGGACCGATTCATTTTCCAAGCAAATGATCTCTTGGAATGCTTGAGACTCAATCGACGGAAGGTTAGTTTAGCCACCTAGTTCCAAACACCAGAACTAAACAATCTCAATAGGACCCAAATTTACCCTTGATTATGGTTGGTCATAGCCTTGGTGGAATTCTTATCAAGCAGGTTGGTTAATGTTGAAACTATGTTAAATATCCACTAAGTTGGTTAAAGGCCCTTATCAACGCCCAAAATAATCCAAAGTACAAAGACATAAAGCAGGCAACGTGAGTGGCCACAGTCGGACCTGCAAAATTGTGACATTGGAGCTGAAGTTAACAGTTTCGGGCTAATGTTCTTCGGAACTCCCCATTCAGGGCCTACGAATGATCTTCAAGTCAAGTTTGGCAAAGCATGCGTAGGCATCGCCCAGTCAATGCCTTGGAAGGTGTCCAATGACATAATGGAGGCGTTGAAAAAAGGATCTCTATTCTCGGATATTATATCCGAGCACTGGAGGCATCAACTTGAACAGTATCAAATTATATCTTTTTACGAAGGAGTTGGCAATGTAAGTCCATTTCCCCTATCTTTGGCCCTTTGATTAGCGACTCTAACAGTGCGAAAAGTTAGTGCCTCGGGAATCGGCCGTCTTTGGGCTTGATGGCAGGCGTGAAAATCAAGTCAAACTTAATGCGACACATAGAAATATGTGTCGCTTCAATCCATCCGTGGAGAAAGACAGGGACAATTATTTCCTCGTTGAAGGCAACATGGCCGATTTATGCAGCAAATATCCTAGTGAGCATTGACCATCATTTTCAATCGACCTTCCAGTGTTTATAGTAGAATCTTACTTTTCTATGTCTTGTTCTGAACGCGTTTGGATATGCGATGTGATAGATTTCTCTGACAAAACAATCTAGTAAAAGATACTCATAAAGAAGAATTTAAAGGCATATCATTCTCCCTCCTAGTCAAGTTATACCAATATTATTACTGACACAAGAATTAGAGTTAATCGATAGCCTTAAAGCATTGAGCTACAATCCGCGATTTCACAAAATATCTGACCAGCACCAAAAAAGCCTCCAATGGATGTGGAACGATGGCGAAGATGGACCAGGTTTTGTTAAGTGGCTGAAATCGGATGTTCCTATCTACTGGATTACTGGATTACCTGGATCGGGGAAATCGACACTGATGAAGTACCTATACGAGAATCCTCAAACGCAGAGCTACACATCAACCAACGACAGAACTGTGACCATAATTAGCTACTTCTTTCACGAGCTTGGCACGAGTAAGGAGACAAGCTTCAAATCGCTGCTAGCTACTATACTCGAGGTTCTTTCGACTTCATTTAGCACGCTCGCATCCCTGTTGGTCAAAAATTTCGTGGAGCTAAAGAAGAGAATGAAAAATGAGACAGGAGAATTACTTGGGCATGAAATTTATTTGAAAAGGGCTCTAGAGCTGGTTGGACAGTCGGGCGTCTTCGGTGCTATTCTACTATTTGTAGACGGTCTTGATGAATGTTCAGGGGATCATCGCCAGCAGCTCCAGTTTCTTGTGCCGTGGATCCAATCCACACAGGGAGAACGTCTTACTGTACGGCTTTGTCTTTCTAGTCGACCCTTGCCAGAGATTGAGCTCCGTCTTTCATCATTTCCACAGTGCAGGATTCACGAATGGACTGCCAACGATATCTCAGCCTACGTTCGAGACAAACTCGGCCTCACTGGAAAGACTTTGGCCTTGGGTGATCAGATGCTACGCAAACATCACAAAAGAACTACTGTCGAATATCTAACGGACACGGTCATCGAAAAAGCTCAAGGAGTTTTTCTATGGGTGCAACTTGTCGTTAATAACCTTATCGTTGGCATTGAAGAAGGATGCAGCGACACCGAACTTAGAGACTGTCTGAATTCGCTTCCTCCTGAGTTAGAATCTCTGTATGCTCGTATCTTCGAACAAATTCCTATGGATTATATCGACGATGCGATGATCTATTTCAAGTTGGCCCTTGTGCGGCGTCGCATTGGGCTGCTTGACGTCCACTTGGCAACGCAAGACCCGGAAGAAGCATTGGCCAGAGAGAACCAAGCATCATACGAAGAACATCTTGCTCTGCAAATCGCATGTACTCGGACAGAGACAAGGCTTAAGAGTCGTTGTCGAGGCCTCCTTCAGGTTAAGCAAAGCGAAACAGATAAGACGGCTTCTAAATATACACCAAGCAAGATGAAGGATACAACGCCATTGGTATCGGTAATTGGAAAGAACGTGGAATTTTTGCATCTTTCAGTTCGCGATTATATCGCCTCTAAGCCGTTTGCAACTTGCGCGTTTTTTGAGCTTCGGGTTGATGTTGCTTTCATGGCTTCTTCAATCCGTCTTTTGAAACTATTGCAGCCAGATCAACTATTCCAATTCCACACTTGGGCCGACAGGGTGTCTGAGTCCGCCTCTAAATTCTCGCCCCTTATGGAGTACACCGAAAAAGATAATAATTATCTCAGTCAATTCTCAGGCTTTGGTCCAATCGAGGTGTTCTTTAGCGATGCATGGGTTCCTGTCGAGTCTCCAAGAAGCTATCAAAGGCGTCTATTAGCAGAGCTTGATCGGATTTGTATTTTTGCGGACAAAAGCTGGCACTCTCTCTACCTTGAATCTGCTCTAGTTTGCTATGGGGAGAGTCCTGTTAGAGTGAGTTCTAACTGCTGGAATACTGACATATTTTGCCTGTGTCTCGCTTACGGGCTGGATACGTATGTTAAAGAAGAGATTGGAGGCTATACACATAACCTGGAGGAGCGTACTGGACGCCCCTTACTCCATTTTTTCTTCGACTTATGCTACACACAATATAGGGTACCAAGTCTGGATATCTTACGGCTTCTCCTCAGGCATGGCGCTAACCCAAACGAGGTTTTCGATGAGAAGACCAGCTGGGAATATGCTCTCCTCGCAATGGCTCACTTGGTCGCCAATTGTAGAGAAACGCCGAAGAACTGGACTGAACCGCTAATGGTTCTTCTCGAACATGGAGCTATTCCTAACCGAAAAACGGTTGATAGCGAATCAGCTCTGATGGTAATATCCACGTATCTAGATGAGGACAATTGGCTTCTAGATGGCACCAAAGAGCTCGTCAAAGCTCTTATTCATAGTGGTTTAGATATGGAGCAAGATGAATTGGAATGGGTGGGTAAGTGTTGCAGCCAAAAAATCAGGAGGTTCATGGAGAAAACGCAAGAAGAATACAGAAACAATTAAACTGGTTCTGGGGTATTGAGTCTTGCGTGGAACAGGCCTTGAACTTACCAAAGGGTTACTGCAAATAGAAGTGCAATTTTAGCTGAGTTGAAGAGTTCGAAGCTGAATATGCCGATTGAATCGGATGTGAGGGAATACACCGTATCTAGTCTTTCTATATCCAGGTTGAAATAGTCAGATCGCATGTCGATAAAAGCATTCTTGGGGAGGGGAAGGGGAAGGGGACTCGGTAGCATACCAAGCGTCAGGGGAGTGCCCTTCACCACAGTCCAAACATACTGTCCAAACGACACAGCCGTCGCAGCATGCAAGGACAAAACGATGAAAAGGGCAAAAGCTGTCCCAAATCGGATAGCCCAAGCTTGTTTCGCTTCATCCCCCTGCAATGCTGTCGTTCAAGGATAAATAGTGAAAATGGTGCCTGAGAGACTCCTGTTTGGTCTGTTCCTTAATATCAACCTGGAGCTGGAATCGCATGGCCAGATCCTCTATCAACTTGACCCCGTCCGTGCAATCCAACTCGAAACTCAGACTCTGTACGGTAACCCTTATGACCTTTCCACCTGGCATTTGACATTCATACCAAGTGTGTGAAGATCGACAATGATGTCATTCACCAGTGGGTGTCAGAATTTGTGACGCAATACTGGCTTTCGATGTACTTATGTACTATAGCTCGAGGGACATTCAGAGCCTGACTGCAATTTTTGATTTTTTAAAAGTTCCCTGGTTCGAGAAACAATCTGAAACGTAGTAGCTCGTCGCTTTGCGAATGTTCCATAAGTTATAGTACATTAAAATGCAGCTTTGCGCCATTAATTCTGACAAACCCTAGTGCATCTAACAGTAATTGGATATTTTCTGATTCATCCAGGGATGAACAACCCAGAAAGTCTTACAAAATGAACCCCACCCAGACATGGGGAGCATTCGGCGGAGACGATAATCGAGCTCCAATTGTCAAGTTCCAAACTTTGATTAATTAGTTTGCGTTAGGTCATTCGTTCAAATACTATTTGATTTAAGCTTATAAGCTGTTAATATCGTTGTCTTGTTTAGACTAATAAAATCTGCTTTGCACATGCATATTGCTACTAAACACTAATTTTCAATACTTGCATGTTTGCAGAAGATTTTGAAATCCGGCCGTTAAGAATATGCCCACTCCTCTACCTAATTATAGCAAGTACTTAAATAATAGCTTGTTAATTATTTGGAAACAGAATATGATTAGTCTACTTCGTTTACCATCCTGCATAACCTGCAACCATTCCTCTCATCGCTTTTCAAAGGAACTAGTGGGGCAGATGTAATAGACACTGTGCTAACTCTCATCTTTCAGATATACCTAACACGCAAGTAATTTGGGGTGGATATGACAATCCATTTTAAGGAAGGATTTTAAATCTCAGGTACCAGACATTCTACCGTGAAGAAGTGTCGCACGCAGCTCAGTCTCAGTCACGTTATTGCCAGCCCACTTGACAAGGCGCTCGCTGCGCTCACGTAAGAGTTTACTAAGCTCAGGGCATATAACTTCGGTACTCGTTCCGCTTCCTTTTTACTCTTTTAACTAGACAAGTCAATACAATTCGATCCTCATAATAACTCCCTATGCTCTGCCCATACGACGTGCGTCAAGAAGCTTAATAGTTCGGAAGGAGTGATTGTGGAGCCTTCCCTTTAAAGCTGATAGAACAATTCATAACACCTTTTTTAATTGAAGGGCAAAGGAGTATGCTCAGATTGTGGCTATCAATGATCTGATTTAATCGCTAGCTACAAACTCTAGAAAAGCATTCTGTCTCTCTATCGCATCCAGCTCTTGTCTTGTTCGTCTCAATTGCTTGAAATTCGTCTGTTCTTAATCTTCATCATCATAGGACCAGGATGAGCGTTGACAGTATCATTCGTCGCGAGCTCGAAGTCTGGATTCTCAAACTCGAACTCATAGCGGTGCATAAGTGTAGACACAATGACTAACAATTCCAAGTAGGAAACGTTTCTCCCCACTAAAAGACCAATTAGTGAGATTCTCTAAATTTAGGATTGGATATCATACCGCATGCTCTTGCGCCAGCAGAGAATGGCAGGAAGACAGCTTGCAGGTCAGCGGCGTTTTCTTCAAGCCATCTCTCTGGTTTGTACGTAAATGGGTCCTCAAACAAATCCGGGTCGTGGTGTAGCGTGTAAGTAGGAACTGAGACCGTGGTACCGCCAGGGATCCACTCCTTTCCAATCATCATGCCCTCTCGTGGTGTCACTCGAGGTAAACCGCCTCGGAGAGGAGGGCGCATCCGCATAGCTTCGTCCACACAAGCCCGTAGGTATGGAAGATTCTTCACGCTGTCATACGGAAGCACAGTCGCAGAGTCGTCGAAAACTTCGTCCAGTTCCTGGCGCAGCTTGGCACCCACACGTGGCCATTTGGTGAGGAGGTAGATAGTGCCGACTAGGACAATGGTTGTAGTATCCGAGCCGGCGTTGAGGAGTAGACCACATTCGGCAACCATTTCACCCAGCTCGAGACCAATAGGCTCGCGATCCTTGGTCCAGACCAGGCATTTGAAGAAGTCGTTAAGCTCAGCGCCTTCCTTCTCTTTCTCTAAACGAGTCCGTACTAGGTTCAACACGATGGAGGTGAAATTGGCGCCACCGGTCCAACCCGGATGCCACCAAGTGAGACGCTTGTTGAAACTGAAAAGCTTTGGAGACCAGCCCATGGTTGATCCGATCCGGAGGGAGTTTCGCAGCGCTTGGGCTGGCTTGCACTCGTACTTCGTACCGTCCAGCTTCTGGGCTTGCATCATGTCATCACCACGTTCTACACATCCGAGGTTTGTGCTAAAGACGAGGCTACCAGTCAAATCGAACAACAAGAGGTTGATGTACCAACGAACATTAATGAGCTCGTCCTCGGCCGCAGCTTTGTCGAATCGGTTGAGTAGTCGTTGGACGTCGTCTACCACGAGGTGTTCCATATCGGCAATGCTCTTCTGTGTGAACGCAGCGGCCAGACGCTTGCGCTTCTCGCCATGTGCTTTTCGGTTGGTGGAATCGAGACTGCTCTCATGGGTTCCGGTGAAGGACATGTAGAACTGGTCTTTCTGGGCTGGAGTACCATGGCCATAGATATCTCGTGTTTCTTGTCGTCCAACAAAGGAGATATGGTTGGGTCCCACACGCACAATCTTGCCCAATTTCTGATGTGCTTCGTGAGTAGCAACCGGTCGCCGTTCCATGTACTGCTGGTACATCATCCATAGATTACTGTATCCTGCAATGCCAGGTGCTGGAAATCGACGGAATTTCTTCGGATCCCAGAAGTAGACGGCGATGGGATATACAACCGTCACCCCAACAATGAGGACAACGGCGACCTCCCACGGACCCAACAAGAAATCCATGTTTGCTGCTTGTACAACGAAATGGGTGTCAGGATAAAAGTTTGATGGATTCTTCTTGGAAAGAAATTCTCACGAATTCACAACTTCATGAGGATCGAATTGCCCCGCGTATATAAAGTAAAGTGTAGCATAGAGAAACAGGGCCATGTCAGCAAGGCATCAAATCGACCGAAGTGGCGAGAGTAAAGCCGGCAATTGAAGAGCAAAGGTTGATCATTGGAGCGATTCGACATGATAGAGTTTCTGGAGAAGTTCATGGGGGAGATGGGCCTGATCGGGAAATTCTTGACGAGGTCCTCGCGAACCCCGCCTCCTCTGATCAAGCACCACCAGGCACCACGTGCACCAAAATCAATTAGCTCCCGAGATAGCAGACGTCGCGTCTATTCTGGGAATTGTTGTCGAAGCATGGCGCAGTTGGCGCTCCAAATTGCTGGGCTGGCTGGGCAATCCGGGAAAACATCGACGCGACCCTGATTTTCGTTCGGAAGCGCCTAGAATAGTGCTTCTTGTGGTCCGCGTCCCCAGTGTCCCCCACAAGGAAATTCTCGGCCCCTTCTCCCTTTCTCCACTATAGTACTCTGTCTCGGTACCAAGCAAGTAATTAGGAACTCAACTTGTTGTGGGGATCGTGCAGCCAACGCTTCGCGCCTGATCCCCGGATCTGAATCGATATCTGAGTCTCAATGCAGAAATTCCTGACGATGTACCTCCCCCGCAGAGTGTGGGGATATCACATGAAAGGCATCCTGGTTCATGACTAGGACTTTTCCTTTGTCTATTGACTGAAAGAATTTTGAATTCTCCAGAATGTTCTCCAGAAAGTTCTCCAAATTCCTGCTCGCATCCTATTTCCTTAGACTTTCCTTAGACACGTCTCTGAACTCTTCTCGCGGCTCTCGAAAGCACTTTCAGACCATGGCGGCGAGGCTCCCCCAGACCATGCTGGCGTGCCAGATAGTCGAGTACAATAAGCCTCATCAAATTCGACGTATTCCAACCCCCAAACCTCACGAACTCGGACCCAACGATCTTCTGTTGAAAGTCGCCGTCGCCTCACTATGTCACTCTGATCTCGAATATCTCTCGGGTAACCTCTACAACAAACTTCCAGTGACCGCTTCACATGAAGGTACTGGAGTTGTTGTTGCCAGAGGCAGCGCTGTCACAAAGTGGCAAATCGGTGACAGGATCATGGCCGGACAGACATATGGGCGTTGTGGAAACTGTGACAACTGTAATGGCGAGGAAAGCTATCGCCATTACTGCCCAGATAAGGGGAGTGCCATGAGTGTGGAGAGAAATGGCGCATTTCAGGAATATCTAGTGACAGATGCGAGAGAAGCGACGCGTATCCCTGATGAAATGTCCTTCCTCACTGCTGCACCCCTAGCCTGTGCTGGGGTAACCGTATGGCGGGGAGTTCTACTCGCTGATTTGAAGCCTGGGGAATGGATAGGCATCGTTGGCTCTGGTGGTGGATTGGGACATCTGGGGATTCAGTTTGCAAAAGCGAAGGGGTTGAAGGTTTTGGGTGTTGATGCAAGAGACGACGGAATTTCCTTGTCCAAAGAAGCTGGAGCAGATTGCGTCCTGGATGCGCGAAAAGGCAGGGACGAGGTAGCTCGAGAGGCACTCCGTGTTACCGGGGGAAAAGGCGTTGCAGCCACGATCAACGTGAGCGACGCCAAATCAGCTGCATCCACAGCTTGTGCAGTCACGAAAATGCACGGCACAGTAATCCAAGTTGCATTGGTGAGTTCACTCTATTGCGGTCCATGATAGTTCTGTTTCTAACTGTGCATATGACCCAGCCCCCAGAAGTTACCATTCCGTTCAGCGAGTATATATTCCGTGATATACGGGTGCGAGGTTCTTTTATCTGCTCACCGAAAGAAGCGGAAGAAATGCTCCAGCTCGTTGTAAAGCATGACATCAAAGTCGAATCGAATATATTCCACGGGATTCGTGAAATCCCAAAGGTAGTTGATATGCTGAGCAAGGGTCAGTATAGAGGGAAAGGCGTAATTGTCATTGATGAAGGAGCGAGCAGATTGAGCAAGTTATAAAATGAGACTGCTCTGCGGTTGTTGCAAGTTCACAGGAGTTGGGCCACCACATAGATACTGTAGAAGTAGAATTGAATCGTTTCTCATTTCATTACGAGCCGCGAAGATGAATCACATGTGCCAAGGATGTACTGTTACAGTATATTCGGCCAAGTCTCCATAGCGATCTAAATAAAACCAGCATGCTCATGTAATTCGTATTCCCTAGCCCCAAACATCTTCTTGGTACAAGCCGGCCTTCTTCATCTTCGTCATAACCTTTTTATCAACCTCTTCCGGGGCCATCCCTTTCCGCTTTGCCAGAATATCCACTAACTCTCGCCTTACCTCCCTTGCCATTGCAGCTGCACCGCAAATGTAAACTACGCCGCGGTCATCCAAAATTTGTCCAACCTTCTCTCCTTCCTGTCGTACTCTTTGTTGTACATAAACCTTTTCTTGTAACGGTTCCCTCGAAAATGCTGTTATCACTTCGAGATTCTCTCCAAGCTTTCTTTTCCAATGATCCCACTCCTCGCGATAGAGGAAATCGGTCGCCTCGGACCGGCACCCAAAGAACAGCAACATCTTTCCAATTGGCTTGCCAAGCTCAGCAATACGGGCGCGTTCTTGAACAAACCCCCTGAATGGAGCAATCCCGGTACCCGCACCGATCATGACGATTGGGATCATCGGGTTGAGTGGCAGCTTGAAGGTAGAACGTTTGATGTGAATGAAGACCTTTCCATTGGCAAGTTTGTCTCTCGGGCCGTTCAGATCGTATTTTACCAATGAATGTGGCTGCTGACTTTGCGACGCCTTTTCTGCACCTTTGTAGCTGCGTTCATGGGCGAGGAGAAAATTACTTGTGAGCCCCATAAATTGGGTGGTTTCCTGCTGTGCATCCTTTTGTAGCCCCAATTGGCGATTGTTTGCAATCGCAGTAATTGCGGGTTGTCGAGGCTGAACGAGAGGAGAACTGGAGATAGAGTATCTACGAGGCTGTAGACGTCCGAAGCTCTCAATAAATATTGAGAAAGGTACTTTTGTCCACTTGGCCTCTGGTTCGACTCTTTCCATAACTTTTCCTATGGAAAGACAATGTGCTGCAATCTCTGTCCTGAAAGCCTCCTTGTCCTGGCCAAAGCGGAGAAGCTGCTCTTTCGCCGATGGTGTAGGAGCATACTGTGCGAGCATGACGAGAAAGTCCCGCGAGGCAAGGGCGCAGATCTCGAGATAGTACTTCAGAAGTGCTTCTTTGGTTGTCGGAGAAGGCAGATTAAGCGTTAAGGCGGCCGTATCTTTGGATTCTATCTTGACTGGTTTGGTTCGTTCAAGCTCGTCCAAATCAAGCAGCCGAAATAAGCGTTCGACCTCATTCTCTGGATTGACAGGCCATACAGCGAGATGGTCGCCGGTTTGATAACGCAATGCAGGGACCTCAGACAGGTTAAACTCCATGTGAACGCAGTTGCGGCTCGGTACCGACGAGATGATCCTACTAGTAGCAATAGGTGCAGCGTAGGGGTTCTTCTCGTTGTAGGCGACTCGACCAGTTTGCCCATGGAGCTGTTTCTCACTCAATTCACCCAGATAGATATCCTTCTTATTGACGCTGGCTTCCGAGATCTCAATAGTCGGTTCATATGTAATCGGGTGTTCGGTCAGAGTAACAATTCCACCAAGGCCTTCAAGAATGGCTTCCTTCCAATCCATAAAGCTCTCCTCTGTTGTTCCCTGACTTTCATCTGCCAATCCAATGGGACCGATCCGGCAAGCACCAAGGGCAGACAGGGTTTCGTCCATCGACTATACTCGTGTAAGTCCGAGAAGAGGTGACTTGATTTAGAAAGACCTACCTTGATTGTCTGATTGTAGTGTTTGTAGTTCTTGTTGCCCATTCCCATGGCAAGGTAGCGTAGCCCATCCAATTTGACACCCTTCTTCTTCATCTTTTCCAGACCATTTGAAAAGTCGACCACATTGTCTGGCGGGTCCCCTTCTCCGTATGTGGAAGTCATGAAGACAGCGAATTTGCCCTTCGGTAAGGCTACCAGGTGTTCAGGATCATATTCATCCATCTCGGCCAACATTGTCTTGAGCGCAAAGCGAGAGTGCCATTCTCGAGAAAGTCTCTGGGCAAATCTCTCTGTTACTCCGGACTGCGAACCCCAGAATATCACGATGTCATTGTTCTGTACTTATTATTAGTGATGGTTCGTCGGAATCATAAAAGAGGTGCGTACCGTTTCCTCCAATTTCTGTACAATATTCCTTGTCTTCTTCGGTTTGGTCTTGAATTCGCTTGAAGCCTGTGGAGCAGTGTACATGAGATAGAGGTTGGGGTCTGATTTGCCCCAGAATTTGCCATCTCCTAGGTATGCCACAGCAGCAGACACTGCGAAGAGCAGAACGAACCAGTCCCTAACCCGGAACTCATGGGGCGCTTGGGCGAGCGATTCAATGAGCTTTGGAAGAGGATGCTGTGACGAAAGGGTAGCCATCCTCACGGTGATCCAGGAAGCCAGTTCAAAAACCATCCAGGTTGTCGATGTACGAATTCAGTGAAGGATGTTTTGAGAGACCTCGAAAAGATGGAGATATAAGTTTACCATTTCCAAGAGGGACCTGCATCATACATAGCCCCGCCACATTATTGCCAGACTCAGAACTCGAGAAGCAAAGCGTAGAGAGAAATTCTCGTGTCCAGACCGAACTGCCCGAATCCAGAATTCGCCTCGCGTTCCTCCGCAAATCCATAATTTTTTTTTGGAGTACTCCATAGGGGGGGCCCGAAGATCGTGCGATGGTACCCGCCGCTTCGGGAGCGGTATCGACGATGGGGAAAGAATCGATGGATATGGCCTGAATCTGTTTCAACCGTCAAAGGCGTCCAGATGCGTCCAGATTTCCCGCAGGTTAGCCGCGCCTTGCCGCATTCTATCATGGTCGTCCCAGGTTGCCTGATTCGGAGGTCAACAAGGCGGTGTGGCAGGGAGGCTCGTGGAAATAAGACACCGGATGTGGGCGGAAATAAGGGAAGCCCAAGACCAAGCCCTTGGCATCCTTGCCTCCTTTCTTCGCCTAGCTTCGCCTATCTTCGCCTATCTTCCCCTCTTCCCCCAGACTTGACCGAATCGAGAAAGGCGCGACGTCTTGCCTTTTGTGAACACGGGCCCCAGTCTCTTCCCTGTCTCTTCCCAGACTTATCTGATTTGGGAAGAGCGTGACGTGCTGCCCTTTCTGAACAATTTGAAGTTAGGTAGGTATTGAACACGTCCCGCCCGGTCGCTAGTCCCCACGAACACGGGTCAACCCCAAACATCCGCTACCATAGGTCCATAGCCACCAAGCTACCAGCTGGTGGCACCGTGGCAGACTATCTAACTGCTGAGTACGGCTGATGTACAGGCAATGATTGGCTAGCTCAACTACAAATGTCTGACCCAGAGCTCTGGTGGCCAAGAACAAGGGTCCCGTACGGAGAGACAGGTGGAGACCTTCCTGGCAGCCATGGTTTCTCCAGGAAAACCAAGGGAAAAAAATAACTATTTGAAGTCTCCATCTACCCCATACCTTTCCCCAGATCTTCACATTATCTTTCCTTTTTTTTTTTACAGACTGCAAAGTCCTTCTTCTCAATTGTCCTACTGTCTTGCAGCAAACAGTCAGCCACCATGTTCGACTTCAGAGGGAAGGTGTTGGTGGCCCTCATCACCCTCACCTGCTCCATCGGCTTCATGCTTTTCGGATATGACCAGGGTGTCTTATCTGGACTTATCGGAGCCGACAATCAGTTTGGCACTGATTTTAACCACCCGGATCCAACTACTCAGGGACTGATCGTATCAGTCTACCAACTGGGCAATGTCGGAGGTTCAATTGTCATCTTTCTTATCGGTGACAAGCTCGGCAGAAAGAAGAGTCTTCTGTATTCCACCATTGTTATGTTGATTGGTGCAATTCTACAAACTGCTGCTATCAATCGAGGCATGATGTATGCTGGCAGGGTAATCACCGGATTTGTGAGTTGTGCCTTACCCCTCTCTGCTGAACACAGTGATGTTAATAACGATAGGGAAATGGAGGTAATACTTCTACCATTCCGGTGTGGCAGTCGGAGACCAGCACTGCCAAAGATCGTGGGAAGCTCGTCGCCATCGACACATGTCTTGTCATCTTCGGAATTTTAATCGCATACTGGTAGGTTAAACCATCAACTTCAGACGCCTCAAGTTAACAACGCCTTCCAGGATGGATTATGGCTTTGCTCAAATCTCTGGGCCGGCCCAGTGGCGTTTCCCAATCGGCTTCCAGATGGTCTTCATGGCGATTTTAATTCCTTTGATCCTCATCCTCCCTGAATCCCCTCGATGGCTACATGAGCAGGGCAGGCACGAAGAAGCAAACAACGTAATTGCTCGTCTGGTTGGTAAAGCCGTTGCTTTGGACGACGATCGTGTTTTGGAGCTGGCAAAGGAGATCAATGATGCCATTGAGTTGGAACATGCCGACGGACCATTCCACTACAGGGAACTCTTTGCTGGGGGAAAACTACAGAATTTCAGACGAATGGTTCTCTGCTTCTGCGTGGATGCTTTCCAGCAACTTGGAGGGTAAATATTTCTCTCCTTATTCATGTGATCTTCGCTAACGCCGCCTCAGAATCTGTGTTATCACTTACTATCTCCCAACTATCTTGGAATCATCGGCAGGCTTGTCCAGACATATGTCCTTACTCATGGCGGGTATCATTACCACCGAGTACTTCTTGTCGTCGGTTTTCCAAATCTGGCTGACCGACAAATTCAACCGACGAACTTTACTGTTCGTGTCCAGTTGGGGTGAGATTATCACTATGGCCGTTCTGGCTATAACTGTTCACGATGGCGGACGACCAGCTGCGTGGGTCGCAGTCGTAATGGTCTTCCTGTACAACACATTTTATTCCTGGGGTTGGCTTACAGTAAGAATTCCCTCGTACTACTCAGCATCACAATTTCTAACACCCAGCTAGGTTCCATTCCTTTACCCTGCTGAGATCACGACCTTACGACTTCGAGCAAGAGGCGCTGCCATTGCCTCGGTCGGTGCTTGGCTTACCGAGTTCATGGTCGTACAGATTACACCAATTGCCGTCGCAAACATCGGATACAAAACGTGAGTTTCTCTCCATCTTAGATAATCTGCGGCTAACGAATTATTTTCACAGTTATGTCCTATTTTGCGTTCTCAATCTAGGGATCATTGTTCCAGTCACCTACTTCTTCTTCCCAGAAACTGCCAACATGCGTCTCGAGGACATTGACCACATTTTCGAGGGGGGTGGAATTACCGGGGGTGTCATTGGCAAGAATGGTCTTCTCAATGATCGACGCAAAGATATCGAGAGAGAGAATCACCTTCCAAACGAGAGTGTAAAGACTTCAGGCTCGCCTATCAGCAGCTCGGTTGGCGGGAAGAATGATTCTTTTGACCACGTCGAAGCGAAGACAGGTTGATCTACGATCATGATTCTCCAGGGAGCAAGCAGGATATGTTGCTGCTTTTGGTGGGATAATTGGGGTCGAGGGGTCCGTCGAGCTAGTGCGTGCTGATCTTGTGGGGGGCTTCTCTGGTGCGCGATCCACATATTTATTTATTTATCTTATTTCTGTGAACAAATGGTGAAGTGCGAAAGCGCTTTGCATAGTCAAGGGAAGCACTGGTCAATCCAAACAATAACATTCTTCCTCACATTTTTTGCCTTTTGAAAAACAAGAGATTTCCTGCCCTCTGCGTGTTTATCTTGCAGCTGAACGAGTATCTCCATTTTTCAAGTCACATGCGTGGCGAATAGAGCACAGGAAAGCGACTAACTTCGACTAACACAGGACCCGCCGATAAGTCCCTCTTCCGGCGGATTTAGTCCTTGACTGAGGCAGACTGGGGCTTTCCCGCTCCCTGCTCCAGGTCTAGACCTACATAGTAATACGATAATCTGGACGCAACACTTTGACGAAAGATGGGAGGCGACCACCGACAGACCCCCAAAACTCCCTCTACGATATAGTTGCCCAAAAGAAAAACTTTTGTATCTTCCTCACCCTCACTTTTCAAAAGTGATTCGGTAAATAATCCCCAAGGAGATCTCCGAAATATACTTTGTAGAAATGGAGGCGTGATTTTCTAGCTGCCTGGTGCATAGTCCATGCGCTGCCATCAGGGGGCGGCCTGTGGATGTACGGTACACGTCTAAGCGAATTTGAGTTAGCAAATCAAAGTGCCAGGTTGTGAACTCCAAGATATCTGATTCGCTGTAAAATAAGTAGCTTACTTCGTCATAGAAGTTTCCAAGATATCTGATTCGTTTTAATTAAATGGTTCACCTGTCATTGAAGTTCGTCCTGGTGGCGCTGCTCTTCGATAGAGAAAAAGTTGGCCGGCCGACTTTGGCACCTCAAACAACATCGCAACATCAACATTTAACTTCTTAATAAACCGAACCATAAAGTTTCTTGTGACGTACTATAACTCGTGTAAGATTAGACGTCCGTTTGATTTTTAGTCGTCTCCTATTCTCTCAAGAAAGTGTGTTCAAGAAGATTAGTTTTGGTGTTCGCGCCAATCTCGGCTACTTTTTTCTCCGCCAAAGAAAAGGCAGGGGCGGGGTAGCGGATACTGTACCCATAGGGCTGGTCTCGCCTCGCCCTTCAAATACCCCCGTACGGAGAGTACCCCGCACCGATTGTCGGGGTCGGGGTCGGGGTCAGCGTCCAGCGTTCGCTTAAGAGGGAAATGTAGGGCGACAACTCACCAGAAAAAAAATCAAACTTGGAAAACCGACTCGCTGCACCGCTTTCTTCCTGATCTATCTCTACATCCCACTACCTGCCCTAACATTACAATGCTAGAATCCACGGTCCAACGAGCTCCCTCCAAACGAGGCCGAAGAGGATGGTAAGCAAGCTTTCAACTTCTGCTCCTTTTCTTCAGCTTGTCGGGCATCTACTTTTACCCGCAAAAACACGTATAACATTGGTCTTATGTTGACGGGCCATTCCCATCAGTCTGACTTGCCGTCAACGTCACCTGAAGTGCGACGAAGAAAAGCCCCGCTGTGGGAGGTGTCGGCGAACCTCTCGGGAATGTGTTCCTGATGATCTTGTCACTTTTCGAAGTGGGCAGAGAGTGGCTGCACGTGCTCACCTAGGTAGCGCTGAGCATGTTGATGTCTTTCCTAAGGAGCACAAATGGGTTGAAACACCTGGCACACGTAAGCTCAATTCTCCGATGCATATTCGTGGTCCCATGTATGCAATCACTGACAGTAGTAGTGTCGTTCATCAATGAGACATCAGAAATGATGGCCGAATATAGACGTCCTCAGACCCAGACTGAGAGCACTAACGGCAACAACACACCTAGTGCACTGCCGGAACGGACACCATCCCCCATACCAACTCCTGCACAGGATATTATCCATTTTCCCCAGTCATCCAATGCCAGCCAAGACCTGCAAGACTTCCCAAATGGTTCTGCAAATGTAAGGCTGAGTCTCACTCCTCCTCAGTCTTCACACTCCGGATCTAGCTACCAGCCTTTCGTGACCTCGCCTATCTCCACCTCAAACCCCAATCCACAGACTGTACCTATTCATATCCGCGACCTTCTACAGGCTGATGATCAGAGCGACGATGCTTTTGATCCTATTCTCAACAATGCGCCGCTGGAGTTATATGGACCGAGGATGGAGCTGCCCTTCAAAGTTGCCCATGAAGCGCTCCTTTTCCAACACTATATGGAACATCTAGCACCCCTAGTAAGTATGGCACACATTAGATTCGTCTTTAATCTGACATATTGTGACCCACAGCTTGATATCACCGATATTCAAAGGCATTTCGGTGTGGACGTACCTGAACGGGCGTTAAGCTGCCCTGTCCTTCTCAACGCTCTCCTCGCCTTCTCTGCACGTCATCTCAGCAGAACTTCTGACTACGACCCAGCAATCGCTGACTACTATCATCAAAAATGTGTTCGACTCTTGATTCCCATGCTTGATCAGAAAGAACTAGTTGCAGACGAGACCCTCTTCGCAGCCGCTGTGATCTTGAGGGCGTTTGAAGAAACAGATGGTAAACGTTTCCCGTCACAACTGCAAAAAAGGTTTATTGACATTAAAATAGAATCAAACATAGAAGGAGGACCGGAACCACATCTAACTGGGACTTCTGTTTTCGCAAACGCGCAGCTGGAATTTTGCACATGGGGAGGTTTAGGGCATGCCGCATTCTGGGTCTTTGTCCGTCAGGACATCTACATGTCACTACTATCGCAAAGGCCACTCAAAGTTGACCTAAAAGGTTGGGAAGATCGTCTCTCATTCAACCTAGGATTTGATCCTACAAGCGATTGCACTTGGGCCAACAGGATGATTTGGATTGTTGCTGAAATCGTAGCATTCTGTTTTGGTGACAAGACTGGTAAGAATTGGGAAGCACCGAGAATGAAAACGGAAAGATGGAATCTATGTCGCCCGAAGAGTTTTGATCCAATTCTGTACCATCCACGGGAAAAGAATTCTAGAAGGCTATTCCCTGAGATTCGCTTAGGACATCCATGGCATGGTAAGATGTGGATCCTTTCTTCACCATTGGCAGTATGACTGATATGAATTAATAGTGACTGGTATGCAATACTACTATATTGCAAAGCTCTTCCTTGCCGTATACAATCCTGATATTCCCAAGATTGGCCTCGGGTATCAGCGACAAAGACGAGCCATTGCGGAGGAAGTTTTGCAAAATGCCGAAGCGGTATGTGGCATTGCGTTCTCAAGCTCTCTAGTCGCAGCCCGCCTCACTGCTTGTGTCTCGATGATTGCTTGTGGGCCTTGGTTCATAGAAAGAGAGAGAGAACAGCAGGAAATGCTACTGCAGATGTTGAGGAGAGCAGAGGTTGAAAATGCATGGCCAACGTCCTATTTGACTCAAGGCCTCATGGGAGAATGGGCTTGGGATCAATCTCGCAATACGGATTTGCAATTCGAGATGAGGATATGAGTTTTGAAGCTGCTTGGAGTAATGGAATGCAGTTTCCAGAGAAAGAAGCATATTCCATTCGGAAGCTTGAGGCGTTATATTTGATTGTTGATGCTTGAGGAGTTGCTAGAAAATTATGGGTTAAAATATCATATACTGTACACAGTTTTACAAAATTTCTTTTGATATCATATCAGAACAAGAGTAACATTATGAAATTTTTGATCCTACACGCCTACAGTCAACACAGAAAACGTAATGATTTCGTTCAAATTACGCCACTAGGAATCTTGTCCAGAAGAATCTCACGTGCTTAGAGAACAAAATTACAGCCGAAGTTCGATACAGAGCATTAATTCCAGACACGGAGTCAGGTATCAAGATGTGGTCCATGGCACCGACCAGAAGAGGAGAAAATTGTCGGCCAGAATACCAATAGCCTATGGCTATTGACAATCGACATCTGCGAATCCAGACTGCGATCGTGAATCCCGACGGGAAATCAATAGAGGCTAATTTACTCACGAAAAACTTCCGAAGGGGCCTGGCCAGGCTAGACAAAAGAAACACTGGATCTATCGATGGGGTAAATGCGTGTATCGCAGATTCGTGGGGCAGACTGGAGATGGGCCAGAATGTCGGGGGTACCGTAATAGGAAATTCTCGGCGGCGGAGATCGGATATGGGAATGCTAACCGGCAAAACCCCCATCATTGACCTTTCTTGGCAAGAGTTGAAGGTCAAGCAGAAGCTTATTCCTTGCAATCACATGTTCCTTCTTCAAATTTTTCTTTTCATAAATAAACCTACTTTAATATACAAATTCGCTCAAATCGACTGCATTCTACTTTTTGTCTTTCACTCGATTTCCCAGAGAGCGTTTCGGAAGTACATCAATAATGGCGGCCACAGCAACCACAAACGGAGCTCACGCCAATGGGATTCATTTGAATGGCACAGACATCGACGCCAAATTCGCTGAGCAAAATGAGATGAACGGCTTTTCGCCCGAAAACATCCCCCCTTCCGAATTCCACGAGCGGATACAAAAGGTCCAAGCCGCACTCGAACCCGCAAATCTGGTTGGTCTGCTTGCTTTCGGGGATTGTTGGAGAGGTGCGAATATCTGCTACTTTACCCATTTTCGACCTCTCGACGGTGTTTCCGACATTGCGAACTCCCTCTTCTTTCTGCCCGCGAACGGCCCACCTGCTCTCTTCGTCTCAATACAATGCCTTTCATACGCCCAAACCATAAGCACATTCCCCGTGTACACTTTCAACGACCTCGCTTCCCATTTACAGAAGTTCTCAGCCAGCAATAGTGGCAAGCTTGGGCTTGCAGGTGCGGATTACATACCAGCAGATCTGCTGGACAGAGTGAAGGCTGCACTGGGAAGCGTTGAGCTGGTTGAGACTTCAGTGTTGGCAGAAATCAAGGCCGTGAAATCAGAGCGCGAGATTGCTCTTATTCGAAAGGCTTCCTTACTGGCTGACGCTGCAATGGCTGCGATCCGGGATACCCTCGCTGATGGCAAACCACACACTGAGCGTGAACTTGCGCTCATTGCCGACCAAGCTATGCTCGCGGGTGGAGCTGAGAGAACCGCTTACGACAGCATGGTCCAAGCAGGACCCCGATCAGCCTTCAACCTGGCTCGGCCAACCGACCGTGTCTTGCAACCTGGTAACCTGGTCATGACAGATATTGGAGCAAGATATCGGGGATATGTGGCGGATGGTGGACGTGGATTTACTTACGGGCCTGCGTCAGAGGACAAGATCGCAATCGTGAAGGCTGCTGCAAGAGCAGTTGAAGCTGGGCTGGCGGAAGGAAAGGCAGGAATGACTTGTGCCGAGCTGAATGCTGTCATTCAACGAAGTATTGTCAAGTCAGGATATGAAGAGTTCAGCTCGGAAGCTCGAGGGCATGGAACTGGACATGGAACAGGCATGGATCCAGAAGAAGAACAACCGTGGATTGGCCCAGGAAACCAGACAGTCTTGCGAGAGGGAATGGTATTTACCCTCAAGGCAACAATTACCGTTCCTGGAGTGGGAGGTTTGAGAACAGAGAGAATTGTCAGAGTTTTGCCAGAGGGACATGAAAGTGGAAGGGGAATAGAGGCTCTGGATCAATTCCCCATGGAGCTGTACTGGTAATTTTACCAATTTAGATTGATGTCTTTTATCTTTATGAAGAACAAAAAAAAAACTCATTGAGAAAAAAAAAGCCACACTTGTTGACCTTGATCTTGAGACCAGACTATTTACCCACAGGCATTTCTGCACCTAGATCCAGCCAGCTCGCAGACTTGGCTCCAGCAATGCGATGAAATAACAACAAGTAGTCCGAGCATCACAGACCGGGTACTGCACATCCCTTACAAGACCATTAACAAGAATCCATTTGAGCACGAATTAAAAGCACGTAACTACGTGCCAAATTCTCCCTTGTTGTTGAACTGAATAAACGCGGAAGAAATGTTCATTAAGTAGACAAACATCTGTCACGCAACTTGAGTTGTGAAAGCGAAGTAACATTACTATAATTATGAGTAACATGAAGCTCCTGTCTCTTATTGGCCATTCCACCCTATAACCCCTACGCACACTTCAAACCAAATCCATGATCAAAGCAATACTCAAAACTATCCACATCCATTGCCCCTGCTGTCTCCAAATTGTTGTAAGTGAACAGTGCTATCATGCTGTCACGATAGTCATTGGAAGCTAGTGTGTATGAACTACCAAGAGCAGTATAGGTTGATCCGTCAAAACTGTATGAGAAGTTCTGAGTGCCAACATAATTCGCGACAGAACGAAAATAAACAGAAGTTTGGCCTTTTGGCACCGTAGCAGTGGCATTGTTCGCACCGCTGGAGGCATATAGCAGCTGTGGAGTGAATGAAGTGTCGGTCTCTGGCATCAACACTGATAAGTATGCATAAGATGCACCAGCTGCCCAGTGTGCTACCCCACCAATCTGGCCAGCGGCAAAATTGGCAAATGAAATCTTGACGGTGATCTGGATGGAGTTACTTCGGAAATATCTCTGGACGAGCATATTCCCTGTTTTGTGAAAGTTCCCAACTGTCAATTGCTTGAAAGCTTTGAGACGCAAGTATCCCGGAAGCTCAGTAAGGGACCAGTATCCAGGTCGAGGTTGATAGCTCCAAGCCCAACGAGGATGAAGTGTTGTAGATGTGAAGTTGTCTCCACCTTGAGGAAATGTCTCTAGGGTACTCTTAGATGCAGAGCATCGCAGAGCGCCGCCATTCCAATCGAATTGACCAGCGCCATTGATTGGATCAAGTCCAAGAATCGGGAAACCATCTGTGGCATTCCATTTTACTGGCACAAGACTAATCGGTCTCCCTTCTGGGCCCAAGACACCGGATTGAGTAATGAACCACCTGCCATGAATTAGAGAGCTTTCTCTTGATCAATATCAGCATTATGAATAACTCACCATTCTCCGCAGTCGTTCTCCAAGATTGTTCCTTGAGTCGGATCTCGCGCTGCTGCTGGCGCACTTGGATTGATTACTTACTTCTGCTCATATGTTCCAGCATTACCAGGCGAGCCAGGTTGTCCGTTAGAAAGTGTCCCGTAGATGTTTTCGGATCTCATCAAAAAACCTCCCCTGTAACTACTCTCTGGTAAAACTTGAGTCCTCCAAACTAAGTGGATGTCAGATTACAGTACTAAGCGCAGGTTTCAATAGAAAATTACAGTAGTGGTAACCGTTCCAATAATAGTACTTGTTACCCTCAGATGTGCGAACATTCCAGATAATTGTGCCATCCATTGAGAATACTCCATTCTCACTCATCGTTGTAAGATCCCCATCCAAAAGCTTATTCCCATCTTCTGACATCTGGAATAAATGAGGATACCTGCTCAGTCGTTCGCAGAATGAGCGAGCTATACCGAGATACCTTTCTCACCATGCTCCGTCTGTTTTACTAACTACTAGGTATGCCTTGCCGTCGGATGTCCTAGTTCAGTATTATCAGGTCAGGAACGTTATTTCTTTCTTTTGAGCTTACCATATCGGGCACTAATAATAAGTATCAGTTAATTTCATTTATTGATACACTTGTGTAGCTTACCGGATCATCCCAAGCTGGGCCAATCAAAAGTTCTTCACCATACATATCCAATAATGGCTGAGTTGACCATGGCCCTGCGAGGTTTTTGGCAGTAGAGTAATAGAATCCGGTCATGTACGCGTTATAGTAGACGTAGTAGGTACCATTATTCTTCCGTATAGAAGGAGCATAGATACCATGATCATATTGATTCATTCCGGACCAGCTGTAAGATGGATTGTTGTTGACTAACACACGAATCAGACCTTCTATTACTTTCAAACTCGAAGGAAGAACCAACACGAGGCCGTAATGTTAGGTATTATTGTACCAAAAGACTCCCAATTTAAGAGGTCGGTAGATTTTAGGATAACGATACCAGGACTGAACCAGAAAGTAGAAGTGATCAAGTAGTAAGCGCCATTCTCGTGAAATACATCAATATCACTAGTTCAGTTCAGCTTCAGCTAGAAAATTGTAATCGCTTCCGCACATACCTGTAATCTCCTGCAACAATGGGGTTTCTATAGGTACCATCTCTCTGAAGACCCCAGTTGCCACTCTGAGTACCGATTTGAGCACGTATCAGGCCTAGATAAAGGCATAAAACATGCAAGAAGGTATGAAAACGCATATTTTCAAGAGTTCAAAATTTTCTCAATTCCAAGAGAAACGGAAATCATGGCGTTGTAGCGATGCGTAGCTTTTGATAATCCTCCTGCCTAGTTGCAACATTCGGGTCAATTCTCCCCGTCCAGGCACATTTAGGCAATCTCCTTTTGGACAGAATCTTTGGCCTGTGGGGTATGGACTAGCAGACAGGAGGTACAGCCTGCTGAAAGTAAAGTCCACTGTGCTAGTCAATTATCCACCACTAATGAGTCATTTGCGCTGATCTAATTCTCCATTGAGCAATATCCTTCAAATAAAGGGTGAAATCATGTCGGATGCGTATCATGCCATCCACACCACATTTTCAAGGACTATGAGTTCTGAAATCGCATATTGTACATGGCAGCACTGTTCTGGGTTGAGAAGGAGCCAAATTATGGTCCGAAAACGGATAGATCACATAATGGTTTCATTTTACGGAGTAAATCAGAAAGCCAGATTAAGTCCAAAAAAACTCTGTTGCCTCAAATTTTGATGATCAAGATTCAGTCGGAGTCCATAAGATATGCTATTATTTTCACACTGACGATTGCATATCTGTGTCATCTTGAATGTTTCCCATGGCGTGAATTTGCTTCAATACGCCCCTGCTCGTGAAGTGTAAGCCGGCATTGATACAAGCGAAACAGTACCCAAACTGCTCAGCACTGGTGTACCAGCAACTAGAGTTAGGCCACCGACGTTGGCACCGCCAGCCTGCTGAGCCCACAGTGTTACTGCAATGGTATTCGTCCCGCGGTAGTTCAGAATTCCTTCCGGAACGGGGAAACTCTTCTCTGGACCGACGTTATTGGTATACTTGCCGAATTGATACCCATTCACGTAGAGTTGCACTCTGTAATCAGCAGCTGGAGAGGTGGTATCGGTGAAGACAAAGTATAATGGAATATCGTAACCAGCTGGGATCGCGAGCGTGAAGGTTGCAGTATAAAATCTGACTCCGGGGGCAGTAATGCCATCTGTGGGGTTTCCTGTTGCCCACGTTGAACTCGGTGGATTTGGTTGATGGAAGCCCTGTCGTTCTGGATACAACCCTCCTTCGTTCAATGGGCCCCGAGTCCGATCTGCATAGGTCTAGCCGCCCAAGTTGCCAGTCAGCTTCCAAGTTATGGAGCTTGCAGAGTGGCCATTCAGGGCATAATTCAGAATTCCTCGTGGATTTTTCATTTGCTCTTGAACGATACTCCAGTTTTCATCAAGCCCCATGTTATCTATTAGTACCGTAAACACGTAAACTTTACCGGCAGTGAGAGTAGGCACTGTGTAGGTGTTATTCCTGCCTTCGGCTGTGGAACCGGTCCAAGAACCAAGGTATGAGCTACCCAACCACACCGATGACCCAAAGCCTGAACCACCTTGTGTCTCTATTGTGAAGGAGTTCTCAGCTCCAGTTGCTGTGAATTGGCCCCGATAGAGAAGATAACCTGTGTGGTAACCGTAGTCGCTCGAGTAGAGACTTGTCGGAGTTGTCAGTGAGCGGAGAGTATTATTAGAAGTGGTATAGTCGGCAAAATTCCAAGATTTGTCACTGTAGCTCGTTTGGAGTTCGGGGAGAGCATCTATATAGGACCAGGTGAGACTACTGAGGCTTGGGAGGCCAAGTGAGGGTGAATTATAGGCAACTGAGGAAGACCAGACCCCGTAGTTATTGGTGGTGAAACTTAATTTTTGGCCGTTGACATACAAAGCAGTGAGTCCGCTTGCCGCACCAATGACTTCGATCGGAGTGGTTGCGTTGAAGTCCCCATTCAAGTATAGGCCAGTCGATGTAGTAGTGACGTTACGTATGAGGTAGCCAGCTTTGATAATAACGGACTCTGGATTTTGTAGCGAAGTGCCATATGCAGGTGTAGATCCGCTACCTGACAAGTCAGGGACCCAATAGTTATATGCAGAGTTGCGGTCTGTTGTTCTAGTTAGTTGTAGATTTAGCGACGGCCTAGAAAACTTACCAAGAAGGTAAATATAAACAGTACCCAGTTGTACTATACGGCGAGTGGCACTAGTAGTCCATTGAAGTGTTACTGTGCCACTTGTGGACTTCGTAGTAACTCCTGCCCCTTCAATGGTAACAGCTGATGTAGTGCTTTTGATAGCAGTTTCGTGGAGCTCGCCGGGACCTCCATACAGAATAAGGACAGTCTTTGAAGTAAATTTCTTCCATGTGAAAACTTCAGCGGTGGAATAGAGCAAAGTAGTTCCACCCACGTCATAGTCTGTAACATGGATTTTGGAGTCGCGTCCATTCAGTGTCAAACTACCTCCTAGTGTAGGAATGGAGAGTGTACCAGCACTGGTAGGAAGTTTCAAGGTATACTGGGTGCTTGCAGTATTCTCGTAAGCAGTATGTCTTAGTACGAAGAAACTCGTTTCCGTTCCATTTCCTACAACGGGTGTGACTGTGAGATCAGTAGTATTGGTATATGTTGTCGAGTCGTTTGTGCCCGCAATCGCTGTGAGATACGCTGGTGACACTTTCAGAAACTGGGCCTGCAGCTTAGCCTCGCTGTACTTCTCGCGCGTTATGAGGCGATTCTCAGTAATGGCCTGCTCGCTAATTAGTTTTTAATATCAGCAGAGCTGAAATCAAGGCTTACACTTCCGTAATCGTAGCTTGTATAACCGCCTGGATGTCCGAGATTCCCCCAATTAGTGCCGCCATAAGTCTATTCTTAAGGTTAGAGCCAGAGTCGAATGTACCGCAAGATGATATACCATATAGATATTCATAATCGCGACTCCAGCTGCGTAATTGTTCTTGTAAAAGACGCGTTCGAATTCCATATTCAATAGTGCTGCACAGTTGTCATATCCATGGCCACCCCATGGATCGAATGAACCGCCTTGGAACTAATTCACTTCAGTCAAAGTTTTGATGGATTTGGCTATGTTAAGTACCTCGTCAATGGAGTATGGTGTATTTGGACTTTGTGAGAGGTGTTTCGCACGGTAATTGGTTGGCAATGCCCCAGCTGGCCAATTAGTCGGAGATCCCTAAATTCTGTAAGTCTCTTCTATCAGATACTTCCAGGTAGGTTCTTACACAACTGAAACCAAGACTGTTTGCTATATCAGTAATAGCTGAAGGCTAGTTTAGGGATTCACTCACGGATATCCGTCATGTCCGTAGATGTCAACTGCTCCCGTCCCACTCCCAGGAACGTTGTGTCCATCTGGTCCTGCATCGTTGCTGATGAATGGAACCACGATACCAGCGTTGCGTGCTTGATTCTCTACATACTGCATGTATGCGGGATTTTCTGACTGTCCGTCAACCCAACTAGAATATTCGTTTTCCGGTTGCCACAAAATAACTTGATTTGTCAGTACATCTGATGCTTAATAAAACGGCATGGAGTTATGGAATATACCAGGTCCACCGTTGGTGATTTGGGCTTTGGCAATAATGGCACTAATGGAAGCAACATAACTGTAAGGTATTAGATATAAGATTTTAAATGAGCCGCATTCTATCGTACTTATCAGTAGCCGCAAGATAGTCAGAAGCCGAAGTTCGAAGAACGCCCTTGACTCGTTGCAGCCAACCTGGGAATCCTCCACCAGATACTTCAGCGTTGATGTATGGACCTGGCCGCTATTTTGAAAGTCAATATAAACTGCATTATGCTCCAAAAGGCAAGCATACTGCAATCAAGTATATCCCAGCGTCGGTTGCAGCCTGGAAAAACGGCTCAAAGGCAAAGACGCCTTCTGCAGAGAAATCTCCTTGCTTCCCTTCAAGAAGTGCCCAGTGAACGTAAAATGAAACACAGTTGAACCCCATAGCCTTGATTTTCTGGAAAACATCGAGCCAGAGGGAAGGGACGGGGAGTCTATACAATTTTCAGTCATCCAAATTTATCTTGCTTATTTCTTTTAGGAATTACCTATAGGGGTGAAATTCACCACTGTAGATCATGATTCTTTCTCCATTCACAGAGAGAGAATGCTTATCCCAAGTCACCTGTCTTACTTTAGAAAATGGTCGATTCTCTACAGCCACTAAACATGGTAGTACTTACGATGCTTTGCAGTGCAGCCCGCTTCTCAGGATCCTCCGGGCCCCTGATCAAAACACCTGTCTTGCCACCAATGCTGGCAGTAATAGCATACTGAGCTGCTAGACAAGCAAAAGTCTGAAGGAACTTCATGGTGATAGACCAGCTCAAGCAGCAGCATGCAAGATGAAGAAGCAGCCGAAGAGAGTATAAGAAAAAACTTCGAAAAAAACTCAAGGAAATTTAAATCAGCTTTTTAGCATAAATTCATCGCTTCATGAACCGGGTTTGACAGGTGGAACAAAAACATCCCGGGAACTTCAGATAAATCAGTGCCATGTTGCAAATATAACCGCACTTTGAGATGGGTGAATTCTACAGCCAAGGAATTTTATCACAACCTTGATTTCAATACGGGACCCCTCACTGATCGCCGCCCACGATAATTGGTATATTGCGGGGTACAAGCACGCACAAGTACCAATCAGTGTCGGTGGGTAGGTCGCTTCAACTGCGAGTTTGTAAATACATGGCAGAACGGGGATACTATAACCCGTAAATGAACATACGAGACTAGTGCTTTGCGCACCAATGAAATCAGTCTGGCTCACCGAACACTTCAGGGGTAATCGCCTCGTTGGGATGATGGATCTTCGCTTGTTGAATGCACCATGAGTTTGACAGCTGCTATGGGGGGCAGCAACATGCATGAAACGTCCATCCGAGGCACGTCTAACAGTCGAAATTTCGGATTTCAAGGCATAATAAACTGCTTATTTGCGCACCAATGCTCTGAACCTAGCACGGAGAGCTCTTCAGAAGTTTATATTTTAAGGTTGTAAGTCTTTGCTGATTGATGCATCTTGAATCCGCCCTGAGTTTATTAGCCATGATGCCTTTTATGCGGGGAAGGGAAACAAAAGTATCTCTCTGCATGCAACGCTCATCCGGAGCATGTGGCCTTTGGCTTGTGTTATGCAAAGTACCGAATCTCGGGACAAATGGTGACGAACCGTCGAGTTGGGAATTTAACCTTGTCGCTCCGGCCGGGATATGGCTGATGCAGCTCAGCATTGCAAGAAATATCAGGACACCTTCCAAGTTTCCAAGAATAAGATTATCCGTGTCGCGCTGTGAGCAGGACACACCTTAATAAGCAAGGAATGCCAAAACACCAGAAAGTTTGTAATCGAAACTTACTATATTTAGCGAGTGGCTATATCGCTAAAATTCACCCCTATTCCCCAAACCTTCGAAACATGGTATTTTGTTGGTTCGCTTAGCCTAGTGCACGGATCACTGGCAGTTGCCCAACGGATACTAATAACCCTTCCTCGACACTTTGTCTTCTTTAACCCTTGACTTTGAGAATGATCTGGGGAGAAATCAGTTTCGCACTCTTGACGGTATTCACGCTGGGGAGAACTTTTACTGGGGGAAGTTCCAGCCACTGCACCCTTGATCATAGCTGAAGGTGCCATTCCTCACGTATTGACGAGGAAAGAAACCCGCACTCGAGGCAACTCAGGGGCCGAGATGCTGGACGGCTCGGTGTTCATTGACCGAAACGTGACAACGGGATAATCATCCCCATCCCAATTTTCCACATTGCCTGTGTCACTGGTAGGAAGGATTAATTGCACGATATCAAAAAAGGCTGCAATGATCTAAATGGTTCGGTGATTTGATACGTGTATATTTCAGATAAATTAGTGTTCGTAATGCTTGTCAACTCAGCGCTATATATTGCGGTTGATGCCAAGTAAATTATAAGCTCAAATAAGACACAAACACACAGCCGTGAATCTTGTGTGCCTGACACTTCAAATCCAGGCCCGTTCGTCAACGGAACTTGTAACTATACAAATCAAGCTCCAAAAGGTTATGATTGGAGCACATCGAATATAGCAAAACGGTTCCAAGCTATGCCAGATGCTATTGCAAAGCAGTCCCATCCGGTTCTATTTTCACACTGTGAGTGGGGACAGGCAAATGTGACCACATGGGGAAACGCTACCGGGCAGCTCTTGGAGAACCACGGGAGATATCACTCGTAAGTTTCTCACCAGGTCCATTACAATGGTAGAAAAATATTCGGCCGGGCATGTCTAACTACTCTACCGAATGGATGACGATTCAATTTCCTGAACAGCAAAATCGTCTGGCATTGCCCAAATCTTAAATGAAAACAACTTCCTTCTCAATGCAATTGACTTCTGGGACTATAATGATGCAAATACCGTATTAATTAGACCCCAAGATAATACCTTTTATTAAATACTACTCTTATATAAGATACGGTTCTAAATGTATTATAATTAAGGAGAATTAAGATATTATCTTGATTATATAAGTAATATCAAGGAAAATAACTCTGTTATTATCCCTCCTTCTAGACCATCTTAGCCTTTTTAACCTCTTAACCTCTTAATTATTAATCTATATTTATATTAATTTAATTATTTTTAGTCTTAATAAGATCAAAGTCTCTATTATTATCAAAAACAATTATATTCTCAATATTAATTTCCTTATCAATTATAATATTAACTTTTAATTTATCCTTAAATTTTATACTAATCTTAGCCTTTATTATAATATAATATATATTACTTGTATATATTCAATTATATAAAGTAAAGGGTAAGGGAGAAAGTAATACTAGATTGATATTTATTATATTATTATTATTTAAGATATATATTAATATTTAAAGATATTAAAATCTTAATATTTTACCTGGAATTATAATTAAATCAAGAATATCTTAATGTGTCTAGTCCTTAACCTTAATATCTAGAAGATCACGTATCTTGAGCTTAAGGTCTTTTAATTTATTAAGGTTTAATAAGAGACTTGTTTGCTTAAAAGTTTTAATAATTAGTTCCTTTTTCCTGGAAACCTCGCTTCTAGTCGATCTCTCTAATATCTTGAATCAAGGAGAGATTATATTTGAGGATTAAATAGCAAAGAGGCATACTAGAAACAAGCTCCCTTCCACCAAATAAGCTTTATCGCGGGGTTAACGTAAAGCCTAGATTTTGGCCATACGGAGCCTCTTCCACCTCCCTAGCGAGCCTCTTTTATGAAAAATACCCTTAGAAAGGATTCAATATCCTTAAAAAGCGATATTAGGGATACGTATAGTCTTAAAATAATGGGAATAGTGGTAATGAAGGTGTAAAAGGAGGAGGTTAGGACCCCACTAACCCCGTACTAGCCAATTAGAAAGTATTAAGATATTATTATATTATAAGATATGGTTCTATACTCAATATAACTGGAATTAGTTCTAGAAGATATTATCTTGGGGTCCAATTAATACGGTATGCTCGAGGTTAGAAATGGTGCATTGACCGCTGCCGAAACTAGAACGCATTTCGCATTTTGGGCCGCAATGAAATCGCCTTTGCTCATTGGCACAAATGAAAAGCTGTTCTCTCCGTCTATGCAAAGCATTGGACAGAGACTGACATCGAGACTTCAACATATAGCTTAGCTCACTATCAGCTGACAATGTCAACCTACTCAAGAACAAATATCTTCTTGCCTTCAACCAGGATGTCACTTACGGCAAGCCCGCAACGCCCTATAAGTGGGGCACTAACAAAGACTGACGTTCGATGCAGATCATCCTGCATAATACTGGTCCGGTGCATCATCCAATGGTGTCTTGGTTCTGATGCTTAACACTGGTAGCACCACAGCCACTCGTACTGCAACTTGGAGTGAGATTCCGCAATTGAAAGGCTCGTCATACGAGGTGACGGATATTTGGCAAGGAGCTAGTTTGGGATGCGTGAAAGAGGGAATTGCGAGGAGTCTGACGTTAACATAGAAACACTGCCCAGCGCTCAAGAAGCATGTCTTACAAGACTTCGCACCTTCTCTCTAGCAACTAGGATTCACCAACTAATAGACTAAAGTGCATGCACGCAATGCTAGGACAAGGTATTGTGCTTGTTAATACAAAAATGCCTCGCTGGCGAACATCGCTTCATTGGGTATCATTTCCAAATAATCTTACATCTCAACCTTTCATCCAACCATCCCATTCGTCGTCTTCTTCATCGTCATCGTCTTCTTCTTCTTCTTCCTCCCCAACTTTATCTGCAACCGCAGCGTCAATGGTTGGTCTGTTAGAGCTCACATGGCTCCCCTTCCTCTTAAGCTCCTCTCGCTTTTCCCGCAACCTCCTGACACGAGCCTCCAAGCTCTCCATCTCCTCTAGCTCTTCTTCCATTTTCCTAGCAGCATCTTCCTTGTCCCCCTCTAATTCCGCCTCCTGACGCTCCTTCTTTTGCGAATAGTCTTCCTCGGCAGATTTCTTGGCCAGGTCCGCAGCCGACATGGCGGGGGCGGAAATGACTGCATCATTCGCGGCTTGGACTTGTGCCTCCGCGTTCGCAATATCCGATTCGAAAGCTGCCCATTCGTCTTCGTCGACTTGAGGCTCCGGCTGTAGAAACATGACGGTTTCGGGTGGTTTCAGGGGCGTGGCTGGTCGTGATGGGATTTGCATTTCGTTTGGAAAAGCTGCGGAGCCACTCTCCTCTTGCCCTCTATCGAAGAAACCTTCTGGTAAACCATTGGGTGCCTTGCTCCGTTTCCGGATTGTGCCCTCCTCCTCGTCACCACTAGCTTTCCGCTTTTTCGACAGCGTTGGGGGCGGTAGGTTATCCGCTAAGGTTAAGGGCTCTTCCTGCTCAGATTGTAGTTTCTGCAACCGCAAGATATGCCCAGCAGACCTCAAATGGCCCTCCCATAGTGTCTCACTCTTGAGCTGCAGATGGCACACCGTGCAGAGCAGAGTACCTGTCGTCGAATAGCTGGCATACTTGTGCTGTATCCGTCGCGAGGCGCGCTCAGTTTTGAGAAGAGATCGGACGTCTGCCATCGCAAGAGAAGGCTCGCGGGATTCAAAGGTCGGTTTACAGGATAAATGCTGCTGGAGCGGACGTCTCACAACTCCAGCTTCATTTTTCCTGGAGCTTCAGCCTCAGCGGCAAAGCTTGGACAGTGCACGTGATTCCCCGCAATTTCAAAGCAATCCGGAAGCTCCAAAATTTTGCCGCTAAGATTGACATCGCCTTTGTATCGTCTTTGCCCTGCCTTTGGAACCGCAACCCCATCTCTCCCCATCCCACAACAACATCCGCGAGGCCATCCAACCCGGACACGTACTACCTGGCCGCATCGCGAACATTGTCGCATCCGTTGCGCGACAGCAACGTCGTCCGACAGCAGCAGTTCACTTACGATCTACGCCACCCACGCGAGCTTTCTTTGCGGGGGCAGTGAGCGCGACAGGATCTATCAGCATTTGGGGCAGCAGGCGCGATCTGGATAGCTTTCTTTATTCGTTCCACTTGATCATCGCCGCCGCGCCTTTTCATCATTGCTTGTTTGTAGAGCCCAGTGTGATCGCGTGAATAGCGCGTATTTGAAATCAACAACAACAAACTTCCCCACTACCGTAGAAGAACCTGAACGCCACGACTTGTGAAGCATCATTGAATCCATCCATCATGGCTGGTAAGCAATAGCAGAACCCCCCGTACTGCGTGACGGGAGCACCGTCGCCTCAGAAACATCAGGCTAACCTACCTCCAGATGAACCCAGAAGGTCCGTCCGCGCCACGAAGGGCCAGCACACGAAGAGTCTCGACCTCCTCGACCAGCCTGCCGAACCCAAAAAGAAGGCCGCAAAGAGGTCAAAGAAGGCTGCTGCGCAAGAAGAAGAGGTCGAAGTCATTCGTTGCGTTTGTGGTGCTATTGAGACCGGTGACAATGACAACGAGCCCTGGATTGCGTGCGACAAGTGCGGCGTTTGGCAGCATAACGTTTGCGTTGGAGTTCCAGTCTTCGAGGACGACATCCCAAAGACGTACATGTGCGAGCAATGTGATCCGACATTCCACCAGCCCCTTCTCGACGCCTGGAAACGTGGCGATGACATTTTGGGAGAGCGTCGAAAAGCTTACGAGACCCAAAAGCTCCAGGACGAGGAGGATGAAGCACTCAAGAAGAAGGGCAAAAAGAAGGGAAAAAGAAACAGCGATCAGAAGTCCGAGGCCAGTCACGGTACGAACGGAAAGGCCGCCTCTCCAGCCGTGGCGGATGTAAAGAAGGAAAAGAAGGAGACAGTGGTGAGATCAGGAAGCACGAAGAGAAAGGCTAGAGATGATGAGGCTCAAGACTCCGCAAAGGTATGTCAGATTCGTGCAGACACTGAAACATCTACTAACACAACCAGGAACCCCAATCGAAAATCCGCAAAGTCTCCTCCCAGCCTGCACAATTGGCATCTCCTCCACGAACCCTGTCTGTCAAAATCATCGACCTGGATTCGTCACGACAAGGATCAGCAAAGCTCGTCCACAAAAGCCTGGTCAGTTCCATACCAATTGCCATAAAGGCCGGCATTTTCGCCTTGAACAAGGACGATGATGTTCAGTCAAAGGCAGAACGTCTCGCAATTGAAGTTGAGGATGCCGTTCACTCAACCCATCCGGACAAGAATGCGTATATTAAACAGTCTCGTGCCATCGCTTTCAACCTGAAGCAGAATCAGGAGCTTTCCAATGGCCTGCTTACTCGAAGCCTGACGCCCCACGCCCTGGCCTCGATGAATTCGGATGACATGGCAAGCAAGGAACTGAAGCGCGAAACAGCGGAAATGAAGGCCCGTTCAGACAAACAATCCATAATGATATCCGACGATGGCCCACGCATTCGCCGCACCCACAAGGGTGATGAAGTCATTGAGGAGGACAATTTTGCTGTTCCAAATGACAGCACGATGTCAACATCCCGCCGACGAAGCATGATGGATCCAAATGCGGAGATGGCAGCAAGATCAAGAGAAAACTCGCCAGGTGACCAAGTCGAGCTTCCAGAAAGCATCGATGAGTATCGATCTCGAGACGATATTCGAGGCAATGCGATGCCCAAACAGCCCCTCAACATCGACACCAAAGCCCAGCAACCAATTCGGAAGCCATCGGGATCGGCCGATTTCGACATCAACAAAGTATTCTCGAGTGTCCAGTCTCCACTCAACTCCCATCATCCCCGCAGACAGTCCACCATCAATGCTCCTCCCGCCCAGGGTCCGGGTGTCGATCCCGAAATCGACAAGTTGCTTCAAGATGACGAAGGAATGGAGTCGCCCCCATACTCTCCTGCTGAATACAGCTCTGATCCCGACATCGTTTGGCGGGGATCTGTGACTATGGATTCGATTGCCAAGTTTTCTGCTGTCGCAAAACATATCGCTGGTGCAGATATCAGCCACGCGACCCCTTGGAGTGATATTCTTCAAAAGGAACTCAGAGTTGCGGGTCGCATTGACCAAGAGAAGGCAAATGAGTATCTTTGCAGCCTTCGATATAGTCCACCTACTGATGTTGTTGTCGTCAATGTCACTCCAACAGGCGAAGCCGCTGCCCAAGGATTCTCTACTCTCTATGATTACTTTCAAACCAAGAACCGATATGGCGTTCTTACAAATAAAGGAGTTGGAAACATTCGCGACACATACCTCGTTCCAGTCCCACCAAATCCCGGCAATCTTCCCGACTTCATCATCAATCTGGAAGGCCACAGGGTGCCGGAAGTCCGAACAGAACCAATGATCCTCGTTGCCCTCGTAATCCGGAATGAGAACAGCTCTGCATCTCACCAAGGATTCGAGAGCGCGACCGAGGCACAGTCACCCTCGGCCATAGGCCACCCACAACGACAAATGTCCATGTCCGGCCCAGCTCCTGCAATGTCGCCAATTGCTCCGCAAGGCTCCTTTCAAGGTCCGCCTCCTCCTTATGTATCACAACCCCAGATACCTACCGATGAGGCTCAGCGCCGACAACAACAAGAGATACAGCGAATACGCGATCAGCAAGAGGGCGAGATCAAGGCCCGTCAAATTCTGGGTGAGTTCGTAGACGCGCCAACCGTTGCATTCCTAATGCCACAAGCATATCAGATGCGACCCGTTGAGTGGCAGGTTATCAAAAAGATTTTGGAGGAAGACGAGAAAGCGAGAGTTGATTTGCAGCACTTGAGTCAAGTCCTAGAGGTCCGAATGGCTCAAGAATCTCAAGGCCCTCCCCAAGTTTAGAGGCGACGGCAGCTCTGTTATGTATGTATGCTGGCCTTGGTTTTCTTTCTTCTCCAGCTTTGACTAGGGCGGTCACTGGTTATCGTACTTTTCATGGGCATGTTTTGCAGCTTTACGAATTGATACCATTATGAGATCATGACCTTGCTGGATAGTTAGGCTCACTGATTTCTTCTTCCGAGCTGTAGTTTCTATTCCGTACATAGTCATATGCATTAGGTGGACCCTTCAAATGCATCAAATTTCAAACCAGATGATTGGGGCCATTTCTCTATCTGCCGTCTCGCATTAAGCCGATTCGATATCTCGGGCATTGCTTTGAAGTAATCAATTCCATAAATTCTATCGTATAAATTCTAGCGAAGGTATCACAGTACACGAGAAGAGAAGATCCGATAACATGCACCTTACGCCACCGCATTTTCCTTCAAGTGAAAACATCCGACGCATAACGCTCTCCCTTGATGCTCTGGAACCAACTCTCGATTTCCTCATCGCTCTTCGATCCACTCTTTGCTTCAACAGAATCCTGGTAGATGCGTTTCGTCATGCTGGCAACACCTTCCCCAACCATGCTTGATCCACAGACGTAGAGCTTCGCACCCTTGTTAAAGACCTCCACCATGCATTCTCTCTCCGCCCATAGACGATCTTGTACATGTTTGCATCCTTTGCTCAAGTCACTAGCTTTAGAGTAGGCGTAGAAGAGTTGAACAGCACCCTCTTTCTCCCATCGAGTCAACTCTTCCTTGAAGAGAGCGTCCTTCTCTGGGTGAGCACAACCAATGAAGAGATAGGCGGGAGCTAGTTTCCTCCCTGCTTGAATTTGCATAGCCCGTTCTTGGACAAAGCCACGGAATGGGGCTAAACCCGTGCCAGCGCAGAACATGATAACCGGAGTGTTCTCAATATCGTTCGGAGGGTGGAAAGCTCCATGAGAGGGTTTGACTGCGACATGGATCCTGTCTCCTTCTTCCACGCTTGACAAGTAATTTGATGCGACGCCGAGAAATCGTTTTGAGTCGGCTACTTTTGAAGGCGTGTCAAGAATTGCCCAGGTCAACGTGGCAATTGTCGGGTCGGCCAGAGGGGAAGAGGAGATTGAATATTGCCGAATCCGCATGGGTGGAAGCATAGCCAGAAAGTCTCCAAGTGGTAGGGCAGCTGATGGGTATTCTTCTAAGATGTCTAGAGGAGAGCGACGTTTCGCCAGAATTTCCTTCTCAAAATCCTTGCCTGCCAATGCCAAGATTTTAGCCCTAACAGCTTCGTCCGACGCACTAGCTGCAATTCGTGCGATGTTCTACAGGAATCAGCCATTAATACCTAGTCTTGGTGCTTTCGAACATACCTTTCGGGTTGCAGGCTGACTCAATTCAACATAAGCACTCAGAACGTCCATCGCAGAGACTGGATGACCTGTGGGTAGCGTTGTATTTGCACCCGTTTTGATTGTTAGCATCGCATCCCAAGGCAAGTTCGCCCATTTCAAAACTCGTCGAATAATCTTCTGATTGTTGATGGGTAGAACGGCCAAGTAGTCGCCTGCCTTGTAGGTCATTGCTGTCGGAAGCTTCAGGACAATGTGGCGTTTCTCCGGCACCCCTTCTGCTGCCAACAATTGATTGCTGACAACAACAGCTTCCTTGACGTCTTGGCGAAGCTTGGAACGTCGCGAATCTGTATCCACCTCGATCTCGATTCCAGACTCGTCTTCTACATCGCCACTCCCTCCGAGAGCCGGCCAGAGCTGCTCGTCTTGCCATTTGTCGAAGTCATTAAAAATGTCTCCAGCCGCGACATCGCCTAAGCCGATTTCTGCAATCTGTGAGGCGCCATGACCCTCGAAGCCAGCGTGGAGAAGTTTCGGGACGCGGTGAAATGTTGAAACCCAATCATCTATGCCCATTAGCTTCTTTGTCAACAATGGAAGAATCTAACTTACGATTTCCACAGCCATAAGTTGCAAAGCGCACCCCACCAAGTTCATTCCCTTCCAAGTTTTGCACCCATTCAAAAAAATGTGCGGCATTGTCAGGGGGCTGCCCTTCATAACTAGAGGAGATCATGACAACGGGCTGATCCTTCGGCACCTTTCCCACCGCCGAATCCAATGGCTCGACTTGTGCATGAAATCCTCGGCCAGAGGCAACCCTGGCCAAACTTTGTGCTAGAGCCTCACATGTACCGGAATTGGAGCCATACAGGATAAGCATTGGGTTTTTGGCCTTGCCTGGGCTCGCAGTGGACTCAATCATCCTGTCCTTCTCGGTCGCATGTCCTTCCTTCGACGTATCCACGTGGAGCTGCTTCTCCAAATAGATCGGGTCGACATGGTCTCGGAGGGTTGCATGCATAAAGAAGTCTTTCGGCTTGATCGTCAGGGTCTGCTTGATGTGAAGTTGATAGCTCGGGTCATCGAATCGGAAATTGAAATTTTGCAAAAGCATAGCTGTTGTGAGGATTGCTTCCTGCCAAGCAAAGGGACGACCGATACAACCTCTCATTCCATTTCCGAACGGTTTCCAACTGTTATTTGGGAGCTTGCTGAATGGCTCGTCGAGCATTCTCTCAGGGATAAAGGACTCTGCATTGTCTCCATAGACTGCCGGATCGCGGTGGATCTTGGGAAGAATACAAATAATTGGCTGTCCTGGCTTGATCTCGTACTTCCCTCCTGCCAGACTTAGGTTGTCCCGTGCTGGATCCGGTAGAGCTTGGATGGTGATCGCAGGTGCAGTTGGGGTCAATCTCAATGTTTCGCGGAGGCACGCCTCGATGTACGGCAATTTTGACATATGATCAACTGTGATGGGTCCGCGGCCAATCACGTCATCAACTTGCTTCTGTGCTGCCTGGTAGGCTGCGGGATTCTTGAGCAAGTTGTAGAACAGGAATGACAAGAGACCGCTTGTCGTTTCATGACCTGTTTACATTAGCGAACATACCGCTTGACTGGAGTAACGACGTACCAGCAATCAAGAATGTGATCATGTTATTCAGCACACTCGCCTCCGTAAGACCTTCCCCGGTTTTGGGATCTCTCCCCTTGATCATAGCATTAAGGAGGTCCTTTTTGTCATTTGGATTGGCCTTCCGTTCTGCTACTACCTCCTTTGCCACTTCTTTCAGAAGAGAAATGTCTGCATCGTATTTTTGTTGTGCTGAGCGCATGAAATAGGTTGCTATGGCAGGTCTTCTTGCTCGCGCCCCTGATTCTTGTAGCAGCCCCACCATGGCATCAACAAAGGGGTGCATATCTTCGTGATAGAAGCTGTTGAATCGAGTATCCATAGCACACCTGTCCCCGTCAGCCTTGTCCATTCGCGAGCAGGGAAGTACCCACAGTGCAATCGAGTCTAATGTCAATCTCGTGAAATCATCCGTAACATTGATCTTCTCCTTGGGACCAAACCTCGCCCACTTAATTACCAACTGGGAAGCAATGTCGTGCATCTCGTCAAACATTCCTCGGATCGATATGGGCCCAAATGCTGCAGCCGTCAGCCATCAGCCATCAACGTCCGTCTGCCAAAACAAGTGCGTCTTCGTACCTGGCATCAGAACTCTATGTGCAATCTCCCAATTGTGTTCTCCCGGGTATGCAGTGAACAGTCCATCTTCCACCCCATTTCGAATCTGTTCCAAGGCCCCCGATACCGTTTTCGAAAAGCGTTTCTCATCGCAGACTTCGTTCATGAGTTCGTGGGTGGAGATGAAGAGCTTCTCTTCGCCGCCGAGGTTGAGCTTGAAGATCGGGCCTGTATGCCACGGTCTTAGTATGTCTTTTATAACCTGATCAATGAAGATTGCATACCATATGTATCTGCTAATCGACCGAGACTGGTCATCATGGAATCTGTGGGGTCAATATCATTGAGGTTGCCCAGCAATGGCAAGCCTGGAGGACCAGGGATGGGAGTCGCCATATTGAAGTGCTGGACGAAGATCGTTTGGAAATAGGAAGAGAAAGGTAAAGTTTTAATTAAAGATAGAGAAAGAGAAAATAGAGAAAGGCGAAGCCGTTGTCCAGCATAAATACTGGATGCGGTGGCTTACTCGTACGGAAACGGTTATGAGCGTCTTAAGGTCCGACCCGAGGCCTTTGAGTGGACTTGCAAGGTTCCAGTTTACGAGGCCTCCGTGTCTGTGGTTCGATTCATAGCAAGCATGACAGAGTACCGGATGGAATGACGGGTTTTCGTCATAGGCATGTTCCATGCAGTGTTCATGTACTCGAGCGAGCGCCGATAGGATTGGCATGTTTTAAGAACCACAACAACTTTAGGTGAGACGTTCGGGTTGGTGGGGTACAGAGGAACCGATTGCGCCTTCTGAATCGGGGCAACCGCCGCCCGAGGTGAAGGAACAACCTTTTTCCAGACGGGGAGGCCGACCGCCGACCGCCGACCCACTTTTCATATATCAACTGCCGAGGTACAGCAAGCACATGGGCAACTCTGTTATTGTCAATAAAGTTTTATATTGTCAGGGGTATCATCCTCCATCAATCTCCTGTTCGTGCCTGAGCATCCGTCTCTCCCAAAATATGCAAATCGCCCCTTGTGAATCCCGTTGAACTCCGTCTCTGCAACTTTAATTCCGACCCCAACCATCCCAAACTCCTGAAAGCAATATAAAGTAGTGGCCGAAGTTGGACAATGGGATTCTTTCCTTGATGGATTCAAGGCCTTTGAGTGTCGAAAATCCGGCACGCGCCCAAAATAGTGAACCAGATTGCATGCCAAAGTCATGAAAACCGTAGCTTGGAAACCATCATAGGCGCGAAGGTTACTGAAGAGAGCCACCGCAGTCCAATATCGTCCATGTAGACGCTATGCCACAGAAGTAACGTGCGTCAATTGAGGTTGGCTGAGAAGGCGGTGGGCGATTCTCGTAGTCATAGGGTGCCATCGTCGACGGGAGCTAATAGATTCCCCGGAAACCTTATCATAACTTCCCAATGACCTTTCAAAGAAAAACTTGCTCGCTGACTAGCAGTGCCCTCAAACACTGGTAACGAGAATCCGGTATGTTTGTTTTGTAGGGCCAGCAAGAATGTCGAAAATAAAGAGTTCTGCATTTCTCGCAATCACCTGTGTTGGGGATGGCGGTGCAATTACTCGAACGTATAAGTAACCCTTGGAAAACAACAGTAGAACCACTGCTTGCACAGCCGAACCGCGACTTGTAGTTGTTGAGTAGATATTTGCCGACCTAGGGCTAGAAGCTATAGGTAGGTATTGAGGCGCTAGTAGGCGGAGATTGTCTCGGTGTCTGTGGAACCGTTCATGACTGGATTCTGCGGGGATACCTCGACCTCGTGTTGCTGGGATCCGGCATGAATATGGTGGGGTACATCGCCCATGGGCTTCCTGCCATAAGTAATATATCTGAAATCTCGTCAGTATGCCGTAAACACTATACCGGGTAAACTCACAGCGGCATATAAGCATGAACCCCCCTATCCTTGAGATTCTTCCTGACCTCCATAAGCAGTAGCTCTACCTCGTCTTGTTGATAATCCAATGTCTTCGTGAGCAGCACTTTACTTCCGCTGAGAGCATCCATTAAGTCCTCATGGAACCATAAGCCCAATTCCTTCGCCTTCTTGCCCCTGGGCCAATTGCTCGTTGGAACCTCGAATATCTTTTCTTTGACGACTTCAAACCCAATTTCTTCCATCCATTGCTTGTAGAACCTCGCGTTGTTCCAGGCCCTTCCATTCGCTTTGCCAGCTTCCACACACGCCTTGGCCCACCGGTCCAAGGCTGTGCCCTGAAGCGTATCGTCGTGACATTGCAGGGGAAATCTACCGTCCTGCATCTCCAGATATCCGCCAGGGGCTAATTGATCGTAAGCCTTCTGTATGATAGATCTTGGGTCTGCGAAACAGGTCATCATGCCGCGCATATGTATGTAGTCAAACCTCTCGGTGAAGAGCCATTCGTCCTCGGCATCGTCGATTTCGAAGAAACAGTTTTTTGGCACGAAGTCAGGCTGGATTGGACTCAGATCGGTGCCAATGACATTCGCAGACGGGTAGCGGTCCGCAAACTCGATGGCCCATATGCCGGTTCCTGTGCCGATGTCGAGGACGTTCTGCGGGTTCTCGCCGATTGGTGCCAATTGTAGCTTCCCATCTAACAGTACGAGCATGAAGTAGTGTTGGAAATCGAGTCTCTCCTGCTCCCGATTGTCGTTCGGAAGTGGGTATTTCCCTTCGCGATATCTGTGGAACGTGCGCCCTTGCTCCACGACAAAATCGAAAACGTGCGACCGCTGCGATACCGCAGAGCTCGATGGCGAGCCCGCGTTGGGACTTCGAGCCGTATCTCTGTGACTTTCTCCATCTGAGGAGGGAGGCCCGCCAGAGTCGACCTCGAGGGCCTGATTGCTGATGCTGGAGGTAGCGGTTCTGGTGTTCCCGTTCCCGTCCCCGGCGCAGGGGAGGTGGCCGACAGTCTCGCCGTTTTGAAGATTGAGCGGCAAGGCTTCAAACGGCGACGCAGCGGCGGATGAATCGGGATCTGGTAAAAGAGAGGTGACTTGTGTCACCTTCTCATTGGGAGAAGACATTTCATGTGGTGCGGCGCAAAGGTTGGGAGGGTGGTGTGGAGGGCGTGCCAGTGAACCGTGATCCATGGTGCTGGATTTCTGGGATCTTTGACTCGGGGTCTGGGGGAGGGGGCGGCAGAAGAAAATGCAAGCATGAAGCAACAAAAGTGGTGGTGCGACTGCGACTGCGAGTGCGAGTCCGGGTACGTGTACGGAGGACGGCAGCGAAGTGTTGTGTCGAAACAAGCAAGCAAGCGAGCAAGTAAAGCAAGGGAAAGCAAAAACAAACACACCTCACCTAACCAAGCCTTCTACCAACAATCTCGGAATGGTAACGCCAACATCACGGTAAGACATGCTTGCTTGCTTGCTTGCTTGCTTACCCCCCAGCACGATAGGAGGGAAGTATAAAGACCGCGAGTCGCTCGAGCCCCAAAAAAATCGTTATCTTGAGGTTACACGAACATCCTGCCTCCGACCCAACGACTTCCCTCGATCACTCCGCCATATGTATCCAAGAGTCCCTACAACAAAAGAGATCCTTATTTCGACCGAACTCTGCTCGTATCCTATTCCCTCTTGACGGGGTGCAGCTTCACCAAGATTGGTAGCTTCTGCCAAGTGCCGTAAATCTTCTGGTCCTTGATCCAGTTCTCCTGTCCGGGTTGGAGCTCAACGTCGAAATGCCACAGAATCTTGCAGAAGATCATTCTAATCATGAAATATGCCATTCTATCGCGCACGTCAGTGTTTTCCGGTCCATGAAGAAGTGTGGTCAACTTACGGTTTTCCCAGGCAATCTCGTGGGCCGATGGAGAAAGGTTGCACGACTAACTTCTGGTCATTGGCATACTGTGGCTCTGCGTGGGCGAGCCATCGTTCCGGGATGTAGGCTTCTGGATTGTGAAAATTCGATGGAGAGAAGTACGCCGCCAGCGGAGTCACATAGACAATTGTTCCGCCCGGTACAAAACCCCCGCAAATCGAAGCGCCTCCGATGGGAACGTCCCGGGGAAATCCTATGGGAGCCGCTGGGTACACCCTGAAGGCCTCATCGATACATGCTCCCAGATACTCTAGCTTGAAAACTGACTCCAGGTTTATGTCCTCATCCGACTTGAACGAAGACCGGATTTCCTGTACGAGCTTGGCGAGGATGGCTCCGTGGGCGAGCAACAGATAGTTAAGACCGCAAAGGATCGACGGTGTGGTGTCGCTGCCAGCCAACATCAGGACCACCGCAGCGCTGTCGACCTCAGGCCGAGACAGAGACATTTTCTCGTTGGGGTCAGTGAGAAAATGGATGATGTCTCCCCGTTCTTCCTTCAAAGACAAGCGCGCGTCGACCTTGTCGCTCGTGGATTTCAAGAACTTCTTGTAGTGCTGTGCTACAATTCGGGGTGCAAAGATAGACAAGGTGAACCTGACAATCGGGAACTTTGCAAGAGCGCCTAAGCAGATGCTTGCTGCAATGTATCCCGGCACGGATCGTACCCAGCTCGCGTTCGGCGAATTCTCATCCTCGAGCAGGTGCAGAGATTCTCCGAACATCAAGTCCGCGATGATGTCGAAAACCGTGAAGCAGTGCATGTCGACCATGTTTACCACCTTGCCCGCGCTCTGCGCTTGCTTGAGATTCTGGATCAAAAGATCCACCTTTTCAGTGATGAGGGGTTCTTGAGCAGTGAGTGCTGGTTTCGAGAACGCCCGTGAGAAGATCTTCCGAAGTCGGCGATGTCCTTCCTCGTTGGCACTCACAATGCTTGCTTCCGTTGATTGTTTGTCGAAGAAGTACGCGAAGAAGTCGTCAGATCTCTTCATGCCATATTTCGCGGCTGGAGTTGCGCCGTAGATGTCTCTCCACCCATCTGTGGTCATATAACTAAGTTCATCTGGTGCAACTCGGACGACGTTCCCGTATTTTTCATGCTGCACTCGAATCCATTTCGGTCCCTGTCCGCAGAGTAATGCATACGTGAGAGGGATTCGAGATGCTGAGGCAATCGTCGGGCCTGTGTATTTGCTCAGGGGGTGGAAAAAGAGATTGTAGATGCTGGTGCCGATGTTGTACTGTAAGTGTCAGTTTGACGATCTTTGATTTATGGGGAAATCGAGCAAAGCATTTTCCTTACAAGAACAACAAGAGATACGAAGGAGAGAAAAGGACTGTCGGAGAGCCATTCAAGTGCCGTCATTTTGGCCCGTTAGCTGATAGCGGATCTCAAGTTGAGTTTGGCTGCTGGGAAGAACCTCAAAGACAAGTATCTGGAGCGATAATTCACCCGACTTTTATCAGATACTCCTGCCCTAAATTTACAGTTTTATCCAAGAAGGAAGCAAGTCTCTCAAGTTTGGAAAGATCCAGAACTGTGGGGCTTTCGAATAGCTTTGTGCTTACCGCTGTTTGTCAAGTCTTCGTTCACATTTTCCGGTTACACGACATTCCGGTGTCGAAGATAGGCTGTTCGGCGGTGCTAATCGATGTCCATTCAATCGCCCGCTAATAACTGCTGCTCTTCTGCAAGATGGGCCACTGGGATGGACACAATTAGACCCTTGGTTTCGAGTGCATTGCATCACCCGTCCGTCTGCACGTACATCCGTTTCTCGTGTTCCCGTTCGATAGTGTGTTGATGCGTTCATGCGCCAGCGCGCCGATGCGCTGTACTGTAACCCCGCTGCTGCCCCGCACTGGTGCACGAAGCTAACTTAGCTATTTACCGAGCCCAGTGGCCACGGTGTTGGATTTTGCATCATGTTTGGTGATAATATGATTCAATCGTTTAACAGTTAACGCAAGGCAGTGGAGTAGTTACCGGAACACAAGAAGGCCCAATCACATTCTCACTTCTTATTCAAATTTTTCTATTTTCTTCGTTTACGCAACGCTAAGCACGAACTATTTACATTCCGGTACTCAGCAGACTCACATAGACGATCATCATCCAGAAGAGCAGGGTCAGCCAGTAAAAATAGGTCTCCCTATCTTTGTCCATCGAATCTGACCTGAGGACCCGCAGTCCGACAGCCCCTCCGAGAACCACCTGCATCGCTCCCACAGTGCAGATACTGCGAGACCAAGTGGAGGATTGTGCCAGCACCAATCCCCAGAGCAGGAAAAGCGCATGGGTTGTGAAGAATACCCAGCAAGTAGCATACCTCATCAGCCAGACTTTCGTTTCTCCGAGAACCAGAGGCAGAGTTCTTTTACCACCAGCGCGATCGCCCTCCACATCATGAAACTCCTGGATTTGGATGACGAGGCCAGCCCATCCCGCCAAGGAGGCACGTAACACAAGTGGCATGTTCCTGCTAGGGTGCTGCTCCACAACGACCGAATTGACAAGTGAGATGATGATGAAGGTTGCCACGCCGGTGAAGAGGTTGCGCACTACTGGATTGTTGGGTTTGGGCCACACATAACAAAATCCGACCTCCAACTGCCAGACCAGGGCCCACATGCCGACCCAATAACCAGACAAACGAAAAGAAAGCAGTGGGAAGAGAATCCATGCCAGTGCCCACCGTATGTCTGCTCCTCGAAGGGACATTAGACCACTGGGGATCGGGCGGTACGGTTTATTAACGGTATCTTCGGCGACGCCCATTCTTTGGTTGACAATGTCCAAGGCATACTGGAATCCCACGCCCACAATACAGGTCTTGATGATGAGCTCTACAGCTGCGTATAGTGGCATTGGAGGGAGGAGAAGACGCGGAAGAATTGCGAATAGGAATCCTCCGAGAGTTGTGCCAGCGTTGGAACGAAGAAGTGCTTCTGTGACCAAAATTTCGTGATAAAAGAACGACGTCACCGTTGCCGCCGCAGATTGGAATCCGGCGAGTGCAAATGGAATCGACAACGATGTTTTAAGTTGGGATGACATCTTAGAGGGACGGTGGGCAGTTTGGTCCGGGTTCTCGTCCTGGACAAAAAGTCGATGGATTGACATGAGTGCGATGAATTCTATGATGAACGAGTTCTTCTCAAGGAAGTGTCTTATGAGTGGTTTTGGAAGGGGTCATGTTTCTTTGTCCCATTTATAAGGTGAGTTCTTTCTAAGGCGAAATGGAATGGATCATCCTGCCCTCCGACCCGAAGGCCGAAGCGGGGAATGGACTCGACTTTGGAACCATGCTGTTTGGCTTCAAGCGAACCTCTGGATTGCACGAGGAGACGCTAGCCATGGCCATGGACTCCAAAATTTCAATGCCTTGCAAAGTATTCACACGGACCACTATCCCAAAATGGCACTGGGCACCGCTACTCTCTACCTCTACTGCATGGAATTGATGGCAATGTGTTATCTTTCCAAACATTCCCTTCCAATGGGACCGGCATATGGTGATTTTTCTCACGGGGCATAGCTCAAAAGCAGGTCATACGAAAGAGGTGAGTGTGGAGATTTTGGTAAACGCCAGCCACTACTGCCGCCCTTATTGTGGATATGGCGGGTGTCATGTGGTAAATTGTAGAACAGAGACCACAGTGCTTATGAGCCTTCTAATTGAAAAGGACATTCCCATCTCGACTATCTCAACTTCCCAGTTTCTTATCTTGTTCCTGAACACTGCCATCAAGCCCATCAAGAAACCATTCTCCACTGACGTTGTTCGTTACCTGGGCTTGGTCCGGCGGGATTATGCGGCCCACTTAAACAGGAAGCTGTGTCGTGCCGATTAACAGGCATGCTCCGGGCCGAACGCGCAACCGCAGTTCAGCCCCAGTTCCAGCTCTAGGCCAGCCCCCTCTTCCGACAAGCCAGCGACCAGCTACAATTGCAGCTGGAGCTGCAACTGCAGCTCATCCCACCTTGAGAAGGTAAAATGGTTTTGGTTCAGTGGAGTGGTCCCTGCTGCAGTGCCACGTAGGACGAACATTTTGCCGCGGCCGATTCTCGTTACGCTTGGCGACACCGCCATTGGGAGCCAGGCAAGAATAACCGGGAACACGTAGGATTGGATGTCGACCGCATGTTGGCTGAACACGTCCTTCCTGCTGGAACCACAGGCATTGACCTGTCAGAACTTTGGGTCGCGAGCCTCGGAAAGAGCGCGGGGGGCAGTTTTTGGGCACGAGGAGGGCCTCATTTACTATGCCAAAACACCGCGCATACCGAGCTTTATCCAAAGGTCCGATGAAGAGATTCTTGGGTTCTGCGGAGATTTCGGTGATAGGAGATTTAGCGGTGGTTTCTCCGTCTACTTTGAGGAGTAACCATGCTCATTATTTGTAGAATTCCAAGTTCAAAGCACATGTGTTTTTAAACACTTCTACGGTTTGAGTAGTGTACAGGCCAGATTCATGCAATGGAAACTTGCAAAATCTTGGTAGATCTGCAAAGGCTGCCAGGCTTTGAAACCCCAGATTTTCCCATGCATTTTAACGGTATAGTTGTTTCTTAAATTAATTGTATATTCACCCATGTCGCCTAAAGCCTGGATATTTTTAGTATATTGAAGTACACATTAAGGCTTTCTCTATTAAGTAGCAAGTGACTCTGCCCTTTAGGAGCATCTACATTTCTCCCTTTCTCCTTTCCCATCATGCCTTAATTTCTAAACAAGGGCCTGGTTTCCATGGTAGTCAGGATTGAAAGCTACTTGAAGCTCTATGATCATTTCTAACCGTTAATGAATATAAATAGCAATCGAATTGCCTAGAAGATCGATTACAACGGACATTAATGGTAAGTAACTGCTGAGGCTTTACCTTATCTACTTTCCGTTAGATCTCAAGTTGTGAGAATGGTTAAAAGTTCGTTGGTGATGCAAGTGCGCAAAGAGTTGAAGTACCCTGACTCAGAATAGCGTTCGAATGGTCTATCTTCCCTAGTTATTTGTGATTACAAACTTGAAGTGGAGCCGAAGATCTCTCGATTCGCTTAGGAAGCCACTTGTAATGCAACTATAACTCTGCTGCGAGCCATAACGCTAGCTCAGACTCGTAGTCTTGGCATTTATCCTCCTCGGAGCGTCTCACCTATCGTCCTTGCCTGCGGTCTCATTCTCAAATCGGACATGCTCAGTATCAAAATTCCCGAATGAAGAGCCAAAGCTCCTCAAACGAGCTCTTTGATCTCCTCCGGCATACTGTTTAAACATTTTGTGTCTCTACTATAGACGGATCATACCTAGCTGCCTATGACCCCAGCGTGCGTGAACACTGCCTTAGCAGCTTCTAGTCACAATAATATTCATAGAACAATGGAGCAGACTCTAGTCTAGGCTCATCTGCGGAGTCAAAGATGTTAGTTTGAAGGATCTCATGATCCAGACCTGGCAAAAAGTTTCGTTGGGCCTCTTTGCTCACCTCCACCTGTCTAGACTTCTCTCACATTTCAAACCAGCTTACGTTTCGAAATTAGAAACCGTCACTTTGAGTCTAGTCTAATGTCTGCATTACAAAGTAGTTATTTAGAGTTTGTGAAAAATAGGAAATATGGACTTTTCCGAGGTTTGCAATAGTCCTCGTTCTAATTGAAAGCGCCCAGGATTCCACCCTTAATCTTTTCTTCTCCAGTTTACCTATCTACCATCAGATCCAACTCACCGTATTTGAAAGGTCATCTCACGTGATAGCGCATACAAGGTCAAACCAAGAATCCGCTCCAATCCTCCTTTCTACTCTGTTCTTCACTCTCAATTCTCACGATGTTCTCTTAAGCGCTGCATAGTCTGCCATATTTTGTCTGATGCTTTTGTCAAATTGTGAGAGAAAATATATACGCGTTGGACATTGGCCTAAGTGAAGGGCTTCCCTGCAAAATATTTTCGTTCAGCGGGCAATTTTTCAATGCTGTTCACTGGAATTTGAGAAAAAGTGATCCCACTACGAGCATAAACCCAGATTTTAATCCGCTTAAAGGGGATCTAATTTTTGAGCAAATTGGGACTGGAGTTTGTTTAACCTCGTCGTTTTGGGTTCCGTGTTTTTGATATGAGGCTTCCCTCTTATCTTCTATCCAGGACTCGGGCACCAAACTAGCACTGGATGATTTGTAGCCATTGAATGAGAGCATAGATCCAGTTCTAAAGGAGAAGCAGCAATAGGCGAGACTAGGAGTCCAATGGTAGATTTGCAGACTTGCTTCTTCAAGACAACGAGATAGTTCTGAAAAGGCTTGCAATGGCTGGGAAAGAATTTAGGTGTGAGTTGACATGAGATGAGTCGATAGCACTCTTGATTTCCTTCATTGCGAAAATCTGCTCGGCATTTTGAGTGACGAATGCTGGATTGAGGATTCCGGCAAGAGATTTGCTGCAGTGTTTTTGGAGAAATTACGCCAATGTGGTAGAAGATAGAAGACTGGTAATATATGAGGCACGAAGCCAGTTAAAGCCATCATGATTGATGGATTAGGAATTCCGAAGCCCAGACACTCGAAAATACCATTCCAGTCCGATAATGTAACCTCAGCATTTTAATAATTTAAACATTCACCAGTGGTTGTCAGAATTTGTGACGTAATACTAGCTTTCAATATACTATAGTTCCAGGGACGTTTAGAGCCTAACTTCCATTTTGCTTTTTTTAAATGTGCTCTGATCTATAGAACAATCTGAAAAGTAGTGGCCTGTCGCTGTACAAATGTTCCATAAGTTATAGTCGTAGCTTTGCGCTACGAATTCTGACAACCACTAACGCATCTACTCATGAGAGAAATTTTGTTCGAGAGAATTTATATCATTTTCTAATTCCCAACTCATGATTGGATACCTTTAACGGCGCATTTCCATTCACCCCACGGGTGCCGCGAAGAAAGATTCACAGCTTTCTTCATGTTTTGTTCCCAATCTCCATCTTTTAATCGGATTGAGAATTAAGGATTCTCGTCATTTGATTCTAGTGAGGATTAGAATCTTACTCCATCCTATTACGGCTGTAGACCGAAGTTTTGGCTTGTGGTGGCATGCTGATCTCGTGCAAATGACAAGTATGAATCCGCGTACTCGCTTATGCCCCTTTTACCGAACGGGGCGAGCCGATCATTTCCTGTGCTGGGAGACACTAGTTTGACAACTAGTCACTCAAGCGCATATTTCTCTTCCAACCGTTATATAACCGACACCCGTTACTAAAGAAAACTTCAAAAAGGCCAACGCATGAGAAAAAACCGTGTGATAAAACCCTAATCTTGGATCTTCCGGATTTGAACTCAATTCGAAGTCTTTTACTCAACAATCAACATATATATATATATGTGTGTGTGTTTGTGTGTGAAGCCCTATGTGTTAATGCCCACACTTGAGTCACTACGTCTCTTCCACCGCTGAATCCGGCCTCAGCTTTTCCCCGAACCGCGATGAACGATAGCTAACACGTTGCCGCCCAACGCTCAATCTTCACTGCCGAATTTCCAAACGGAACCAATTTTACTTGGACCAGTCGACTATGAGCGTCCTGTCTTGGCGGACTGACGAGGAAATTCTCAGCAATATATACAATGACAGTATTGGAACTTGGGGCTAGTTGGTGGAGATTGGTACCCGGATTTGTGTTCTAGAACTTGCAGGAGTTCAAGAAATGATAATATAGGCGGACAAGGCGAGTTGATCGGGTCGTTGAGATTAATGGGAAATTAGACCATAAATAGCATCAATAGCGACTAAGCTTAAACTATTGTCTGGGCAGCTAGGCTGCGAAATATAGAAGACTTAATTTGTGCTTAGAACAGTATTTTGCAATTAAATTGAGGGCTTTGACCCTTGGTTCAGGAATAATAATAATCTTCCTCGAATCAGGAACTATTGCTATTGTACTCTTCCAAAAACTTAGTTATGTCCTCTTCTCTAATTCCAAAGGTCTCTTTAACTGAGACTTAACCATCAATATTGACCACTCTGCCAGTCTCATCAATTTCCACCTTGGTCTTCTTTGTGCTCTCCTTTCTCGGATTAGCCGCATTAAAGATATCGTGCATCTCCTCTAGCGTCTTGCCGGCCGTTTCCACGAAGAAGAAGTAGATGATAACCAATTCAACAACAATCCAGACAATGTAAACCAGATACAGCTTCCACCCAATCTTCGCAATGCCGACACTGATACCATAAGTATTGACAACCATAGCGACGTTGAGGAAGAGGAAATTGAGACCGGACCCCTTGGCACGGGTGCGGTTCTCGAGGCACTCGACCGCGTAGAGAGTTTGAAGGGGTGTGAAGCCCCAGGCGAAGACAACGCCAAAGATGAAGATGGAGACGATGACGCCATAGGAGAGAGAGGCATGGGATTCTGAAGCGGCGGTGAAGGCTGTGAGGAGGATGTAAGCGACTAGTCCCATGCCCAAGCCGGCGAGCATCATGACGCGGCGACCAAGTTTGTCTAAGAGGGTGGCGCCGTAGACGGCCCCCATCATGGAGAAGATTGGGTTGATGGCGTTGATGAGGAGTTGCTTGTTGGTGCTAGTAATTCCTGCGTTCTTGATCATTTCGGGCTGGAATTTGTTAGCAGTTGAAATAGATTGTTAAAGGAGTCTCATACCATAAAGTAGCTGACGACATTATTTCCTGACCACTGTCCAAAGAATGACATGCCAATCACCATATACAACCTGTAGCGGGCTGCTCTGGTGTTGACCAACTCGCGGTAGTCCCACCATGGGTTCTCATTGCGGGTGAGGCTCATCTGCTCGATAATTTCGTGGTATTGAAGCTGAACAACTGGTGAGTGCTCATCACCTTCGCCATGATATTTGGTGAAGATGGCAAGAGCCTCCTCTCGCCGGTCGTGGGCGATGAGCCAACGGGGTGATTCTGGGAAGAAGAGAATGAGCACCATAACAATTGAAGGTAGGCCAGCCTGCACGATGGTTGGAATTCTCCAGGCCCAGGAAGTGGTAAGGTTTCTGTTCCATGTTAGAATGATATTCAAGCTTTGGAACGAAGACAATTATACTTTTGGCAACCATAAGTAGTCCATCCAGCAAGAATGTTACCAACCCACCAGAAATTGTTATACCTAAGCCAGGTTAGCAGGAGTTCATCTTTTAGATATCTGCGAAGGAAAACTCACATTCCAGCCATAGTGCCACGGTATGCGGGGTGAGCAAGTTCAACAGTGTATGCCGGTCCTGCTGCAGATGCAAGGGATGCACCAAGACCAAGGATGAATCGGCCACCAATAAATTGACCCCTGCCATTGGCAGATGCTTGGATAGCTGTTCCAACTAAAACAATAAAGCATCCGACGAAAATGCAAACCCTTCTTCCATACCCATCTGCCAACACTCCGCAAAAGGGAAAAGCAGCGATCTGCCCAAGATTGTAGATGATGAAGATAACACCCGTGCTTGAGCCAGCACCATCGAGATGAAAGGTCTTTTGGTAAGGTGTCATGGCGTTCAAACTTCCCATAAGTGAGCCATCTGTGAAAGTTTAGTCAAGAAGTGCGATAAGTAACTGAGGGAATTTACCAAAGCCGTTCATTGTTGAGATCAAATAACCAACAGACATGATGAAATAAAGCTTCAACATGTTCTTGGAGAACAATTTCGGTTTCTGCGCAGCAAGGGCAGCAGCAAGAGCCACAGAGGCAGCTTGCACCTCAATGACTTTGCCAGTGGCATATTTCTCGTCACCCGTAGGTACTCGATGAACATCTACAGCCTCATGGTGCTCAGCACCTGTCGTATCGGTCTTCAGAGTAGACATGATAAACTCTTTCGAGAGAGTCTTCGCTTGAAATTAAATGAGGAGAAAATGGATGTGAAGTTGAAGTGATTCAAACTGACAGCGCGGATCCTTCCCTCTTTATACAGTGCATGTGGTCAGACCCCAGGTTTGCGGGGCTTTCCAGAGGAGACCCCAGCATCAACCCCAACCTCCATGGCGCTCCAAACATTTTGAAGCGCTCCACTAGAACATCGGCGGTCATCCCAAGTTGGTAGTTGGTTGTTAAATCCGGAGAAAATATCGGGGTCTGACGGGCATGGTGTTTTCTGGGACTTGGGACAGTGTGAGATGCATTCAAGGGATTGTGGCTGAAAGTTAATCATGGTATTGGGCACTATGGACCCAGTTCAATGTCGTGCAAGTGCCACACGGCGACAATAGTTCCGGCCATGGAGTTTTCTCGAGCTATAAAAGCTTAAAACCATGTGCAAGCTCTCGAAGGCTACCCGATATCCGCGGTCGCTGACTGAGAACTGCCCCGTAACCCCTCCCCTGCAGCCGCTGCCTCGCAGGTATCCAGCCTCGGCACGCTTCTGTGCTTCACCTGTCGTCCTGTTTTTCGGGCGGTCAGCTTCATACAGTAATGAATTGATATTGGGAACTTCAAATTTCAGAACCTTAAGGTCTACTTTCTGACCAGAGCTTATGGCGGAGGCAACGTCAAAACGCCTCAAGCTTTGTGGCAGATCCCCTGCCGTCTTGTCACGTCGGTGGAGGCAACGGGCTTCAGCCACCTGCCAGCCCTCCTTCCTCAAACGCCGACAGTAGTGCTGACTGCTGATCTGGTTGGCTTACGGGCGGTAGCTCGCAAGATCTTAGGTAGTCAAGGATGATCGTCGCGACTCTGCGGGGAAGCAAGTGTGGGGTCGCAGCGAGTCATGTAAAGGGAGAAGCTCTCGAGACGAGGGGTTAGGTGGCGGTACAGCGAAGATGACCTCAGTCTGATGTAAGCCCTTGGTAGATTGTTAGCTTCAACATTGTGAAAGAAGTCAACAGGGTGACCACTTTTGTTTTGACGGCAACGAGCGACTCTTCTCCGAATTTCGATACAGTAACTCTTAGTGCACGGCGGGAGCACTGTATTCATTCAAAGCCTGATCCAGAGAGCATCAAGAAACATTCCCGGTGGCTAATCCACCGAACTACCGTTTTGGGTCGCCCGTCTACCATCTAATACAATGGCCTACTGTCAATAGTCAACAATAATTCCCCCGAAAAATAGAGCTTCCAGGGAGCCGTCTCGAGCCAAGCAAACACGGCATCCACTGAGGCGCACGCACCAGACAGTCTTCCCTGAGATCCCTAACCCCACCCTTCAAATGCTTCCCCGTTTACCCCCGGCTTCGACTAACGACAACCGCCAAGAATCTCGACTGCCTGGACCCACAGAAAGCACTGTGGAGCAATGTCGTGCCGGTGAGCACGGAGAAGCTCCGTGGACGGAAGAGGGTACTTATGAATTCGTCCATATCCATCTAAAGATGGGAAATCGACAGAACGATCATTCCATCTGTTCTTCCTCGGACCACTTTGATATGACGGAAACACATACATTCCCCAAATCTCTCCCAGATTGGAGTAACTTGGAGGTTATCCACAGGAACACACTTCCTCCTCGAGCGTCTTTCCATCTCTACGACAATGAAACGGATGCTCTGACACGTGATGCCACAAAATCCAAAAGTCTTCCTCTTTCTGGGACCTGGAAATTCAGTCTTGCCAAAAGCCCATTTGATGCACCGCCAGACTTCTTTGAAAAGAAATATGAGGTACAAAAATGGGGAGAGATCGAGGTTCCAGGAATGTGGCAGCTGCAAGGCTATGGGAAAGGACCCCAGTATGTCTTTGAATTGAAAATTGAGGTCGATTGCTAACTTTCTAGCTATACGAATGTGATCTACCCTTTCCCAGTCGATCCACCTCATGTCCCGTATGATGATAATGAAACTGGAAGCTATATTAGAACTTTCACAGTTCCAAAAGCTTTCAAGGATCATCAGTTGAGACTGAGATTCGAAGGTGTTGATTCTTCTTTCCATATCTGGGTCAACGGGAAAGAAGTTGGATATTCTCAGGGGTCGAGAAATCCATCTGAGTTTGACATCAGCTCATTTGTTGATGTGGACGCAGAGAACACGCTCGCAGTGCAAGTCTACCAATTCTGTGATGGCAGCTACATTGAGGACCAGGTAAGTATTGCTCGACCTGAATCTCAGATCAGGACTGACTTAAGCAGGATCAGTGGTGGTTGAGTGGTATCTTCCGAGACGTGAATCTGTTGGCATTCCCAAAAGTTCACTTCCAGGACTTCAAGATTCAGACTCTTCTCGATTCAAAATACGAAGATGCAACTCTGTCCGTTGAGGTTCATATGAATATCAAGTCCGATGTCAGTCTCAAACTCCTGGATGCCGCTGGGAAGACTGTGGTCTCCAAATCACAGACAGCAAGTCCCAGCACAACTTTTAGCCTTCCGTTTCAGAGTCCCAACAAATGGACTGCTGAAACACCCTATCTTTACCAACTCATCCTTTCAACATCTGATTGCACAGTTCAACAACGAGTGGGATTCCGAAATACTGAGCTGAAGAATGGCGTCTTCTTGGTGAACGGGAAGCCAGTCAAGTTCAGGGGAGTCAACCGTCACGAGCACCACCCAGATCATGGTCGATCTGTGCCCTACGAGTTTCTCAAAAACGATTTGCTTCTCATGAAAACCCACAACATCAACGCTATCCGCACTTCCCACCAGATCAATGATCCTCGTCTGTACGAACTCGCTGATGAACTTGGCTTGTGGATAATGGACGAATGTGATCTCGAATGCCACGGTTTTGGAGAAGTGGACATCACTTCCCTAGACCCTAAGTACAGGAACTCCCAAGACATCGACAGAATCAAGCACAGAAGTCGTTCACCAGCCCGATGGACATCTGACAACCCAGCGTGGGAAGAGGCGTACGTGGACCGTGCACGGCAAGCTATTTACAGAGACAAGAACCATCCTTGTGTCATCATGTGGTCACTCGGCAATGAATCTTTCTATGGCAGAAATCATCAAAAGATGTATGATTTCATCAAGGCGTATGATCCGACACGTTTGATTCATTACGAGGGCGATTATGATGCACAAACTGTGGATGTCTTTTCCAGGATGTACACTTCAGCGGCGGATATTATCAAGTTTGCGACGGAGAGCGAGACATGGGAGAAGCCTTTGGTGATGTGCGAGTATGAGCACGCTATGGGTAATGGACCGGGAAACTTGAAAGAGTATATTGAGGCTTTTTATAAATACCCAAGGCTGATGGGTGGGTTTGTCTGGGAATGGGCTAATCATGTAAGTATTGCCACTCTTTACATCAACTTAACTAACTGGAAGCAGGGATTGAGGACAAAGAGTGCGGAGGGAGAGGAGTACTATGGATATGGTGGAGATTTTGGTGATGAGCCAAATGACGGCCATTTCGTTATGGATGGTCTTCTCTTCTCAGACCACACTCCCACTCCGGGCCTCATCGAGTACAGCAAAGCCATTGAGCCAGTGCAAGTTCTCGGCGGCACCAAAGATAAGGTCAAAATCATTAACCGATACGATTTCGCTACTTTAGATCATTTGAAATGCGAATGGACTCTTGTTTCAGACGGCTCGAAGAAAGTGGGAAATGAGGTCAAAATTCCAAAAGGTACGATAATGATATCTCTCCCTACTTGCGGCTTTAGCTAAGAAGACCATAGGAATCAAACCCGGAGAAACGGCCGAGCTGCCAATCGAAGGTCTCTCCAATATTCCATCAGGAGAATCATACCTCGAATTAAATTTCAGTCTTGCCTCTTCCACAAGCTGGGCAGAAGCAGGCTACCTCCTTGCATTCGGTCAAGTCCCTCTGTCCTCACCCGCAAGCCTCACTGCTCTGAAATGCTCCCCTTCCGCACCAGTGGTAAAGCAAATCAGCCCTCAAATTCTTCAAATTACCTCCTCATCAAAAACAACATTCAAGTTCAACATCGCACACGGTGTCCTCGAATCCTGGGTCACAGAAGAGGGAAAAGAGCTCATCCACACGCCGCCAACGCTGGACTTCTACCGCGCACAGACTGATAATGATTCACCGTCGGTTTTTGGAAAGGATTGGATTGGTTACAGATTGCATCAGACGAAATGCCATGTCCGCTCTGTATCTTGGACTCCTGGTTCTGATGCGTTGACGATTGTTGTGAATGCGAGGATTGCGCCGCCAGTTTTGGAATGGAGTGTTGATGCGACTTTTACGTATACCTTCACTTCTTCACACCTTTCCTTGAAAGTAAAAGGCAAGCTCTGTGGAGATAGTATCCCTTCGACATTTGCACGTATCGGCCTCACGTTCGGCTTGAATAGCGTTGAGAGCGCTACTTGGTTTGGCCGTGGACCCGGAGAATCCTACCGCGACAAGAAGCTGTCACAGAAATTTGGGAACTACACACTCTCCGTCAGTGAACTGTTCACAGACTACGAATTCCCGCAAGAGACTGCAAATCGTACGGATACGCGATGGGTATCTTTCAATGGCAAAGACGGGAAGACGTTGTTGAAAGCGAGCTTTGGGGATTTGGAGGACGCGAGTTTCACTGCTTTGAAATATATGCAGACGGATTTGGATGAGAGCAAGCATCCGTATGAGCTGTATAGGAAGAAGAGAGATGAGACCCTTGTTAGGTTGGATTGGGCACATCATGGGTTGGGAACGGGGGCCTGTGGACCGGCTACGTTACCGGAATATGAGTTGAAAGCTGGGGACTTTGAGTATGAGGTCTTGCTTGAGTAGAAGGGTAGCTCACTGAAAAGTCTTCATTTGTTTCGTTTTGGCCATTCATAATACAAGTAGTCCGTGTTTCCGCCCAGAACGCCCAAAGGTATGCAAAGTTGCCAGAGAATCCGTCACCATCGTCCTCTGAATCCTCCGCCACGACCACCTCTAAATCCACCACCTCTGCCTCCCCCTCTACCCCCATATCCCCTCCCGCCATAGCCTCCATCTCCATATACCCCATCAAATCCGCCACTCGGACTATCTCCGCTCTCATCACTCGGCATCGGGGCCCTCCTGTGCTTCAACTCTTTCGGGAACGCCTCATAAGTTTTTCGCATCTGCGCGTAACCCAAGTGCATCTTCCCATAAAAGTGATCCGCCAGTCTCCGATCATTGTCCAACCGACTCAAATACGCGCCACAAACATCGCAAACCTGCAACTTCTGATGTCCAGATGGCCCGGACGTATCACTGAGCGCCTTCAACTCCCTCTCCTTATCCGCTTTCGTTTGCATCGCTTGCCTGATTCTGAAGAACTCTTCATAAGCCCTTGAGACCTGGCTCTCCTCTCCCAGAACCTGTATCTCCATCAATCCCGTCTCAACACTCTTCCCCAAATCCCCAATCTGCTTCAGCAACGCATTCGTCTGTCTTATCTCATCTGGCGTCTTCTCTAATCTCCTTTGCGCCACATCGATCCGGCGATTACATTCATCGATATATTTTTGCAGGTCGCGCATGTAGTCGTACTCGAAGCCCCATTTCTGCTTCTGTGCTGCATCTGCGGCTTCGTACTCTGTCTTGAGCGGTTCAGAATGCACCTTTGGACAAGGACCTAGGTCTTGCTTGGTGTTTGTGAAGAGGTCGTGCGGACAGGTGCCTGCCAGGAAGGACCTGCAGACTTTGGGGTCGGTGATGGAGAGCTGGGCTGCGCGGGAGGAGGCACCGGCGCCCATGAGCTGTTCTGTGGTATGTTAGCCGGCACAAGCAATATGCATAGGAATGTGACATACCAAGCAGCTTCCTCTGTTCCGCCGCCATCTTGCGTAATAGTTCTTGCGATCTTGCGATGACTCTGTGTAGTTGAAGTTGAAGTCCAGACGCGGCTGAGAAATTTGTTCGCAGCCGCGCCTTGCAAAGGCGCGCTAAAATATGAACTTCGGAGCTTCAACCTGTCCCCTTCTTTGCCTCCAACAACACCACAAATGAGCAGCTTATAATACATCCCGGCGCTGGCAGCCATGCGTCAATTTCACTCCTTACTGCTGTTTCTCAGCCTTTTCACCTTGTCCGTCGCTACCTCGGATTACCACGAGCAACTTCTCCTCACACCTCTCCATCCGTCCCTACTTCTCGCGTCTTTCAACTTCCAGTCTAACACAACGGTGAATTCTTTCGAGCAACAGAATTTTAGAAATTTCCCAAGATCCCTCGGGCAGATCTTACAGCATGCGAATACGAGGGAATTGCATCTCAGGTTTAGCTTAGGGAGGTGGGATGCCGAGAGTTGGGGCGCGAGACCTTGGGGTGGTGCTAGAGAGGGGGGCACTGGTGTGGAGCTGTGGGCTTGGGTTGAGGCTGAGACTGATGAAGAGTGCGTATGTATGCTTCTACATTGGAAATTTGACTGATTATTTTAGGGCTGATGGAAGGTGGCTCACGTTGACAAATGCACTTTCTGGCCTCTTTTGCGCCTCGCTGAATTTCATCGATTCGACACGAACTACAAGACCCGTTATGTCTTTCCAGCCCTCAGGGGACCACAAAAATTCCTCCTGGGACAATCTACATCTGCTCCATGGGACCTTGCCAAGAGAAGTGGTGTGCACAGAGAACTTAACCCCTTTTCTGAAATTACTGCCTTGCAAAGGAAAGGCTGGAATATCGAGCTTGTTGGACGGGCACAAATTATTTGATGCTAGTTGGCAGAGCATGTCAATTGACGTCCGGCCAGTTTGCTCTGCTGGTTCCAACGACTGCCAGCTGCAAATCACCCAGACAATTGACATGGTGCTGGATATTCAAAGGTCAAAGCGGCCTAGAGACAACCCCATCCCTCGGCCTGTGCCCAACGAGGAGCTCAGATGCGATGCTTCGAAGCCTTACCATTCCGAAGATACTTGTTTTCCTCTGGATACTGCGGCCCAGGAAGAAGGGTGGACTCTTTCACAGATATTTGGGCACCCATTGAAGGGAGCTTGCCCATTGGCAACTGACGGGATTGACCCCGTGTGCATCAATGTTCCACATGCACGCCAAGTCTTTGCGTCCGAAGGATCACATGAGCATTTGGATCCGAATGGGTTTATGAGGTGCTTCCAGCTAGACCCCGAGAAAGAGCTTGAGATGATTCTACCACAGCAAGAGATCACTGAAAAAGCACCCCTTGAGCAACCACTCTTGTATGCAGAGAGATCATTTATTGGCTATGGCCAAGAGCGCGGTGGTGTTCAGGCCATACTCACCAACCCGTCTCCCACGAAAGCCGTTGATTTCGTTTACATGGAGTCCTTACCATGGTTCATGAAGCTATACCTCCACACTTTGAAAGCCAAGATCAATGGCTTAGACACCCACAAAGATGTCATACAAGAAATGTACTACCGCCCCGCTCTCGATCGAAAACGCGGCACCCAACTCGAAGTTCGGATCCTCATTCCGGCCAACTCAACTGTCGTCCTCACCTACGACTTCGAGAAAGCAATTCTACGCTACACAGAATACCCACCAGATGCCAACCGCGGATTTGATGTCGCACCAGCAGTTATCACCATCGGCAATGTCTCAATACGGACAACTTCTCTCCTCCTCCCGCTCCCTACCCCGGATTTCAGCATGCCGTACAATGTCATCATCCTCACGAGTACGGTCATGGCTCTCAGCTTTGGCTTTGTTTTCAATCTTCTAGTGAGGAGATTTGTAGCGGTTGACGAGGCTGATCAGTGGGATGTCAGGGCTGTCAGATTAAAAATTGCAGCGCTGATCAAGGCGAAGTTAAAGCGGTTTCGGAATGCAGAGAAAGCAGAGAAACGGGAATGAGGTTGAGAAATTTGGAATATATGAAGACATTGAGAATATGTCCAGAAAGGCCAGTGGTACTCCTGCGCACGTAACGGAAGACTCGAAATCCTGAATACGGCCGTACTAGGTTACAGCGCCGGCAGCGCATCCAAGTGGATGGTTCCCGACAGCTTACTCGTTTGAGCACGTGACTAATAATGTTGATCATTTTACGGCCGTACATGGGGGAACTTTCAATGACGCACATTGCCGCCCCACGCATGTGCCACAGTATGTTCTTCCAGTCTCCGATGGTCTTGTGTTGGTTGATGCATCCATGACAAACGCTGCGGGTCTGGATCGTATTTTCCCTCTTCCCGTGATGCTATGCTGAGCACTATCTCGTCTATTTTTCGAGCTTGATAGCAGCCATTTTTACGGCCGTACATCCAACTTTCTACTTCAAACAGAGGGAGGGTCCCAAGATTTTCGTCCATATGCTTGGGACGCTATTGATATGTCGGAGGAACCTCTCCCCACAGTTGGACGTCAGCCCTCCCTCTTGACTGAAGAGCCAAATAATGAGCAGTATTTAAGTTTTGCTTTAGTACTCTGATTATAGACTATAATCAATCCCCGCCGAAGTGAACCTTTGCAAAATAGATGCTATTGTTCTTTTTAGACTCCAAAATCTCCAACTTCGACATGGCAACACTTCCAGCGCAGTCAACCCAGCCTGTCTTCCAAGCTTCAGAGAAACCATCACCCATGGCTTCCGATCTCCACTCCACTTCATCCATCTTGGACTGGCCCAATGAAGCAGGAGTGAGTTTTCTTCTCCACTATCCCCTTTCCTCTCGACTAATATCTACAGTTTCAACCCTCCACGAACAACATTCTCCTATCGCCCTTCCAATCATCGGCTCCATTCCTTCATACGCAGCAGGTGTACTCTATCGCACTGGACCTTCTAGTTATAAGGCCGACAGGCTTACATGTTCGCATTGGTTCGATGGTTTCGGGTAGACTTATCGATTTGAGATCATCGCCGAGGAAGATGGATCAATGAAAGTGATGTATAATAGCCGAAGGGCCAACGACGCTTTGATTCAGCGGGCGGGTAAGGCTGGGAAGTTTGGTGGGATGACGTTTGGGCAGAGGAGCGATCCTTGTGTGGGAATTTTCGGAAAGGTGAGTCTCGTCCGCAGTTGATTTTGAGCTGGGTTGAGTTTCGAGTTGAAACTGACAAGAAGTCTTCAATAGGTGATGTCGGTCTTTCGCTCTGCATCCAGCAGAGAAAACGAAGATGCAGGACTGCTGAATGTCGCTGTGACTATCCACCCGAACTTCCCCGGCATGCCGCCTCCAACTTCAAACCCAGAGGTTGGTCATTCTCCAACTGCAGGTGTTAAAAGTCTCTGGGCTGCCTCAGACAACGCCCGCTACAAAGAACTCGATCCACAAACTCTCTCACCCCTCTCAATCACCACCCAAAAGTCCCTGCATCCCCTCCTCAAAGGCCCGCTATCAGGTGCCCATTCGCAGACCGATCCCGTGACAGGAGATGTATTTAACTACAACCTTGAGGTCGGTATGCATGCTACTTATCGAATCTTCAAAACATCTGCATCAACGGGCGAGATGGAGATTCTTACCACATTTAAAGGGAAAGCAGCATATCTCCACTCATTCTTCCTCTCTGAGGACTTTGTCGTGTTAGCGATATGGTCTTCGGTATATAAGAGAGAAACGGCATCAAGATCCCACTTGCGGGGAATCTACTTGAAGCCATCGCCCCTTTCTCCGAGGAGAATCTAACGCATTGGTATGTGATCGACCGTCGGCACGGGCAAGGCGTCGTTGCCGAGTTCGAGAGTCCTGCTAGCTTTTGCTTCCACACAATCAACGCTTGGCAGGAGGAGAACGATGACGGAGCAACGGATATCCTTGCTGAATTGGTGGAGCACGAAAACTTGGATATTCTGCACAAGTTTTACTATGAGAATCTTACTTCTGAAGGGAAGAACACTCTTTCTTTCCATGCTGAGAAGGCAGACTCGTGCACGCCGAGTTTCGCGAGGTATCGGCTTTCGGGTGTTGGGATGAAGCCTTTCGCACTTGGAACAGAGGTGAAAGAAGCGGTGTTGGAGTTGTCGGTCCCGAAGTTCAAGGTCGGTGAATTACCGACTATCAACCTGAATTTTGTGACCAGGGAACATAGGTTTGTTTATGGGGTTGTTAACAGAGGGTATTCTTCTTTCTTAGACGGCATATGTAAGACAGATACGAAGACGGGAGAAGCGTTGTATTGGGATGAGAGAGGGTGTACGCCTGGAGAGGCAATTTTTGTTCCTGATCCGGCGGGGACGGGGGAGGATGACGGCGTGCTGTTGAGTGTTGTGCTTGATACACGGAAGGCAGGGGAGGAGAGCAGCTTTTTGTTGGTGCTGGACGCGAGGACTATGAGGGAGCTGGGGAGGGCAGAGGTTGGAGGTGTGGTAGGGTTTGGGTTTCATGGGTGTCATTTCAAGGGATGATGATAGAATATGTACAACTATAATTTTAATGACCCAGTTGCAAATTTCAGCTGTTGCTTGGGAATCTTTGATTTGCTCGGGATTCAAAGTCCATATGATCATCACAAGTGAGCGAAGTTTCTTGGAAATCAAATCCATGCTTTTTACTCAAGTCCGTAGACGAGTCTATCCTCACTATCCAACGCCATTCCTTTGTTTATGCCACGGTAACGTAAAGAAAGCATCGCCATCTACTGAATGCAAGACATATCAAACCGCCATTTTCTTCTCCTCGATTGGAGTAGCCATTTCCTCCGCCCAATCACCGGCGGGTTTATCCGGGGACTTGATTTTCTCATTCTCGACCACCGTCGACGATTCAGGTGCGTTAGCAAGTGTCGAAGATGTAGCAGTAGTATCGGTGTAATGCTCGGATGCCTTGACGAGTGTAGGAGCTTTGGCAGGAGTTGGAAGAGATGGAAAGTCCTCTGCGCTTGGTACTGCTGCATTTGGTGCCTTTCCTCCTCGGACACCTCTACCTCCTCGTCCTCGACCTCGAATATCAAAGGTACCTCTGCCTCTGCCTGATTGTGTCTCAGAAGTTGGTGCCTCATCAACTCCCTCCGTCGCATATCTGCTTCCCGCCAATCCACCACCTCGTCCCCGAATAACACCACCATGCCCACCCCTCACAAACTCACTACTCCTACCCCGTCCTCTCCCATCAACAATATCACTCTCCACTTTCTCACTATCCCATTCCCTGCCACCTTGAGCCTTCATCTTCCGCTCCCTATTCTTCGCTCTCTCCATCTCCATAACTCTCTCGTTTCTCTTCTCCGCTACAGCTTTCTCTCTTCTCTCCTTAGCTAGTTCTTTCTCGCGGTGTTGGAAGGCGGCTTGGTCTGCTTCTGAGAGCCGGTGGCGCTCGGCTTTTTGCGCGTTTAAAATAGCCATCTTCTCGAGCTTGAGGGTAAGCTCTTCTTCAGTGAGCTTTTTGTGTGCAGGGCCGCCGGTTGCTGATCGATCACCGCGGACGGCTGGTGTACGCGTATTTGTAGGTTGGATTGCTGGTGTAGGTTCGGTGGGTTTGGATTCGTAATTTTGAGGTGTTGGGGCAGGGTTAGAAGTTGAGGGAGGTGGTATGGCGGGATCAGAAGTCGATGTAGTTGTAGGCTGAGCAGCAGATTCTGGCGCCTGTGCTTGAGCTGGAGCTGCCTCGGTCTTTGGCGCGTATCTCGAGGCATTTAAGCCATTGTTTGCTCCTCCTCCACCTCTACCACCTCTTTGTCTGCGCTCTTGTCCTTCTTTACGTCCGTTTCTTTGGGAGGAGGGGTTTGCTCCGTTGCTTGGGACGTTTGCTGGTTTCTCTTCAGCCGCAAGAGGGTCTGGCGTCTCATCGATGGTGAAACTTGGGGCGGTAACTGGCTCAAACTCATCGGCGAAAAGGTCATCGTCTTCTCTGGACTGGGCGAATTCGTCCATTGCTTCTCCTTCTCGTCGGATGCTGCAAGTGCAGCAATAGAGGCAGAAACGGCGCGCGGACGAGAGCCTGAGGGGAGGGAGGAGGAGACAAGACGCAGATCTTCTTCCAGAAATCGTCCGAGGAGAGGATGCTTGGTGCAGGGACTGCCGGGAGAGATTCGAGGAAAACTGGTGTCTTCGTCGGATGTCTTCTTTCTCTGCGGAATGTCGATTGGCGAAGAAGTGGCGTGGGGCGATGCCATTTTCGATTGGTGTGGGCGGTGTGGGACGGCAGAAAGTTTGTTAGTGGGGAAGAAGTTTTGGTGGGGAAAGGTCCTGAAGTACCCCTGAAGTTCGGTCCTGGGGAGCACTCATTTTCGGCGCATTTCGAGTGAATTTTCAGCGGGTGAATAACTAAATTGAATTAGTGAATTGCTGAACAGTAGCTATTGTCCGCTTTTGGATTTATTCACTTCAAACAACTCACACTTGGTCCTTAACGTTGGATATATGAGGAACTCTGAACTCATGAGATGTTAGGTATTACAATATCATATTTAAAAAAGAGAACCGTTTTATCTTCGGCGAAAAGTGAAGGTGGGCAGCTCTGCTTAAAGCTTCTTTACTTTCAGCGCCTCTCAAGTTAATTTTCAGCGAGTAAATATCCAGCTGGTGAATTTCTGAACAATAGCTTTGGTCCGGATCCAAATTGATTCACTTCAAACGACTCCCGGGCTTGTTCTTAGCTAATGTCGGATATATGAGAGAAGAATAGGCGTTAGGAAATACAAGATCGCATTTAGAAAGACGACCGTCTCATTTTCGGCAAATATTCAAGCAACTCTGCTCAAAGTCTCTTTACTTTCAGCGCCTCTTGAGTTAATTTTCAGCGGGTGAATCACTGAATTTAATCCGTGAATCTCTAAGCAACCAACTTCATAGCTATCGTCCGCCTTTGAATTGATTCACTTCAAATGACTCCCGCCCTTTATCCTTATTAATTTCTGATATATGAGGGAATCATGGGACATTAGTAATAATAAGATCGAATTTAAAGCGAACTGTCTCATTTTCAACAGATAGTAAAGTAACTCTACTTAATGTCTCTTTACTTTCGGCGCCTCTTGACTCAATTCTCAGTGAATCACAAAATTTAATCAGTGAATTGCTAAACAACAAACTTGGTATCTTTGGTCTACCCCTTAAATGATTCAAGGAGGTCAAGCTGATCCAGGTACTACAGATGGTCAAGCTGCCCATGCTCTTCAAGGAGGGGCCAGACTGTTCAAGGAGGTCAAGCTGATCCAGCTACTAAACTTCAAACGACTCACACGCTTGGTCCTTACTAACGTCGGATATATGAGGAAATCAAGGGACGTTAAGAAGTGCAAGATTAAATTTAAGAGAACTGTTTTATTTTCGGCGAATATCAAAAGTGGGTAGCTCTGCTCAAAGCCTCTTTACTTTCAGCGCCTCTCAAGTCAATTTTCCACGGTTGAATAATTAGCGAATTGCTAAACAATATAGTGATTGCTTTGTTCTGCCTTCCATTCTTGTGTTGAGACAACTCACAATATTAGTCTTTACTAATATTTGGTATTTGAAAAAATTACAAGCCGTTACGAATCACAAAATGGTATTTATAAAAAGTAATTGTCTCATTTTCGGCGGATTACATTATTATGCAGATCTGTTTAAATCTGCCTTACTTGCAGCGCATGTCATAAGTTAGAAATATTAATCAAATCGATTTTTTTTTAACGAATGTCAAAGTTGAGCAACTTCATTTAAGCTGCTTTACTTCTAGTGCAAATCATGAGGGTGCACTTCTAATCAACGCTGCTTTACTTTCGGCTCACGTTAAGAGCGGGTGAGTAATAATCATCAAAACATCTTTTTCTCGGCTGATATTAAACGCGAGTATATTCATTCAAAGCTGCTTGATTTTTAGTGGATGTAAAGTGAGAAATTCCACTCAGAACTACATTTTAACTGATTGTCCCAGGCTCACTTGTACAATGAGCTTTGACTTCTCCACTAACAATGGCAAAGAATAGTATACATTGTTTTTAAGGTCCCAAGGACTTATCCATGAGGTGTTTTTGCTTTATTCTCGGCTGATTTCCTTGTTGAGCAAAAAGCGTGCTGCTACTGATTGTTCCAACCTCACTTGTACAATGAGTACTTGAATCCCTCCAGTATACGACATTCTTCCCGAACATTCGTCCGATACTAACTCTTGCCCCTAATTATAGAAGGGCTCCACACTACATTCAATCTAAAAACATTTTGCTCTCATACTCTGCATCTCCTCGTCCGCGCGCAAATGTCATACGATAAATGCCCTCCGTTCAATGTTCGCGCTGGACAGAGTATGTTGGCCTCTTCGAAGATGGCACTCTTCGCATCTTGGGGCTTGCTGGCAACAGATGCAGTTGAATTGTGCAAACGCACCCTATAATCTAACACTCTCATTGTTCTAGTATACTCTGGTTCAATTCCACACTGCAATGTATAGATCCTACTTAGCCAATCACTGCTCCACCCCTTCTCTCTCATATTAGAAATAAGGGTCCTCCTTGGCCTCCAAGATTACAATGCCAAGTTCGCAGTCACTATGTCATTCCCCCAAGCTATAGAGGAAGAGAAGTTTACATACTATCAACCGTTATTCCGCACCCATTTGCGCAATCCGGATGATCGACCAGGTGTGTTGGACTGGTATGACTACTTGACCCCAGATATTCAAGATGATTGGACCAAGCTTGAGAAGGAATTCCTGGAGTTTTACCAGGTGGAACGAATGTAGGTACAGGAAAAAGAGAACGACTTCCTGAGGGAATTCGCCCAACTTACCCAGGAACCGAAGGAGAGTATTGACAATTACTTGAAACGAGCAGATAAGTTGTATAATCAGGGCCGAGGACAGTTCGAGGACTATTCTTTTGCAGTGCGAATCATGGGAAGTTTGCGTGATTGGGTGGAGAAAGAGCGTATCATATTTTATATCGATGCTCTCACTATCAGTGACAATCATGACGAAAAGTAGTCCACATTGCATTTGAGTCTTCGCGAATACTTTATGAAATGTTATTAGTTCAGCTGATGTGTTGCACCAGTTATGCCAGCTTCAATGGACTAATCAGAAACCGAATTGAACACCGCCATCACTACCCTTCTCCTCCGCAGTCGTGGCTGCTCTCTCCCCAAACTACTGTGTGATTACCAGCACGGTGATCATAATTGCCTCTCCGTAGTAAATAAAAGAAGCAGTGATACAGCACCGACTAGTTCTCAAGGCGCAATTCTCGGTCCCAAGCGTTTGTCATGTCTGCGATGCACCTACGGATATATGCTGCAAAATTCTATGTCTCGGAATCCATCATTTCAATTACGCTGTGGCAAGTGCTTTTCTTCAAGCCTTCCATAGCTGCCCTGACAAGCTTCAACTATTCGATGCAGTCTTGACCGACTAGTTCCCGTTTGCAAATTGACTAGGTCGGCGACTTACTCTTAGGTGGCAGGCTATAGCCATCCATTGCTGTGGACCGTTGTTCTTAGATCACTTGTATCCTTAACTTATATTGACTGGTAATGTTGCCGATGCTTGGAAGAAATGCTCTTAATTGTACTTTTGTAATATAAATCCTAGTCTTGATCACCATAAATATGACTCGTTATCAAATCCTCACGTTTGTCTATCCATATCTTCACCCCCTGAAGAATTGACCTCACTTATCCTAACCTAACTCTCGATGCCAGTGCTCACAAATCTCAACTTCTTGAAATCCGGCGTCCCCAGTCCAGTCACCGGATCCCAATCCACAGTAGCTGGAAATCCAGCATCGGGAATCTGACTATTACACCCAGCACTCCCACCCAGCACAATATCAGTAAGCGCACCCGCATCCGCTGCCTTGCTATACAACCAAGGATTCAAGAGTCCAAACGGCGGCAGCCCATTCGAAATCCTGTCACTGTTCAACAAGGCCACAACAGAAGCAAAAGTAGGGCATGAAGCGCTGGTTCCGGACTCGGGAACATCGCTGCCTTGCTCGATGGTGTGGTAATTGACTCCTTGGGCCGAGACATCGGGATATGCGCGACCCGTGACATTGAAGTACTGGTTGTTTGAAGTGTTTGCGTATTTATTCAAGTAGGTGTTGACTGCTGCATCTTGGTATGCGGGACGAGGGAAGTAGTTTGAGAAGCCGCCACCGGAGAAGTCGACTGCTACTTCTGGGGCAACTTGGACGGTTGCACCAACTGTCGTGACGAAGGGGCAGCTGGCTGGGAAGGCGGGCGTGTAGAGGAGTTGAGTGGCGTTGAGCGCGCTGCAGTTCCCTCCGCTGCCACTGTCGCCAGAGGAGACCATGACTGAGGTGCCGCGAGCCGCGACTTGAGCGAAGAGGTTGCAAACTGTGGCGGCGTAGGAAGGAGGGACTGTCCACTCGCTGTCGCCGTATGAGATGGAGATTGTTTGAGGGATGCTGTCCAGCTTGAGGAGATAGGTGAGGAATTCCAGATAAGGCTCATTGTCAACTTCGTTGGGTGTGGTCTCCGGCGGACGCCCACCTGTCGACGTGTAAATTGTCGGGGTTGGGTAGGACAGGGAGAGACCATACTGAATATCGAGGTTTGCTTCTCCGGTCTGTTGGGTGCCGCTCACATTCTGTTGCAGATTTGAGCCGTTATTAATCAATATTGTCGAGAAGTCAGAACTATTTGCGTGTGGGGCGTATGTCCCAAGGAATTGAGCCAGATCGTCGTGCTGGGCATACTCTTCCAAAAAGCCCGCGAGAATGAACGCATTGCCATTTCTTCGCGAAGCTCGGAAGTGGTTGAATTTGTAGAGAGCTTTGAGGCAGTCCGGAGTGATGCTGCTATTGCAAGCGACAACATCGAGACCATCGTGCACATTCCCAGATGAAGATTGTACGACCGCTGGAGCTGGATAGTTCTTGACCAGAGTTGATCTCATCGTTGACGTGGAGCCGAATTTGATGGTTGGCGCAATCATGTCAATGTGGGCGTGCAGAGAAGCAGGGAGACTGTACGCCAAAGTACGAGCTGTCATTTTCCCAGTTACTTTGTTCTCGAACAATTGATATTCAGCGTCGAGGAGCTTGGCAGCATCTCCAATGGTACCATCGATGATTATCCAATCATTCTCAATCGTCGCCTTAGCAGAAAGACCGGTTTCTTCCAGCCATTCCTGAACCATGTCATAAGACTGTTGTGAAGGCGCAAGCATGTCTCTGAGTTCTACCCGGCTAAGATGGCGACCATATTCTGGATGGTCAGGGGTGCTGACATCGTAGACTTTCTGATGAAACGACTCTATATTCTGATTCTTGACGTGGATTCGAAGCTTCAATCTCTGGTCCTCGTCGACTTGGCCACCGGTCTGGAGGGTCCATGGCGCAGGAGCCTCAGACAGCTGCTCGAAGACTCGGTAACTCCCCAAGTCGGCAGCAACTGTCGTCCCAACGAGCAACGAGATGAAAGCAATCTTCATGATGAACGAGCGGATGCCGAGTGTCCCAAGTGAGAACAATAACTCTGGGCAATGGATGGAAGAGAAGAGTTTGGGAAAGGTCACTTATCTTATAGGGCGGACTCCCGCGTCGCACTATCCCGCGCGCGAGATAGACCAGTGTCGTGATCGTCAGCTTGTGTTCCGTGTTCCTTGAACAAGAAGTTGATAGGTACATTAATCTCGACCTTGCCGGTAGTGGTAGCTGCCTTCAGTGCCAAGCAACTTGGCCAGGCTCACTGTGTTCACCTTCCATTTCGGAGCCAATTGCTTACCCTTAACCGCTGAGCTTGGTGGAACGAAACACTGGGCAAATTGCGATAGATGAATTTGAGCATTGCACATGGCAAATAAACAGGGCCGGAGCTACATAGCCCCATGTCCTAATTGCTAAGATGCATGGTTGAGGTGATAACGTAGAGAGCTCTGAGGGCGCATTGTGCAAAAGGATGAAACACGGTGTTGGAAGGGGAAGGTCGCTGCAAAGCCAAGATAATCTACCTAGGATCCTAATGAACCGAGATTGACGAGCCGCCATCACGTGCTAGGATTACTTTCTGTCGGCAACGCTGACATCGAGAAGATCTGGCCATTGTCAAGTGGCCATGTTTTGATTATGATATGCTTGTTCTTGAATCTTGTTTAAGGTAAGTTTAGGTGGGTGGTGAAGTGCGCTTCGGCAGTGGCTAAAGCCATCGAACCCCTGAATTCGGAGCTCGCTTAGGCCGCTTGGCGAGATATCGAAAAAGGGGCTACGATGTCAACATTCATTGATTCAATACCATTTCCGTCCCATATTTAATGGCTCCTTTCAGAAAGAAAATTTTTGCATCTATCATATATTCTCAAAAAGGGGGAGTGAAAATTTTCCTTCTATGGCAAGCGCTTTCACCCAATGCTTGCAGGCAGCAGACCGTGTTTCTCGCTATCACTTTTTCCTCAGATAAGAAGTCAACCATAGATTCGTACACTCGCATTTGGTGGTCTCTGCTTATTCAAAAGTATCAAGACCACATTATCATCATCATTAATTAGGGCCAATCAAGATTCCCCATAGCGAAGCTCTCCATCTGTTCAATGTGCCAGCATCCGTCCGCACATTGTTCGCCCTGAAGCCAAATATAAAACTCGAAGCCATCCGAACCGCAATTTCGTCAAATTTCGGGAATCATGCTAGACTTTAGGGCTCTATTTCATCAAGTACACGCGGAAGAATCTGGCCTGTAATTCAAATAGACTGCCGGCGATCTCTGGCATAGGGAATGAATTAAAATTTCTGTGAGCAATTGGCGTGTTTCGGGCAAGAGGATCAGAGACGGAGCTCAGATTAAGTTGGTGTGATGTATGGGAAATGGGGGTGATGAATAGAAGTGTCATCCAAAGTGCCACGTTCCTTTTCATGGGCTTCTTTGAAGAGACCCGTAGAATTGAAGCTTAAAGCGAGTCCTGAGATACATTATAAGAGTTCTTCGTACCAATTGGCTCAAATATTTCAACTTGTAGAGCCTAAAGTTGATGTCGACGGATTCGATCCATTTGGTAAGGCTTCCCGCAGGATATGACCAGGTACTTAAAAATATCCGCCCGTCTCAGAGAAATAACCGTTCGCGAACGTGATTGCTTAAATGGGTGTCTTATCCGATGTCGGACATCCTTTATGGCAAGAGCAGTGATTCTAAGAGAAGTACTGAAGGGTGTGCCATATGAAAGACAAGAGCATTGGATGATGGAGCACGCAAGACTGTGGAGTTCGACCATCTTGTGGTGGCTGATTGCGAAACTTTTTGCAGTAATTGTGATTACCACTGCTCGAAAGATGAAGATGAACAGGAGCTTCGAGAGCAAAGTGAATATCGAAAGACGAGCTTTTGTTGCACATCGCTCCGATATATCACGTTAGTTTGATACATTAAGGATGTCCACGTCTCACCTTTTCAATATCTACGAGAGTGAATATCAAAACAAGATTTTTTGTTGCACATCGCTCCGATAATTGACATTAGCCTGATACAATGAGGGTGTCCACGTCTCACCTTTTCAGGTATTTACGAGAGTGAATGTTCATGTTACGAAAACACCGGGTCGAAAGCTTTGGTCGTGATTCGTGAAGTATTCGAGATCTCACAAGAGCAGGATAGAGATTCGTTTTCGTCTTAGAGTGTGGTGGAAATTATAGACAGAAGTGGCAACTGTGGCTTTCTACTTTTTGCACTTGGTATTATGTCCTCGGAGACGGGTTTGCCATCCAGAGGATGTTTAGACGAGCCGTATACGAATAAGAGATAAAATGGAGGTAGTCAGTTAGAAGCTACTGGGTGGAGGGTATTCGAATAGAGGAGATGAGTTTTTTCTGTCTTGATCGCGCATTGATGGTGAGCGGTCTTGTGCGTTACCAGTATCTAAATGATGCTAGATTTCTCTCTCTTCTACATGGAAATCAAATAGTTGATCAAATCGCGAAGATCATTTTCCTCTAATGACCATGTGCTGCAAAATAGCCTTGTTCAATTAACTTTAGGGGAAAGAGGGTAGAAAGTGCTTTGCTTTCGCTTCTTGGTCTTTCCTCGTCATCCCTTGAACACGATGTCCACACTGGATCCTTTCACCTCCAACAACCATCCATCTGCCTCACCATCAGCCTCCGATCCTTTAACCAGGGTAGAAATGAAACCTCCAAAACTAACCCACATGGGCGATTGCATCGAATTATCGAACACGTGTTCCTCCCCAAGTCACGTAAGGATCGACAATCAGTCTTTTAACATGGTTTCCTCTTCCTCCACAAACCCAAACCGCGATTATCTCACCTCACTTCCAAACGAATCCTCATTAAGGTGATCTCCGAGCTTCTAATCTCCAATTATCTCGACGTCGCACATGCCTCGCGTCACCTTCGCTCTGTGCTGAAGGCCAACGCCGCTCGAATCTGCAACCTCAGAATCAGCTCACGGTATTGGTTCGCGGCTCAGTACTTCCAGACCGAGATAGATTCTGGTTGGCTCGTTCCAAAACATGAGGATATTACGGACATAGAAAATGTCTACAATTCGTGGCGTCGAATTCAATTCACACAGGATTGCATCGAACTCCATGACCACGGCAAAGTCAAGCATTTCAGTCTACTTGGCCAGCACTTTCCAGAGGAGGTTAGGGTGCAGGATGAGGAGGAACTTATTCACAACAAAACCTCTGGCCCAGGTCCGCAATATCTGCATTTATTGGAGAGCGGCGTATTAAATATACCCGACGGAGGAATTGATGCAAACGGTGATGAGAGTGATGTAGATAGTATATTAAGGAGTGCACGCAACGCATTCGTGTGTGCTGCTTATTTCTGCGCCAACCAAGGTCATTGGGAGATCTGGGGGGGGCAATCCTTACAAAATTTTGCGCTTCTTCGACGAACTCAATGACTGCCATATCCCTATAAAGGATGGAAATCTTTCGGCCGAACTCGCACATTCGGGTGCGCCGAGGGGGTTGATGTGGTACTAATGGAGTGGACAACTTGGTGATTATGGAGGAATAGGAATGTTAAAGCGTTACTGGAGATACGGGAGCAGACATCAAAAGGACTTTGGCTTGAGAAGTCTAAGCTCGGGAAATTAGCTCAAGCTTGGAATGGCGATTGTGGGTGATGCAGCGGCAAGAATGAGAGTTAGTTGCACACTTACTTGATGATGGTATCAACTACATGGACTAATATGGGAACTAGGAATGCACGGGATGAATGGCCACGAATCAAAGGAGGCAGCAAGATAAAGGGCTGGCAAAGGGGATCATCTCACTTCTTCGTAAACAAGACTTGAGATATCCATCTCGACTGGCAGTTGCCTCCTCTTTACATTGTAGTAAATCCAGTGAATGACAAGAACTTTGACATTCGACCCGCTAAGTGACCACGTGCATGTGATAAACATTCTCAAGTTGCTAATAGCTTTAACTAAAAAAAACTCGCATTCAAACTTCAAGCTCGTGGTATCTTATGCAGCTTATACACAAGCTTCGCTCCTCTAAGTTGTACACCAAGACCTTCAAATTTCAGCCTTTCTGGCTAATCAAATCTTCCTACACTAATCTTCAGACATACAATTGATAATAAAATCCTTATCACTGAACTCATTTCGTGAACGGATAATTTTCCGTTCCAAACCTTCGAAGTGTATGCCGTGAGATGTTGGAACACAAGCGAAATTTCAGATTGCAACTAATTGCAGTCAGTCAGTATCTGAAGGGGTTAACACGACATCCACGCTGATTTACTAGGCTTTTCCAAACTCAAGACATCTTCGAATGTTTTTGGGAGCAGAGTCATTAATAAGTTTCTAAGGTGATGCAGGATATGTGGCTCAAGTATTATCTCCGGATCCTCGTATGCCTCTGAGATTTGGGATAGCCTCAAATTTTCCCCCCTCCATGTTCATGTTACAATTTCCAGCTTCCATACCTTTGCCGCTCAAAATCGGCTTTAATGGCGAGAAATTTCGGGCGAAGAATGAATTTGCACCTAGGTCGGATTTGAGCAAGGTGTAAAGAGGGACGACGAGAAGCGCATTCGCTGCAGCAGTGACTAACAAGAGACGAAAATGGGGAACTAGTTGGAGAATAATTTAAGATTCGGAGTTCGAGTGTGAAAGAGGGATGACGTGTAAGTTTTCACGCAGTGCGTCTCAGCATTCCGAATTGGTTACCATGAGGAAAAGCAATTAATTAGTTTAGATACTACCGTGGCCGTCAAAGGAAACAAGCTAGCATCGCTAGTATCGCTAATAGGAACGTAATAGGACTGCACGACGCTAATGGAGCTGCAGAATTAGGAGTGTAACTCGGAGCCGGCGCAGACACATTTGTTCTATTATCCTTAGTACCATATTCAACACTTCGGAATAAGACTTCAACTCACCCTCTCGAAGGCGCGACATGGATCTCCCACCCATCAAACAAGCCCTGCGCGTTCGATTCATTCAAATTAATAGGTATGAACTCCGGCGCCGTGACACCACTAACCAGAATCCCACTTCTCGTCCCATTACGCAGAAACTCAAAGAACTCCGTCGACACCGTGACATATTGCTGAATATTCGTCGCCGGAGTGCCTAGCGAAATGTAGGATCGAACCGGGACAGTCCAGAGAATCACGGAGACCCATTCTGCCTGTCGAAGTTTTCGAGCTCCTTTGATGAGGATCATGAGGTTCATCCACCATGCGACCAAACCAGCAGAGTCGCAATCAGGTGGGGTCAAAAGAACTTCGAGATTGAAGCACTTGGGTCATCTGATTCCGCGAGAGTGAGAAATGATATGAAGAGAGAGACCCAGGAATGAGCATTGACGACCATGTTGAAAGAAAGGCTGGTACATTGACCCTAGTGGGGATCATAGCAGGGATGGTCGTAAATTGGGAGCAGAGGTCACCATCTGATTAAGTTGAAACGTTTGAACGGTGTCCCACGTTATGGTAGTAGGATACGAAAAAAGTGTAGTCGATGAAGGGAAACCCATATTATTCGCTGTTACGGCCAGCTCGAATGCGTAGCACGGACAGCGGCCGGTGTTTTTGAACAAGTCAAAATTGGTAGTATTTGCAGCTGCATCAACCAGAGTCACGCCAGTGTACCATAACAGGCACAAAATATGGCCCCGAGTTTGAAGCTTTATTTTGCAAATTACAGAACATATGCAAGGCCTCGGGCAGAAAGGAATACATGGACGAGACTGAGGAGAATGAGCGATTTTAAGAACGAAAGTGAAAGCCTCCGAAGCCCATAACGAAGAAAACGCACTTCTTTACAAGTGTCAGCTTTCGGGTAGGCCTCCTAATGTACGCCTCGATGATTTATAGCATTTATATAAGGTCTGCCAAGCCTGAAAGTGACAGACTCAGGCATGAAATGTGGCTTGTTATGCCCAACGCGAGGACGCTCAATCATGCCAAGAAATATATCATACGTCAAAGAAAATTTGAAATTATCGATATCTCAACACAGCTGGCACTTGCCATTAATGAACGCCCAGCTAACTTCGCAAAATAGCCATCTTTTCCTCAAAATCTCAGTGTTTTCGCATCGCTAATCAACAATTTCAAACACTTCCCCATGGCCTCAATAGTTAATGGTTAGCCGGTACTATCAAGCGACTTATTCTGGTATGGTTGCCCATGTCGTGTCGAGTGAGAAGTACTGAATGCAGAAGGAGATATGGGCTACAAAGTTGAGCAGATTCGGAACTACATGGGGAAGAAGCTCTAACGAGCCTAATCGAATAAGTCTGTGCGCTCAGGGCCATTTGCCCACTAACAAGCCCTGTAACGAAATTTCAAGCTTTTAAATTATTTATCAATATCCCGAATTATTATTAAACATTCTACTTTACCTTCTTCTGAATTATATTTTTAAAGCGCAAGCAAAAATACTTTGTAGGGATTTTAAGGATTTGAAGTGCAGTGGGTGACTTTGGTTTTCCTCGCTTGCAAATGGCCTGAAAACCAGCCCGAAAACACAGACTTATGCGATTAGGCTCGTAAAGCTTTACTTCGTTAGCAGCCGGGAAGTGTTCCCTCACACGCTTGGCGCGATACCAATTCACAACTTGTCAATTCCACTTTCAAACTAGTAGTGGCTTATTGATTCGTATCTCCGATGCACACAAAAATACATTCGGCCGCAAGAACGTTGAAGAAGGTTTCGCTTGATGCACAGAAAGTCGACTAGAAAACGCTGTCGTCGTCCAATTAGGAAACAGCCCCGTTTCCTTGGCCAATTAGGCGAGCCCTCCCCCTTTCCGCGTTCGCTTAGCAGGCGGCCCCGGATCTCCCATGTACTGTTTGACCTCTTTCTGACCTCTTTCTCCGAGAGACATGTTGACACGTGCGAATCGCGCCATGCGATCGCCGCGGATCGGACAGAAAAACTGCGGGGAAACGCATTGCCCCTTTCCTGCTGACCTGTTCCTGGACACCACGTCCGGCGCCCGAGGCATGGAACGTTGTTGAGAAAAGGTTAAGATTACCAGCATGCGGTTTCAAGACGCCCTCCAATTTCATGCCGTTTTTTTGGACGAGGAGTCAAGGACATTGGTCTTGTCCCGCGGGGTAGGGCTGAGTGAGGATCGCGATCCCGAGGGATTGTGGCATGAAAGAGTATTTTTGATCATGCGTCCAAGTGCAGATATATTGTGGTCGGCCCTCCCCCTAGCCGTCCGCACAGACATGCCTCTCTTATCTGCCTACATATGCTGCCCAAGGATACCCCAGATGTCAATCCTTCTGTGACCTTGGCATATTGACTTGGATTTGAGTGACCATGTACGTCTCTATACCAACGGTCGAAAGTTGGCCTACGCCCAATTACATCAACCCCCAGACGAGAGGAGACAGCGTTCTTATCATTCATGGCACTCTGTACTCCCTCGTCGTCGTAGTTGTTGGACTTAGGGTCTACACGCGAATGTGTATTTCTAGGAGCTTTGGCCTGGATGATATGTTCATCCTCCTTGCTATGGTACCACAGCAGTCCACACTTCTCGAAAAGCTTCTTCTAACAAACTAATAGATACCAACAACAGCTTTCGTGGTCATAATGCTCGTAGCCCTGTTAAAGTTCGGCTGGAACCGACATGCCTGGGACGTCCTACCCTCCACTGTTGCCATCGGCGAAAAATTTTCTCTCACCAGCCAAATTCTCTTTGCAGCAGCAAGCATCTGCACTCGGCTCTCCATGCTATTCCTGACTCGGAGAATCCTAGCAAGCGGATACGCAAGACTTCAAAGCATCATTAACTTTGCGATAGTGTGGATGAGTACCGGTTTTTTGGTTTTTATTCTTGTTGTGACTTTTCAATGCAAGTATGTCTTTCCTCCCTTGTGAGCTGAGTCGAGTTGGAGGCGAGGTATTGATGAGAAATAGACCGATATCAGCATACTGGACGCTTTCATTCGTGCCACAACATTGTATCAATGAGAGAGTCCACTTGGTCATCGAAGGAACGTTTAATATCATCTACGATTTCGTGACTGTTCTAATCCCGATCCCCATCGTTATGCGCCTCAACCTCCCGCTGCGCCAACGCATCATAGTCGCCCTTCTCTTTGGGATGGGCATCGTGGTTTGTTTTGCCGGTGTAGTGAGGACGTATTATATGTATAGGGTTACCGATGGGTATCATGATGTTACCTGGGATGCATATCCCGTTTGGTTTGGAACTGCTATTGAGCTTTATCTCGGGATAGTATGTTCAAACCCTCTGGTCATTTCATCAAGATACTTACGAAAACTCAGGTCTGTACCTCAGCACCACCAACAAAGCCCTTTTTCGCGCGTTACCTCCCGAAACTCCTTTCCTCCACCAACAGAAGTCAAAACTTTACATTCTCTTCTACGAGCCAAAGCAACACATTTAACCCCATCCACAGCTTTGCCTCGAGAGATAGAGAGGCAAGTGCAGGAATTGAGTTCGACCAGCTTTCTGGAAAGAGTGGTGATTTGAAGATGAAGGGTGAGATACATAAAACGGTTGAGGTTATGGTTGAGCAGTCTTGGCTTGACACTTCGCGGACGCCAGGAGGTTCTTCTTCTGCAAGTGCCGTAAAGCTGGTGCATTGACAGGTGAATGAAGGGAATTTTCATGATTGGTTATACCGAGGGGTCTTGAGAATATTTGTGAAGAATCAAGTATGGTTCACTTTCATCCATTCATCACTTCCACACGACTTCTTAATCAGCCTCAGTTCGCAACTCCGCGTCATCTTCTACCACAACAACACCGCGATTTCGCATCTCGTCGCCGTTGTTCTACCCACAACCGCGGCACCACTTCTTACCTTCCCAACCCGAAAGCTAAGCGCACATGCTAATCGAACTCTATTCGATATCGAATAATGGCGTCTCAAGGTCCCTCGAACTGCGGTTGGCCGAACGAGGAAGCTGGAGCACGAAACCGGTTCACCACCATGCCATCCGAAATCTTGCTTAAGATCGTCAGTCAACTGCCCTCGAAGTACTTCCTCGACCTCGTTCAAACATGTCGCATGCTCCGGAACTTCATCAAGATCAACGCGAGTCGCATCTGCAACGAGAAAATCCGGTCAGAATTCGAATTCGAGGCGAAGCTTCTTCAGACCGAGCTGCATTCAGGGTGGCTCGTTCCTACAAGTCCAAAAGTGAAGGAGGACGAAACCGACTTTACGTATTTCATCATACCCAAGTCGCTCTTGAGATCTTCAAACCAGTTCCGAAACTTTCATCTTCTTGGCGAAGTAAAAGAAGAACCAACTATTGGCCTGAGCTTGAGTACTCCGAGCCCCCAGTTCTTACACTTCCTCGAGCAAGGCCTATTGGACATTTGCTCAGACCCAGGCGAAGAACTATTAGCGGTCTTGGGAATGCTTGCCTACTAGTATCATAGTCGTGAGAAGGCGGTTATTGATGGCAAAACTTATTACTTTGATTTCACCGCTGAACAAGGCTGGGCTAACCCAGACCCATTCTGGGCGTCCATGGAGGGCTTCAATAAGCGTTTAGCGCAGGTTAAAGATGGACATTGGGTACCTTATAACGATCAGGGCAAGTTTCCGAGGGAGTTAATTTGGTTCTACGGAGTTGAGCGATTGAGGATCATGGATGATGGTGAGGCAGAGGACTGGAAGAAGTTGCCGATGCTTCTCTGGGAATAGACAACTAGGCTGTGCTGGTTGTACCGGGCGGAATGGAACCTCGGATTGGAGTGATTATCATAGTCTGCTGGTTTATAGGCATGTTGAAAGTGAGCTGGGGATAGAAGCAGCAGCAGCCGGATGCAACTCGAAGAAGATAGGGAGACATCATAAAAGTATCTGCTTAGGTTTATGCTTCTTCAAGACACAGCAAGGACATCAAAATGGACATAGGCTATCGGGGAATGAACAGTGAAGCACTCTCAACAACGCTTGCAATCTCTCCTGAAATATCAAGAAGACGACATAAGGATGGACCATGCTGAACATCATTCATTCTACTCTATCTACCATCTGACGCCAGCGTCTATCCTACACCTTCTGTTTAACCCATCACCCCTCAAGCGCTCTAAATCCCTTAATCCCTACGCTCATCCCGCCCATTCCCCTTCCTAAACATCTATTACTAAATAATGCCCCCATTCGGCGTGAGAGGATTCCAAGTCCTTTCCTCACCACAGCAAAACATCCTCTATCGTTTCTATTAACCTTTTCATTTTCCTCATCCACCACCCCCTCCCCTTCTTCTCCCTCCCCTCTATCATCATTCCCAAGGTCGGAGCCAGGGTTAAAGGATAGGAGAGGTTGGCGATAATACCAAAACAGCCCCTCTTCCCACCCCTCTCCCACCTTCCGCTTCGGTGCCATCAACGGACTTTCTTGACTAGAGATAGACGGAGGGAGAGGGATGGATGTGGGGTGTATTTCACCGAACATCATCCTCCTCGGCTCTTGTCTAACTCCAACATCCACTTCCCTCTCCTCTCCCTCTCTATCTTGATCGAGAATAACTTCCTCCACTTCGGCCTCCACGTGCATCTCGGTAACCTTAACTCTCTGTTTCAGAGACTTCCCAACCCGTTTCCGTAGCTTTCTTCGCAGTTTACTGAGTTGTGTTTGCTTTGATGAGGGATTTGCGGGTGGTGGAGGGTTGGTGGTAGAGGAGAAGGAAGAGAGTGCTTTCTCGGCTGCGTCGAGGAAGCGACGGACGCAGTAGTTGCCAACCATGAACTCGAACACTGCTTCTTGTTTCTCTCGCTCTTCTTTTTCTCTTTCGGTTTCCGCGTTTTCTTCTTCTCCTTCTGCGGTGTTGGTTAGTGGCGCAGCTGTTGTGTTAGAAGAGGAGGTTCCGGTTGGACTTGGAGCTGCGGTTGATGTCTGTGATTCTTGATTCGAGGTTGAGGGTGAGAAAGAAGACATAGAATGTCGCGTGACGATCTCCCACGAGTATTTCTCGAGGAAGACGAGGTATTGTGGGCCTGGCGATGAGAGTTTGAGGGCGTTGTCGAGATCTTTCTTAGCTTTGCATGACGTGGGACGAAAGCCGGAGAGGCAGTTCAGCCGTCTGATTCCTTGGATGGTGTCGAGTTCTGATAGTGAGAGGTTGGAGGAGGATAAGGTTTGAATTGTGTGGTGGCAGGGTGGACATTTGCAGCCGGAGAAGAGGATTTTGTCGCGGAGGATGCGGCGTTCTTCATTTTTGATTGCTGGGTGGGTGGGGACCAACCACCCGCTCTCGTCATAGGTTGACCTCAAGATCTCTGCTGCTTTCCCGTAGCTGGTTAGAATTGCGTTGTTGCATATTGTTGTTGCGTGCGTGCGCATGAAGGTTTGGAGGTAGTGTGAGGTTTGAGAGAGAGAGTAGAGTGTGGAGGGCGGGAGGAAAGAGAGGATATGTAAGAGGAGTTCTGGGGGTGTAGTGGTGAAGTTGTCGATTGGTTGAGGCGTGAAGGGTGTGCTGAGGGGTAGAGTGGTGAGGGTTGGCTGGATCTGTAGGTGTCAGTGTGCAGTTGTGGATAGGAAGCAAGAGGGACGTACCTTTGACAGAGGCATTTTGAATGAAAATCTAAACGTAGAGGCTGAAAACTATCCAAAGCATCAATGATGAAAATTCTGATGCCTTGCGACCGTTGCGGTGGTTGTTGTGGATGATGATAGCAGGAAGTCGAAAGGGGAGAGCGGCACGTGACTTTCTTTCCCTTTGAATCAAAACAATACTCAATGAACGCTTGAGACAGAAACGAGTACAACAGAAGCTCTAAACAAGAACAAAATTATACAAGAAAAGGTATTAGGAGGTTCTCCCTCGCACACACACAACACGTTGAGTCGAAGGAACGTGTAAGAAGAGTACAAACTCAAAGTCTTTCACTCCCGTAACATTCAGTCTCACTCTTTATGAACCAGCAGCATATTGATCATCAAAAGGGGATGACTCTTCAACGCGTCCAGCGCGTCTTGTGCGGATAAAAACACGTGACGCGCAAACGTTATGAAGGGTCGCTTGCGGTTTCATCGCGAAAGATGTGCATATTTTCATTGGCGAGCGCGGAACGAGTGGTTGGAATGCACCAAAATTGACGCGAGCCGAACGCGAAAAACTGGGCATGATTTTGGCCACTTGACCGACGTAAGAGAGAGGAAAGAAAGACGCAAGAGGGTTTGCGGTTTGTGCGCGTCAGGTGATGGGGATTTGAGGCCTTCTGGTGTTGGTTGCTAATGAGGTTCCCAACCTCGTGGATGTTGAAGTAGGTACCTTCGTACCAACGGCACCGCTTCAACACAATCGAAATCAAAATCCAATATCAGCAACTAGTGACTTCAGAGCTCGCAGATCACTCTTGGTGTATAAATTCCAAATTTTGATCTCGTTGAACTCTGCCAAACCTGGCCCCAGTTTTCTTGTTTCGAGAAGATGGGACAGCAATGCGGATAAAAAGAGGTTCGAGAAGCCGAGGAGGAGAAGTTGAAAGCGCAGCACAGCCTCCTCTTGGATCGCTGGGCTGTGGAAGCTTCATAGCGGTGGCTGATGGGGTTTGAACTAGATATCGTCATTGATGGTTGATATAATGCAGAGAGAGACACGAAAGTCTTCGCGGTTGCCTTCATTGTGGAGCAAGTAACCTTTGAAACGAGAAATGGTAAGGTACGGTAGGCAGGACGAAACTTTCTAGCCAAGTCCGAAGTGTATACGTTAAAGTTACCGGTAAGATCGTCAGAGTGGATAGCCAAAAACAATCATGATAATGCAATGCGAAGTTTTGTTTGAATAGCAGAGAGAAATATCGAGAGTGAGGTGCCTGAGTCACCTGATAAGCCTTGCGCCGTTTCATGTTTCATTATCGCCGGCTTCCCATTGGATCCCAATACTCGGGCAGAATTATGCACGCATTCTGGAGACAAACTACTCATTCATAAATAGATATGCCGGTCATGTATGAGAAATAACCGCCTCCACATGGCCTCTCCAGACCTTCCACGAATTCCAGACTGACGCAAGGAATTACCTCCACTGAAACACCGATTGGCGTTTCAACGGCGCAAGGCGGAAAGGCCTGCAGAAATCTCAGGCGCAAAGGCAGCAAGTGAGAACTAGGCCTAAAGAGGACTAACTCAGGAACAGGTAAGAATACGAGCCAATGGCAGAGCGAGGAGTGCGAAAGTGAACTCAGGGGAAGCCAGTCCTGAGACACTATCCGCTGCAACACAAGCGGCCAGGAGCATCCTTCCTCTCTCAATCCACGACCTCTCACGATCCCACGGCCACCCGCAGCTTCACCTCCTTCATCCCCTTCACCACACCACACCACACCACACCACACCCCTCCACGGGAACCTTCACTCCTTTCCAACACTAACACGGCCACGGCCACGGCCACAAGTCGTCAAACAGACAGACATCCTCTCAATCCTTCTGGATGTCCTCCACCCCGTCGCTCTCTTAGCGCAGCATCACTGTTCTTGGCCTCTCCGCATTGAAGGCCGACCCGCAAGACCCGAGCGTTACTAGACGGCGTGGATATCGTCCCAATCCGACCTCCTGCGACACTAACTCCCCTTTGCAGCGATCAAACCGCGCGCGAGAAAAGCAACAATACCATCCGCCGCACGCCAGATCATCGCTCTCCAACATTGTCGCCCAGCGGAGGATCAGAATACCGGGCGAGGAAAATGCACTGTCAAGGCCAACAATAGCAAGGTGCTGCTATTCTCGTCGAGTGACTCGACCAGCCAACAGAATATACAACCACTCTCTTTCGATCTTGTATAGAGATCACCAACTTCAATCCGCACAGTCGATTGCTTCGCAGGCGGAGAACGACAAGTGCGCGATTGATCCCATCTAGAGTCGATCATTCAATTGATTCGACTACCGACGTGCCAAAACACCGGCCACCCACTGTCATTCGACATTCCTCCACACTCACTTCTAGCCAGGTGCTCCTATCGTCCTGGCCGTGCCAGCTTCTTCGATTTTTAATTTAAATTTCCATACACAATGGGTTGTTCAGGCAGAGTAAAGGAGGACGATATCCGACCGGAGCAAAAATGGGAGTTCATCGCAAGTCTTTCCGTCCCCAGTGCAATGATTGATGCTAATCGTCGCAGAGTCTCAACGACTTCAAGTCGACATCTTGCCTCAACCCCTTCGCATACGCATATCTCTGGGGCTCTCTCATAATATCAATTGCCGTCTACGCTGTTGATACCTTCACCGCAGTCAATCTTCTGGCCTTCAACAAGTGGTCTGGAGAGATCCAACCCGTCATTCCCCTCGATATCTCGAAATGGATCTTCTCGGCTTGTATCATTGCTTCATGGGTCAATCTTGGTTTTGAACATCTGCGTGCAATGAGAGTCATCAAGAGAGGTGCGGTCGCGGAGAGTTTCTTGGATTCGCTGGCAGTCAGGTTACAGAGTATCAGACTCGGAAAGGCACGAGGTTGGAGACGTTTTTTGGTCTTCGCGGAGTTGACCAAGTCTAAGAAGGGAGCTGAATATGTGGCCCTCTTCACATACTTCTCTTTCCAATGTAAGTTCCTCGAAATATTTCCTTGAGCCAATTGCTGACGATCCAAGCCTGGATTCGGATCATTTTCTGCCAAGGACCACGACAGGTCATCAATGCTCTGACACTTTACTCTGTCTTCAGGGCGAAGCTCGATCCGACCAATGCGAACGATGTCGGTTCAACACTACTTGGATTTTTCAAGAATATTGGCATTCTCGCCCAGCAACAGCATCAACAGGCAGTGATTTTGTCCGGCATGACCTTCACCCTTGTCATTTGGGTCTTTGGAGCCCTGTCCCTATTGCTTGCGGTACTGTTCTACGTCTTCTTCCTTTGGCACTATATCCCCAACGCTGATGGAGGTCTATCTGGATATTGTGAGCGGAAGGTCAACCACCGTTTGGCAAAGATTGTCAGCGTCAAGGTTAACAAAGCTATCGAGGAGGAAGAGCGCAAGAGAATTAAAGCAGATGCAAAGGCAGTGAAGAAGGGAGAGATGCCCGCTTTTGGTCGACAAGCTACTTTGCCAACTCTATTCGATCCAAAGTCCGACGACAAACTTCCTGAAATGCCAATGCTGAATCGCAACGATACCATGACTACTTTGCCCCAATACTCGAGCCGACCCGGTACCCCAAGTGGCCAACCTGCACTTCCTGGCTTCGAACTCGATCAGTTGGATCAGAAGCGTCCGTTCCCAAATCGATCTGTTACGGGATCCTCGGCTGTATCCGGCCAAAGCTTTGGATCAAACGCTCCATTGATGGGAAATGCATCAGATATTGGCTACGGTCGTGCTGCTTCTCCTGCGCCATCTCTTCCACCCTTGGACACAAATGGCTTCCCTAGGGCACCCCAACGCACTATGACAGCCGACTCACAAAACAGCAACTGGAGCCACGGTCCTCAGCAGAGTCCACCTCGAATGCCAACTGCAATGGGTGACCGAGGATATACACAGAGTCCAGTCTCCTACGGCGACAGCCCTCGCTCCCAAGCCCAACCTAGCATGGACAGCTTCGGGCGTCCGATGCCAAGAGCAGTCAATGAATTACGCTCCAACAGTCTCTCAAATCAACAGGGTCCTCCAGGTCGCCGTAACCCCTACGATCAAAACTACCCCGGCGGACGCTCTAGCCCAGCACCCGGCTCGGAATTTGGTCGCAATTCACCAGCCCTATATCAAGCTCGAGGTCCAGCACCAGCTGGGCCAGAATATGGCCGCAACTCGCCTGCTCCTATTCAAACTCGAGGACCAGGCTCAGAATACGGCAGGAACTCTCCTGCTCCCAGCCAAGGCGGCCGCGGCCCAGCAAGTCCGACAAACAGCAACGGCGGTTATCAACCCTACAACCCAGGAAATCGTTCTGCATCCTCAGCTTCCCCCAACAACCCCAACTTCCCCCCTCGTCAGCCGCAATACAGAAACATGACCGATCCGGGACCACGAGGAGGACCTCCAGATGGAGATTACTTCGGCAACGCGAACGCACCACCGATGCCCAGACCGGGAACCAGACAGAGCAACCGGAGTGGTGGAGGAAGTGGTTCTGGTCCGAGCATCGCGCGGTTGGCGAGCCCGGCACCGTACAACGGGGGCGGAACACAGTCGCCTGCCTTCGGAGGCGGCATGGGAAATCCAATGTATCGGAGATAGAGAGGGGATGTCTGTATATTATGCGATGAGACGGGAGGAATATCACGATTGATGATGCGAATAGCGAATTCATAATTTCCTTTTTCTTTTACTTTAGGGAGTTGCCAGATGAGAAGGGGTATTTTGCGAGATGATGCAGGCGAGCAAGCTTCGTCTTGTTGAATTGTAGGTAGGCAGAGCTTGGACCTGTGATAGGAGATAGAGTTGCAGGTAAAGAATCGAGGGCGGCACTTTGATGAATACCTTGACCTCTTTCCTCTCGTGATTTGTGCTTGACGGCTTGCAGTAGGTATTTTGAAATGGTGAGAATAAATCAGAATTGTGATAGGGAGCTCCATCGTCATTAGGGTGGAATCGGTAAAGATGAAACTCGGTAAGTAGATTTATATAGTGGCAATGGTTGCACCCTGTTTACGAATCGCTGTTGTGGGCGAATATGCGTAAATAGTAGATGAGATTTCTTTCGGATCAGATTTGTTTGTGTGGTGAGGGGAGTCACGTGTTTCTCCCCCTTATTTTCAAATTTCAAGCTGGAGTCATTGATCGGCAGTTATACGAACATGTCTTCCTTCAGATCTGGAATTCTTCCAAGGTTAAGGATATTGGGGCAAGCTTATGGATGTTCTTTTCTTTCTGTTGTCTTCTGGTGATTTATCGCCTGCTGGTCTGAGTTGCTTTGCTTTTCTGGTGGAAGAAGGTTAGGGGCCGTAGCCGGAGAAGAAGGGGAGGGGCGTGAAAATGGTGCCGGGGACAATGGAATTGATGGCTTCGAGAGGGAGTGTCGGGGAGCTTAGGATTGGAAGTCAAGATTTGGGGGTTTGGGGTCTGGGTTGTGGAGGGAGAGGTGCGGGGAGGGATATTGTTGGGGTCGGGGGTCTGGATGTTTTTTTCTTATTTACGGGATTAATATGGGATTGACGAGAGGGACAGGAGTAAGGCAAAGTAAAGAAACAATCAGTTCAGATAAAAATAGTGTGAGAAGTTAGGCTAGTTACTTAGAGAAAATGGTGAGTTGAGGCTAAATCGGCTAGGTCGTGGGATTGGTTTATCCTCTTAGAAACAGCTTCCTAAGATCTGGTTTCACGATTTTGGTTCCTCTATCTTTGTAACTTAGGAGAATGAGATATGTTGCTTGACAGCGGCATGTTGTGTTTTGTTGTGATTACAGGTAGCTGATGTTGTGAGAAGCGAAATGGAAGCTTCAGCCGTCTGATGAATTTGTGGACTTGACATCAAGCTTAATTTGAGCAAAGTTGAAACCATTTCAAATTATATCGCATAGTTCTTGTGAACACTTTTTTTTATGTTTTTGGGTGGGGTGGAGGGAGGGGTGGGGCACTTGGCCTTCTTCTTATTTTTTGGGGGGGAGTTTTTTTATAGGCTGCGATGCTATGTTTCTTGTTCGTGTAGGCACAGCGATGGTCTGGCCTGTGATAATCCTAAGGGTGAAGCTCTTTCGATTTATTACAGCGCTATTGCCGCTATTTTTATCAACCCGGCTATGCCATATGCCCACTCTCGAATCTCTCTGCGCGCAGCTATTGGCCATCAATACCCTCCAACTATCATCAAACCTCGTTGTCCCGTCCACCTAAGGCATTTTCCGTCCTTACTCATGGAGTGAGAACCAGCTTATCGAGACCATAGTACCACAGCATCGCCTTTGGGATTTGGTTTTCATCCAGTCCTGAAGCCACCAACTTCCCATTCTTGACCTCCAACGTCAATAAATTGAACGTATTTAGAAAGCCCCAGTAGTTCCGGAGCTTGAGTTGAAACTTCTCTCACTCAGAACCGAGTCTATAGCAGACAGTACACGATTGGGGGAGCCGGTGCTCGTCGCAAAAGATCATGATGTTCCTCTCCAGGAAATGTAAAAATTGAGGACCAGAAGACTTGACGTTGATAATCATTGTTCGTAGAAGGCTGACATCACCGTTGAATAATGCCCCAAGCAGACTGTAATACTTGAAGCGGGAGACTTTAGTCGGCCGGAAGTAGTGGTCGAGCGCTCTTATATAGTCTTCATCCTCCATGTCAAATCCTTCATGCGTAGGAACTAGCCAACCGCTTTTAAGCTCCGTCTTCAAGAACTCAGCCGCAATGGAGTGTCGAAACCGGATGGCTTCGTTGCAAATATTAGCTACATTCGCTTTCATGAAGTCTCGAAGACACTTGGATGTGTGCGTGAGGTCAAGATAGTAGTCCATGGGAACTTCAGCAATGACTTTGATCAAGAGTTCCGTAGGAAGGGAGGTGAGGTAGTCGTGGTCTTGAGAGGTAGACATGGTGAGAATGTGCGATTTAGAAGCGTTGATGACTTTGCAGTGCTTTCGGTTCAGTTTAGGAGGAAGTCGTCGATGACAGTGACGGCGACGGGCTTCCTGACGGCAGCAGATGTCTGACAGATGATGAACCGCTGGTAGCGAAGGAGGGGAACCGAGTCGAACCTGGAATTGGGGACAGAACGGACGTCGGAACTCGATCGTCAAGTATTGATGTGAAGTTTTGCTCGAGGTTGTAGAGTTGTAGAGGTGTGGATGTGGGCGAGTGTTTGCTTTGGAAGAGGATTTGTTGCCTCGCTTAGTTTTCATGAATGCAAAGGTGAAGGTAAATGGCAAGGCCATGCCGAAAGTTATGGCTGAATATGAAAACCTGGTCAACCTTTACCCGAGGGGTCATATTCAGAAAGAGTAGTAGTATTTGCAGTCACGAACTTGTAGAGCTGGATAGTTTTCAAATTGTAATAACCTTGTCTTCCGATGAAGAGCTGAACGTCGTCGAGGTGAAGAAAACACTTATAGTTTCACCACCAATAAACTACAGCAAATTTGGGTTACCACTTACTAAGATCTCCTTTGAAAGTAGTGACGCAGAAAATTAGTTGTGATCCATCTGTCTTAGCTCACCAGCAAAGTTAGCAGTATCTTCTGCCATGCAAAGTTGTTATTTGCTTCATTGCAGAGGTGACACCTCCATGGCCAACAATCCGAAAATATCATGCAATAAACCTCTGCTCCATAGATGCGAACGGCAAATAGTCACTCTGAGTCGAGCAGTGGACATGCATCTATAATGCTCCAAAATGCTTCCATAACACTCATATCCTCCTTCAGCCCTGGACAATTAAATCAGACGTATTGCCAAGCACCGAATGGATACGGAGACGACAGATAGTTGGCCGTGAGACCGTCCAGAAGTACACCACCAGCGCAAGCTGTCAGATTGAAGCCCGGGGTCTTGGCGAAGATTTGATACGAAACCGTGGCATTGGGAGTAGACGGGGTGGTAGGGCAAGCCAAGATACCTTCTGCTTCCTATCAGCAATGTTGTATAAGTGGAAAGAGTGATGTGACTTACCAGTCGATCCATCAGGAGACTTCCAGCTGATGACAGTGCGAGGAGTAGAGCAGTCAGACACAATAGTTAAGTTGAAGAAGCCGCCAATATAAGCACCGATTGGGACGGAAGCTGAGTGAGCTTGAGTGAATCCGAGGGCACCATTAACATTGACATAGATTTGCTGGCCGCCGGGAACCTCAACCTGGAGGGGGGATAAGCACTGCAAAGGGCAAGAGAAGGAGCGGGCTTACATCCAAGGCAGTGAAGCCAGCAGCGATAATGGTTTGAGCAGTTGCATTTGGACATACCAAACCGGCCTCTATGGGGCAGTAGGTTGCAGGCGAGCCGCCAAGGAAGAAGCCTTCGCCAGCTGCGTTGACAGGTAGGCCATCGAGGGCGTTGCCAGGGAGAGACGCGTTGGCCATGAAGAGATCAGCCAAGGCTGTGCCAAGGAAGGTGAGGAGGAGTGAGGAGAGGGTGAAAAACGAGAGCATCTTGGTGAAACTTGAATTCAATGGGTTATCAGATAGTTTTACGTTCTCAACGAGCTCTGGGAATTGCGGTCGTTTTGAGAACGTGGAGAAAGAGAGTGCAGAGGGGAGAAGGCGATGGGACGGAAGGAAGTTGAATCTCGAATATTTTTTTCACTTTGAACTGAGGAGGAACGAGGCTGAGCGCCTTCCTCCAAGGTGCATCTCCTGATTCTCCTCCCTTGCATTCCAATTTCATTACCGAGGCGAGTCAATCTGCCGATTCGCTATTCCCGTTCAAAGAACTTGGAATTCCTCGAACAATTTCCTTTGTTCCATGATTCTCGGGCAGATCTCGAGTTACTCGTTAGGCTCCTGAAATGCATGATCCCGCCCGCAGCAGGGATTGAAGCGATCCAGGTGCCGTTCGGCGTGGGATTGGCCCCCCTGAACCTGCTGCACCGACCAATCATGTGCCTTGAATGGATGTTTCACATTCGGCCGAGATTTGCGGGGCTATCAGAAGACCATTTCATCCGCGATTGTTGACAAAGGCGGAGAAATAGAGCATTAGGTAAGTTCCATGTGAGCCAAGAACCCCAATGCGGCAGCTGGATGGGAAGGATCAGATTGGCAGACTGCGTTCATGGTACTGTAACTACGAAGGCTTTTCAGTTTCGTCAAGCTCCATCAAATGATCCTTGAGCCCTTTCTTGGTGATGTTCATCGCTCTGGCAATCTCAGCCTCCTCCTCCCGAAGCTTCCCCTTTCCGAACTCCAGACTTCGCTTCTGCCGTCGTTTCTCCTCTGCAACATGCCTTTCGCGATCCTCCAATGCCTTCTGCCTTCGCTCGCGGTCTTTACGTTCCTTGATTGCTTCTTCGCTTTCTTCTTGCTCTGCAGCTTCTGGTGGGGGAGCCAATGTCGATATGTAGCCCTCGACCAGAGGATCCCGTGTCGACGGGTCGAGCGATATGTATCGGATATCTGCCAAAACGGATGGAGGTAGGTGTGAAGGTAAAGTTGCGTTGTTAAGCACGGAAAGTGGCTGTGACTTCAGGAGAGTGGACAAATCAGACTTCAATGTTGACTGAGGGAGCTTCAGACGATTGATGTGGTCTCTGTACAATTTGTCTCGGTCCTTGTCAGCCATGGCAGTGTCCCGCATTTCCGGTTCCTTCTTCCACTTCCTCTTGAATTCTGGCCAGTATAACTTGGGCGTAGCATGCTTTTGGAGAAATGCGAGGAATGGTATCCTCGGGTCCTTCTTCTCTTCTTTGGCACGCTGCTCTTTTAAGATTTTGATCTTCTCACGAGACCACTCCTCCCAACATTCTTTTCTTGCTTTCATGGTTGGAAGTGCAGTATACCGGAGATCATCCACCAGCTTTCCCTCTTCAACCAGTTTCTCCCAAGGGCTGTACGGGTTGATTCCAAAGTCATTCAGTAAATCCTTGAAAAGTGCCGCCGAGTCCTCGGCGGTCATCTCCAAGCCTTCCGCACCCTCCTCCCATTCTTCCATGTTCTCGTCGCCATATTCTCCTGGATCCAGGCCATATTCTTGTCCCATTGCTGCCAACTGAAACGCTATATCGTCTTCATTAAACTCTACAGGCTCTTCCTGACCAGGTTCCTCTGTCCGTTGGCGTTTCGAAGGGTTCTCTTCATCTTCTTCATCGTCCGTGACTTCAACCTCTTCATATTCGGAGCTATCCTCTGCTGCATCTCCTTCCTGTGCTGCCTCCGCCGGAACATGACCTGGACGTTGAGCAGCACCCGGGGCCTCGCCAGTATCCACCGGCTCCTTGGCTTTTGACAGAGCTTCTGCTTTCTCCTTGATCCTCTGCTGATCCAAAGCCAATATTCCATCCTTCAACTTATCTGGTATCCGCCAGAAACTCTGGTCCTTCTCGGTATTGTAAACAAATCTTCTCCCCAGTTTTGTATGTACCAGAACCCACGGCTCACATCCAGGAATTGGGTGTCTCGACTTCGGCTTGTCCGTCGGTTGTGGTCTCGCATCTCTAGGCCGATCATGTCCTCCTCTGCCTCCTCGGCCTTGAAATCCACCTCGTCCAACTTGAAACTGTCCCTGGGGTCCAACGTCGTTGAAAGTCGCTCCAGCACTTGGTAAACTTCCAACAGCTTGGTATTCTAGGTAACTCTGATTTGGGTTGGGAGGAGGAGGAGCCGCGACTGGCGCTGGGGGAGCTACTGGTTTGGTATATGTCGATTGCTTCGTTGCTGCATTGTAGTAATAAGGATGTCCCGTTGGTGCTTTATGCTCAGTCCAGCCTTCCGGTAAAGGAGGAGGCGCGACAGCCTTATGAGTTGATTTCAGCATATCTGTGCATGGTATGTTGGTAGTGTTTTGAGGCAAAGTGAAGCTTCTGACGGCTCCCCATAATTATTTTTGATAGAGCACAATTGCTGATGCCTGACATGTCAGGGGTGAAATTTAGCGCGAGCGACGCGGATGCACTCGTGCCTGGAGCTCTGGAAAAGGACACAATCTCAAGCTCTCCCCCTCATCCACACAACCTCCACAATTGAGGAGAAGAGAATTTTGCCTACTCATTCAGACGGTTTTGTGATATCCCGACGAAGTTTTAGCAACCGCCATCATGTCACGAAGATACGATTCGAGGGTGAGCTCAAATAAGCTCCAGCCTTCCAACCACATCCAAGCTAACATCTGCGCAGACGACTATCTTCTCGCCAGAAGGACGTCTCTATCAAGTCGAATATGCTCTTGAAGCTATCTCCCACGCCGGTACTGCATTAGGCATATTAGCAAAGGATGGCATTGTGTTGGCGGCAGAGAGAAAGGTCACCAGCAAGCTTTTGGAGCAGGACACATCAGCAGAGAAGCTGTATATCTTGAACGAGTACGTTCTTATCTTTATATTGCAATATAGAGCTAACTCAATTTTCAGCAACATGATCTGCGCCGTAGCAGGCATGACTGCCGATGCAAACATCCTCATCAATTACGCCCGTCAAGCCGCTCAACGTTACCTCCTCACCTACAACGAAGACATCCCGTGCGAGCAGCTCGTCCGCCGATTATGTGATCTCAAGCAAGGCTACACGCAACACGGTGGTCTGCGACCTTTCGGTGTATCCTTCATCTATGCTGGATACGATCCACAAAGACAGTTCCAACTCTACCAAAGCAATCCCAGTGGCAATTATGGCGGATGGAAAGCAACAAGTGTTGGCGCAAATAATGCCAGTGCGCAGAGTTTATTGAAGCAGGATTACAAGGAGGATTGTGATTTGAAGGAGGCTTGCGGAATGGCGGTCAAGGTTCTCAGCAAGACCATGGATTCTACTAAGTTGAGCAGCGAGAAGAGTATGCACTCCAATCCGTCTCTCCAGTGACGTTGCTAATATTTTGATAGTTGAATTTGCTACAGTTGGCAAGACGAAGGATGGCAGAATTTACCACCACCTCTGGGGTGCGGATGAGATCACGACATTATTGAAGGAGCATGACTTGGCACGAGATGAGACTGGAGCGGATGGGGATCGGATAGTCAGCTAGATCTTCTTCCCAAAGTCCTTTGCGGCTATGTAACAATAAAGAATACTTTCATAGCAGGCGTAAGGTGCTATAGCGCGACACTTGGGCTCTCCTTTGCATGACTCTCGGCTCGGAGCTTCCATTCAATGATTATCTTCCACTGCCAACCTTGCCAAGTGGCCTTCATTTTCATTCAATCACAGCATCAGTTCTCAAGTTCTCATCATTTGTAACGAACAATCTTTTGCAAGTTTAAATTCAACCGAAAGCCCAATCTATTTGATCTTACATGCCTATGACTTATCCTATTCTTCTAACGTAAGCCCCATTTCAGATGCTAGCGTTCGGTGTGTCGAGACCAGCCCACGAATCTTCTCGATAGATCTAACCTTGCTAGAGCTTTGTGTAGGTTTCGAGACCAGTGCCCTCCTCGGACCGAGAACATCTCACTGGGAGGAGCTGAGGGAAAAGGAGCTGAGGAAGAATCATCATTGCCATCGTCATCGTTTTCATCGTTCTTGCCCGCGACGACACGTGCATCCTCATCTCTATCTGGTGCCCTGATTCTAAATGGCAGATTTAAATCATTTAGTAGCCAACGGTACCATCGGAAGACTGCATCGAGCGGAAGAAATAAGTACAGCTAGATCAACCCGGGATAGATGACACCTAATATAGCATAGGAACCCGCTTGGAGGAAACCCTACTGAATATCTTCTCGCCGTGCCGTTAGCTTTTTGACGATTGAGTTTAGAACCACATAGGCCACCGTGACCTCCCATCTCACCGGAGAAATGATGACTGCATACAACAAAGTGATCCCGGAACCGAGTGCTTCTCTAAGTGCCTTCCTAGTCGCAGCATCCCTTATAACTTTGCCAACGACGTAGAATTCTTGAGCGCTAGCAAACGCCAAAGATGCGCCGAGGGTGAGCTGTATTCGTCTTGGGGATTTCCTAAATATTAAATTGGTAATCTTTATCAAGAGCAGTCTATTCGCAGTGCTCAGGTAAAGCCAAACGGTCAATGAGGTTAAGCTTCGTCGAAATGACAATTTATCCGCTGGAGTTGCCTTCTTCCATTCTTGTCTTAGTCGCAGTATGGTTAACACCAAGAAAACCACAAGGCTAATTACCCCAACAAATGCAAATTATGACTTGATAGTGCGGCCTTGAAAGCAAAAATTCGTAATTTCAGACTTGCTGTGGCTAGTCGACTCGAGACTAAAGTAGCTCTGTCGATGTTCTGAATATGTCTAACGGAATAGCTGCCAGAATTACGGCGGATATGGCCACGCTCATGAGAAACAAGACCCTTTGGATCGGGCGAAGTCTCTTTGCGTACTTCCATAGAGAGATTGGCAACCGAATGACGAAGAGGAAGAGTCCGAAGTATGTGGCATAGACTACTGGGAGGAAATATCTTTCAAGCAAAATATTAACAATATCCTTAAAGTACAATTCGTTGAGGATGCAGTGTTCGATTTTACGTCTGCAGAGGCGGTAGATTTGCTTGTGAATATCCCATGGGAGTTTAATGAGTAAACGAGGAGTTCCTAAGAGCCCGTGTGCGGAACTGTAAAACATCTTTTTCGATGATATAAAAAATTTGCTACTAATAGTCAGTTCCATACGCTGGGGAGAAAAGCTGGTATACTAACAATAATACCAAGCAAAATGAACAGATTAAAGAGGTCATTAACTGCGGTGGGGAAAATCTCATTCAACATCACTAGAATTGCCGGCCATACAACCCTCGTTAAGAGCGGTACAACAACCCACGTTATTTTATACAGTGAATCAACTCCTCGAATCATGATCAGGACCGGCCAAGTAATCCAATGTACCACATAGCGGAAGCCGAAGAGAGGTTGCCACAGAAGCGACCCTGAGTCCAGATTCGGGTCAACTTGTGGGAAGAAACCTCTGTCAGTTGCGAAAATGGACTCGATTGCAGGTCTAAGAGGGGGGGTGCTAAGCTCTATATATAGGCCCTGGGACCCTGGTCCCAAGGGGGCCTAAATCATGTGATTTGCCCAACTGACAACCTCGGAACAGAAGATTTAGGACGAGACGGAAGATACTGCTGATAATTGTAGGCCATTGTTGAGGATCTTCAATGTCCTTAAGAAAAGTCAATGGGACAGTGTATAATATCCAGTAGCAGAACCAACCCCAAATCAGCCGCCAGTTAGAGAGGAAGAGGACGATGAAGAGTGCGAGGAGGGTGGTGATGGTTCGGCAACTACGAGTAAACGTTGGATAGAAGAGACTAAATATTGGTGCCATTGTTGTTGCTCTGTCTGGCGGCCTAAAGTAATATAAGTGTTCCTTGAATGCTAGTTCGATTGGAACGTCGATGCTGTACACGAAAAGCAGCCTTAGTACTTGGGATGGTTGATTCACGAGGATGACAATGTGGAGAGAATTTCAGACCTCTGAGATTGAGAGTAATCGCATCTGGAAATGTATAGCATGTACTTGTTGAGGAGACAAAGACGAAGTGTAGAGAATTTTAGCAAAGAATCCAGCATAGACGAGTTCACAATCCGAATTCGAAATCCTTCCATTGACTCTTTTCATAAAGAAGTTTTCAAAATAGTCGAGAACGGATGTTCCACCTGCACTGCCAGAAGTCCATTGAATATCACTTCATATGTCTTGAGCACGGTATATAAAAACATACAAGTTGGAAAGGAGTTAATATTGTCCCTTTTCCGTCCGACGCCTCCTCAATTTTAGGGCAGAGGAAAAGTCGCGAATCATCTATACAGGGACTGAGCAGAGAAGTTTCACTTACTACAGGCTCAATTGGCTAGGTGTTTAAATTAGAGCTCTCACACTACTGAAATTGTTAATATTAATACTATTGCTTCTCACAGTAGTCCGGGTAGTTACTATCAAGCTTTCTCGTTAAGCTTTCTAGAAGTGCAAAGCTTAGTAAAGAGATATCGGGATTAACGGGTGTTTAAGTGGAGTCATAAAGGAATATTACTAATTACGAAAGATTCCTATACTTTATTTAACTATTATATATAAGCATAGCCCTTACACTAGCTCGTTCAACAAGAGTAAGGAGCTAATATCTTCCTTTATATATGATGTAAAGTAAACAATCAACTAATATACATACGTAATAGCTTCACAACCGCGTCATGCCCCTTTCCTGCGGCATATGACAATGGTGTCCGAAGGAGCTTATCTCTAGTCTCAACCTTAGAGCTCCTCTCAAGCAGTAGCTTCACGACGGCCAAGTGCCCCCTTTCTGCAGCAATTGATAACGGCGTCTGACCGATAATCGTGTCTCTAGTCTCGATCTCAGCGCCCTTCCCCAATAGTAGCGCTACGATAGCCACGTGCCCCTTTCCTGCAGCCCGTAACAACGGTGTCCCACCAAGGAACTTATCTCTAGTCTCGATCTCAGCGCCCTTCTCCAGCAGCAGCTCTACGACGGCCACGTGCCCGAATACTGCAGCCCATAATAATGGTGTCCTATCATGAATCCTATCTCTGGTCTCGAGCTCAGCGCCCTTCTCTAGCAGTAACTTCACGACAGCCTCGTGCCCGCGCTCTGCAGCCCATGACAGAGGCGTCCGATCGAGCTTATCCTTCGACTTGACATCGACCTTGCCTGAAGCATAGAGAAAGTTAAGAAGTACCTCGTCGCATTGCTTTGCGAGATGCGAGAAAAGACTTCCGTGCCGCGAAAAATGGAAGCTAAGGCCGAAATAAGTGCCTTTGTTTCTATTCTCGGCGTATTGTTTACATAGTTGGCGGAGCGAAGGCTCGTGTGGCTGGATTTCGGCCTGGACTTCTAAAAAACTCTGGACCGCCTCATGACTCCCGGTGGCCAGAGCGGCAAAAAGTGGCAACCCATAACGCTCGTTTTCAACTTCAAAGCAGGACTCCCTCTGAGGATGGATTCGAATAAGGGCGGCTAGATGAACTCCATAGGAGAGATGACCCCTAATCCCTGTAATACCCCTGTATCAGCTATCCCAAAGCGTCAAGTGTTCTCAAGAAGGAAGGTGGGGGTCCAATTTTGCATCAACTCTTCTTTAGATAAGGGATA
>KZ613510.1:115050-459471 GCA_002865625.1 Hyaloscypha hepaticicola
ACCTACAGGCCCTGCTCCCTATAACATGGCCTGTAGTATGGCCTGTAGTATTCCCACTGCGCCAGCACTCCCAGAACTCGTGCTCGCCGCTAGTTCTTCTCTGCACAGAGATAAAGGAAGCTGACCGATTCCGTATATCGCCGAATCTCGAACTTTTCAAGAGCATTATTAAGTAATATCCATCGTTGGAGAGGAAATGTAGCCAAAAAGTCTCGTTGATCTATTGCATTTTGCTGCGAGCTGTTGGCGTGGAGAAGGATATTGCGAACTGAATATTCAAGAAACGGGAACTCCAAGCTAAGGGTCTCCCGCGACTGTGATGCCTTGGGAGCCAGTAGTAGAGGGTCCGGTATATAGAAATCTTGGCTAATTGCGCTCAGCTGAGCCAAGCAGCAATTCCTCAAAATCTCGTGGCTATGACCTACGAAGTTACCGGAAGCCCCAGACCACTGGCCCTCGTATTTACCTAGTAAGAAGTCTCGAATAGACTCGTGGATAAACTGGACTTCGGAGGCCTTGTTTCGCGTAACTTCCGCCAAGCCCTTAGAAGCACTCCTTACGAAAGTTTTGATTTGGTCTAATTCCACATCTTCCTGGTCCCAGCAACTCGAGCACTCTTTATCGAGACTCAGCTGGATGGCGAAGTAGAGCTCCTGTAGCTTAAGTGGACGAGTCGCGAAGAGGATCCATTTAAGACAAACTTGCAGCCGTTCGAGGTTCTCTCCATCTCGCATTAAGATCATCTCCAATAAGTCGTTCAGTTTCGGTGGAATTTCTTTGAGACGCTCACGGATCTTCTTAATCGAAATGGAGCTGTTGGGGTATTCCGAGTTGATAATGTCGAGAACTAAGACGACCCACAGAAAAATACCGGAAGATTTCTCGAGGATTTCGGAGCGGAGTGATTCGACTTGCTTCGACTTGCCTAGCCTAAGTTTCGACTTGATATACTGTTCGATGTCTTTCGTGTGTCCGATTTCGTCTTCTAGAGTGACTTCGATGCCTTTCTCGATAACCACAGTCGGATAATGCCGACTAGAGAAGCAAATTTGCAATAGAACCTGCGCCTCTTTCGCGTAATTGCACAACTCCTCAAAGAAGCAAATCATACCCACAGCCTGGCTTCTATTACACTCATCTAGCGCATCAACAAATATTGTCAGCGACCGACCCTTAAGCTTCCGAATAGCGTGCGTTAACGTCTGCTTTAATGCTTCCTCATGCCATCCATTTAGCTGAATAACCTTCGCACCATCGACTGTCATCCACTCTAAACTGTCTCTTAAATCCTTTGCCTTCTCGAAAAGCTGGTGGAGAAGAGATCGGTAGAGACCCGTTGTCGACTTCTCCTCAGCCGTGCCACGTGCGAGAAAGAAGAACGAGAGCGTGATTTTCGAAGAATCGCTCTTTTCGTTAAGCTTGGCCTGTTCAAAGAGGAGTTTTATTAAAGTTGACTTCCCGGTGCCAGGATGGCCTTTGATCCAAAGAAAGCCGCCATGGTCGGATTGTTGCGCCACGTCTTGCCAGAATGTATATTCGGATTTGGTAAGGAACCAGCGACAGGTTGTTCCTTGGGCGGCGCTTAGGCTTGTTAGGCGCTCGTCAATTTTGGTAAAGTACAGTTGGTCAATTAAAGACTGTTTTGTGGTGGCGTCGATGCTATTGCTACCTCTTGTCACTAGCTCTTGATCGACCTCTAGAGGTTTGTCTACTTATCAGCCTCTAGTCAGCATTTCCTTACTATTAAAGATCGGCGGGTTGGGACTTACCGCTATACACACCGTCTCTAGAGAAGATGAGCGGCCTAGGATCGAGAATATTTGGATTACCACCGGAAAGAAGAGATGAAGACTGGCTGCGTAGAGTCTTTAATCGTTTTGCGGAATTGAAAGTATGTGAGACAGGCGATAGTTCGTCGAGCTGATGTTTCCTTGAGCGCTTGAAAAGCTCGTCTTTAAGCCTCTCGAATGCTCTCTCCGCCCCTTCACCATAGATAGGCGACATAGAGATGTCGAAAATGCCTAGTAGAGAATAAGCCCTGTCTTCTTCACACTTGGTCTCGCGATTCTCTGTCCATGACATTCGATCCTTTACGCTGAACGCAGATAGACTTTTTCCTCGAAGAGCTGGAACCGCAATCCCCGTTATATCATGAAGTTGCCGCTCTAATGATTTTTCGTCACCGAGTCGATAGCCATTCGAGCAAAAGAACTCTACCGATTGCGGAGCAATAAGTTCTTGAAGTGTCCAGCCACGAGTAAACCATCGACTTTCCCGGAAGGCTAAATGCCATGACTGCAAGGACAGGCCGGCCAGATCAGGATCGCTTGTCGAAATATCTAATAGATAGACGTAGCATTTAGTGGCATTGCGGTACCAGCGAAACATAGAGTTAATAGCCTCTACGAGCTCAGTATTGTTTCTTTTGTCGATACAACAAGTATCCACCCAAAAATATTGCAAGCCATCACGAATAGCCTGTTCTCCGCAGAAACGGATCTTCCTATAGCCAGGCTTGCGCTCACCAGTACCATTCTTCAGGTCTTCAAATGTGACCTCCTGTGCGTCCGCTCCCCAGGTGTGCGAAAGAATAGCATATTGGGGAATGTTATCGCCAACCAAGTCATCAGTCAGGCTGAGCTGGCCAGCGCTATTGTGTTTTAGCAGACGCATTGGTCGGACCAGGCTAAGAGCCTTTCGGGGCTATCAAGGAAAGCAATTATGGGCGAATCTCAGTCGCAGAATCGTCATGCATCGAAGTTAATCGTTGAGTTTGGTGTTAAGGTTGGATCCAAGCTGCGCTATGTCGGCCGAACTAATCGCCAGCCTCGTGAGAATAGTAGAATCGTTGTGCATCGCAGGAGCGCGGAAAAGTAGCCAATCGCAGGCTAGAACCGACGAGCTTACTCATTCAACTTACTAGTTCTGGTGCACCAGTCCAAAGACGGAAGTGAACTTTGGACAGGTCCAGATTCGACTGAGATTATAGAGGAAATCTCGTCTTGAAGTTGCCTGACGGTGAAGTCGATTGTATTGGTTACCCCAATACCTTGCACGCCTAACGCTTTCAACCTCGCAAGTTCGATTGTGACAGCACGGAGGTAAGCCACGAGATCAACATGCTGCGCTTCTTCCTTGGTCATCCAAAACTTAATCGCTGCATCAACGACCGTATTATCGTTGTAAAGCATGCGAAGCCAGGAGATGTTTGCGCTGATATTGCAGCGCAGAGATCTTCAATTGGCATCCGGCTTGATCTTGGCATTTCTCAGAACGGTTTTCTGCAGCAAGTGCTTATCGAGTCTGGATGCCGGCTTCAATTAAGGCCAGATAGATTGCAGGCGACCGAACAAGTGGAAAACATAGGAAACAAACTGTTCCTGTTAATTCAAGGATCCAGTTTCCGGAACCTGGTACTTGCTTTCTGCTTAATCGGACCCCACAAATACACGAAGAAGAAAACTATAAAATCAATCCTCTAGGGTACAAAAGTCAGCAATGCTAACGCTTATTAGCCCCCTACAAGAGAACTCACCACCCAACTTGCAAAAACAAAAGGGTTCAACAACCACATCCACGCTCCCTCAAGCGTCGGGACCAATTTGCCTTGCCTCCTCCACCCCGCCTCGTTCCCTGCACAACGATTCCATCCCCAGTACTCCTCCCATTCCAGATCCTTCCATGGATATACCTCCTTCATGACCCGGGCACACGGTACATCTAGGGCATCATATCCGAGTGATGATTTGATGTATTCGATGGAGTAGTATATTTGGCCCCAGACAAATTTCCAGAGATATTTAAGAAACATGATCGAGGTGAAGAGGAGAGCGAGGACTTGAAGCCCTTTCAAAGTGCGGGGTTGTTCCCACCATGTAGCAAGTCTGTTATGGAACCGGGCTTTGCTCCAGAGTGCGGGTGGTGGAGTGGATACGGGTCCTGGTGTAGAGGGCCTATTGATAATCATTGTGGTGCTTTACGACACAGAGGCCTGGTAGAAAGGTTATCTGCACTAAGGGTGGGTAATGATTATAATTAGAAAATTAGGTTGAGTATGTTGGCGCTTGCCTTCTATTGTAAAAAGGGGTAAAAAAAGTGCAAAGATTGCGTAATGATGTGAAGTTCTCGAAACAAAATGTATCCGGGGCAAGAGGGGAAATTGGAGAAGTCGAGTTCGAGTTGCTCGGGTACAAAGAAACTTGCTGAAAATAGAAATAAAGAGTCGTTTCGACCAAGTATTCAAACCGACCTTTTGAGACAAAGAAAAAAAGAAACCCAGAATGTTTAGATACTAAGTAACAAAAAATCCAATCAATTGATCAAAAAAGCTATTGTGCTTTGCTCGCTAAATTGACATTCAGTTGTGCGTTCCAACTCTCCGTGTGTTCTGCTGTAACATGCTAGTGCTAGTTCTCGTCGTCGCTCAAAGTAAAGGCCTCGGGGCCTCTCACGGCCTCTTCATCGTCCCTGATCTTCGCAAATCCAGCATTGAAAGTGGCTTCTCTAGATGGGAATGGATCGTGACATTTCGAGGAGTGTAGTCGAGGGTAGTATCTTCGGTAAGAGAAATATGCGATGGTAATTCCCAGGATCGAGCCACAGGTGACATCGTAAACGTCGTGACTACAAATAATCAGGTTTCACTTCCTAGCCAGTGATAAATGACTTACCGATAATCCTCACACCTACTAATCGCAATCATGGCAGCACCAAGAAGTGGCGAAACGGCGAGTAACGCTTTCATAAGGTCCGTCCTCGGGCGGAAAACGTGCATCTGTCCCGCAAAGAACAGAGCAAGGAATCCCAGCCCACTGAACGCAAAGCTCGAATGCCCTGAGGGGAAACTCCTCCACCCATCTTGCAAAGTATGGGGATCGGTCTCCGTGCACACTGAGATATCCACTAGAACATTCTGCGGGGTTGTAGGTGCGGGTTTGCAGCGAGATATCAAGTCTGGTCGAGGACGTCCAACTGCGTTCTTAACGACGTCTGTGATGAAGGTGGTGAGGAAAATGCTAGCAAGAGTGAGCGATGAAAACTAAGATGCAGGGAAACGAGTAACCTGATAAGTAATCCCAATATTGTAACATGGAACTTGTGCACGCTTGCCCTTGCAATAGCTAGCCACACTACCAGGCATATAAACGGAACTACTCCAGCATAGAATATGTTCCATGAGACAGGCATTCGCTCTTTCAGTGCATGCGGATAGAGGAGGTTGATGTTATTTATGAAGAACATCCGGTGAAAGGGGTTGATGAAGAATGCTAGCTATTTCCCCGCTATCAGCAAAGTTGCCCGGGCGTGAGATCGAAGAGGACGTACGGAGAAGTACCCAGCCATCAGCAGCGCAACGCCTAGATAATCGGCGGCATAGGTTTTCTGCAGATCGATAATAAGTAAATAAGTTGTTATAGAGCAGGGGAGATAACATACTTGCCAAAACCTAGCAATAGATCCAATCCATCCCGTCCTCGTAGCCAGTCCCCTATCCGGAGACTGCGAGCGGCGCGGCATCCTCGTCCTCAAGAAGTGTCTGACATGCCTGACAAAACGAAGAGATATTAGGCAGGGAATTCTGGCGGTGGATTGTAGAACAAGAGAAGTCGACAGAGAAGAGATGATGATGTAAATACGTCAAAGCGAGGTGAGGTTGAAGTGGGCCACGCGACCAAAAATCTAGTGGATGACAGCCTTGCTCTTGCTTCCGGAACCCGGCCCAGTTCAAGCTCCAGCTTCCCCAGAACACCACCACCACGAACTCCAACCCCGTCGCGTGAACGTCTACACGTGAGATCCCGACCGCTGGATCTAAATTATCTCGGGCAGCTTGCGACCAGGGCAGAAGAACAGAAATGGAAGAACAACAGCAGCAAAACGTCCTGGCAGCTGCCTTCCCAGCTCCCCCTCCCTTCTGGCAATCCTTCACCCCCGAGAACATCTCCGCAATCTCCTCTCTCCGCGCAGCCCAATCTCAATCTACATCATCGTCGAAGACCGAACCAGATCCTGCTACCGAGCTCCCAATCCGACTTCTAGATCTGCCTGCAGAGCTGCGATGGCTACAACCGCCGGAACCTCCTGCGGAGGGCATCTATCGGTGCTTTGGGGATCTGTATAATGTGAGCATACCTGGAATTACGCCGATGGAGTCTGGAGCTTGGTAGAATGAGGATTGAAGTGCTGATTCGTGTCTGGTAGATGAACGATCCATTACCAAGCCTGGAGGAACAAGGAATCCAACAATTATACACACCACCCATGACACCGACCTCCAACAACGGAAGTGGAAAACACACTGATCGCGCGCTGATTCTAAAACGAATCGCAAAATCCCTGCTGTTAAACTTCCTCGAATTGGTGGGCATCATGAGTGTAAATCCCGAACAAGTATAGCTCCCCCTCCCTTTCACCTCTCCTCTGCTCTAATGGATGGCACTGACAGCAGAATAGTACCAGGAAAAGATCCAGGATTTACGGACACTTTTCATTAATTTCCACCATCTTCTCAACGAGTATAGGCCGCACCAAGCAAGAGAGAGTCTCATTCAGATGATGCAGAATCAACTGGACAGGAGCAGGGCTGAGACCCAGGGCATAATGGAGATGAAGGAGAAAGTTGAGGGGATACTTGAGGGATTGAGTCAGGCGAAGTTGAAGGAGGAGGAACTTAGAGAGGGCGAGGAAAAGAGAGTGGAGGAAGGGAGAGATATCTGGGAGGCTTTGGAGAAGGAGTATCCTCCGCCATAACACGGCGAGCACAATATGGTCAGAAATCGAGCTGCCGGAGCGTCTGCCGCAATTAATGGCAGAACTTCCTGCATATAGAGCAGTTGGCGGATACCCAGTATAACGATAATACCATCGAATTTGGAACCCTCAAACTTCTATTAAAAGAGATCATCGAAAAGCATTATATGCCACAGGCAAATGCAGCGCTGACCGTACTCCTTCCCTTCCCCCGAAAATCCATCGGCAGTCATAAGTCATGATATAGTTCCCATCCCACCCATCCCGCAATCTTTTACCCACTTCCCACCAAGATCCCCTCACATCACAGTACAAGGAATCGGAATGCAGCAGCACTCATACCCATCACACTCAATGCATTTCGTCTTTCCCGCAGCGCCTCCCTCCGGCTTCACAATAGCGCTAATTGTCGAGCTAGCTGCAGAGCCCGGGCCATTTTGATTCACGAGGCTGTGGGAGGTGGAGGAACACATTATGATGCGATCTGAGGAAGGTTAAAGGTTACTTTATGGTTGACGTTAAGGAAAAGGGAGGACGTACTGCTTTGCTGTTAAAGGTTTGGACGAGGAATTTGGGGATTTTGCAAGATAAGACTTTCTCGAGATTGGGGAGTTGGTTGCGAGGCTGTGGAACCGCGATATTAATCTGTGTCTCGTGTGAAATCCGCCAAGGCTCAAGTTGAACTTGCAAGAATGGATAGTGAAGACTCACACTCGGAACGGGGAACAAGGGTGAATTGAAAAGAGAAGACGTTGTTACCTGAAGGCAGGATCTTGGCTGGCGTGTCAAGTGACATGAACTTGGATCATTGGAGAAGCTTGGAGGCGCGCGGTAATTGGTGGAAGCGAGGGAGCTACGTAACCCGTGTGACGGAGTGAGCCGCCGACTTGGGGCAACAATGAACTCCACTCCATACGGAGGTACAGCTGGTATGTTTTGGCCCCTGTTTTTTGCAGGGGTCGCAGCTCTTCCTAGTAATGCCACCACAACAATCCAAAATTTCTGGGAAACACGTATTCTTATGTTTACCTAGTATTAAGGAGCATATACCTGTTTTTATAATTTTTTTCGTCCAAAACTACAAGAGTTACGTGGTGTTGAAGTTGCACCCCCCCCCTTGTCGACAGGGGCCAAAACATACCAGCTGTACCTCCGTACTATACCCCCCCCTTAATAAACGTTAAATCGCATCAAAAAAGGCAACAGTGTGGATCACTTTCCAGGGTGTCTACCCAGTGAAAACCTTCAGTTTTAGCCATCGACCAGGGAGCAGCGCCTCTCTAGAACCTTCTACAGCCGCCCCGGACTTTATAACAGACCAAATTCTGGCCTGTGCAAAGAGGATGACAAGGCTCTTTTGCCACTCACAGTAGTCCTTTGGCGCCTCACCCCACAAATCTTGAGGATTTAACGTTTATTAAGGGGGGGGGTATAGTAGAGAGATGACCACAACATCCCTGCGTCAATCTGGGAAACCATCCCAAAGCGTCAAGTATCCTCAAGAAGGAAGGTCCGGATCTAATTTTGCGTCAACTCATTTTTAGATGGGGGATAGTTATAATTATAGTAATAATGATAGTAAAGCAAAAGCTATAGCTATACTAGTACTTGCCCCCTATCCCCCATTATTAAGGGACCCGATTTTTTAAGATTTTTGTTTAAAGTCGCACTTTCTTGTATACCATTTCGCGACCCTGCTCGCGCTCACTTTTCTTCGCGCAAGACACACGGCCACTGTCTTTGCTCACCCTTACCGTTACGCTCGCTTAAAAGTATATCCTCAATTACCCGTACAGACCCTCCCACGAAACACCCTTAAAACACCCAGCCACAACTCGCGAACAAGCCCCAGGCGTGACAGTCGGAGACCGCGCAGCGGCCGATGAGTGTCGAGACTGTCTAGGGCTTCCAAGGCTTCCAGGACCCGTAATCGCAATGCCCTAGTACTCCCAGTAAGCTCAACACCCAGGAACAAAACACTCCGCAAGTATAATATCCAGGAATAAAACGCCCAAGAATAAAACATCCTGCAAGTAGCAAGTATAATATCCAAGAACGAGAAGCTAGGAACAAAACGCCTTGGAACAAGACGCCTTAGAACAAAACGCTCTAGAATAAAACGCCTAGGAAGCAGTAAGTATAATATCCAAGAACGAGGAACAAAATACCCTAAAACAAAACGCTCACGAAGTAATAAGTATAATATCCAAGGACGAGGAATAAAACACCTTGGAATAAAACGTTCACGAAACATTAAGTACAATATCCAGGAACGAGGACCCAGGAATAAAACGCCTAGGAATAAAATGCCCACCAAGTAATAAGTATAATATTAAGGAACGAGGATCCAGGAACAAAACACCCACGAAGCAATAAGCACAATATCCAGGAACGAGGATCCAGGAATAAAACGCCCACGAAACAGCAAGCACAATATCCAGGAACGAGGAACAAAACGCCCAATAAATAGCGAGCACAATACCCAGTAGATATAATACCCTTTAATACTTTAGAGCAATAACTTACAGGCCCTGCTCCCTATGACATAATCTGTAGTAGGGCTTGTAGCATTCCCACTGCACCATCACTCCCAGAACTCGTGCTCGCCGCTAGTTGAGGGGGTTCAAAAACAATCACCAATATCCATCCATCTCTCTGTGTTAGGAGATTCAAGTGAATCATTTAATTTCATTAGAATTGTTCTCCGCATTTATCCTCTTATGTCTATTTCAAGAGTCCAGGACTCCAGCATATCATTGCCGTTTCCCTAGCCTCATGTGTGGGATTTGATGATTGCGTTCACGGATATCATTCTGATTAATACAAACAAGTACATTTCAATGACCTGGGCGTTGCGTCTCCAGCGCGTCGCTTTACAGGGCTCGTTTGCTAGCTGGGCGTTTTCTAGCAGGGCGTTATGGTTTAGGGTTCTTTAAAAGTATGGAATTAATTAATTAATGAGCTCGTTCGCTCGCAAATTCGTGGAGTAGTGGGGTATATCCTCAAGCGAGGTATAGAATGAAGATTACGAAAAACGATAACGAAATGACGTAAATAATAATTTTGCCCGCGCGGCTAGGGTCGATGGTTTTCGCAAAAGAAATACCTGACTTTACGCATAGGATTGTTATCCCTGGCATTTTGCCTCACGGCAGGCTGGAGGGTAGCTTATTCTCTTTTATTATTCTCTCTTCCCTCTAGTATATCGTATTGAATGTTCGTCGAAACCGCAAGGAAAGGTATAATAGAAGAACCTATGGAGAGTCGACCTCAAGTGGAGCGCTGATCTTACTGATTGGGGCCATTTTTACTGAATCCGGTCAGTAAAGCGGGGTCTCCCGCGACTGCCGAGGCTAGGACTGTTTTCTCTAGTAGTGCATCGAATCTGACGAGCGCAGCCGCCCCTAGCAGGTCCTCGCGCTCGCCAAGACTTTTCATCCGCTGTAAAGAACCCTAATTAAGTATCACCGAATAAACTCTCGCCTCACAAATTCCTTCCTGACACCTCTCACTCATCATAAACAGACAGTACCGCAATATGATAATCGCGCACTGTTATTCGCCTGACTTTACACAGCCACGAAAGATAGCTATAATAGGAGCAATTACTGGGATTGCCTCAAAGCATTGCACTGCCGCTATCTGCTTACCCAAGCTCAGGCTTGGGATCTTTCTCATATCCGTCGCTGTTGCTCATCCTTATCTCTTGCAGTCTTTCTGTTTCCCTCCTCTCCTGGCTATCCTTCTCTTTTATAGTCTTTCCACACTCAACTCTTTTGAAAGAGTTATTAGACACTCGGCTTGAGAGGCTCGTGGTCCCGCCTTATGCATAGCTAGCTTTAAATAAGAGCCAGAAGGCATTTTTGTGGTTTCGACGCACTCCAATCGCGGTGGTCTACTTTCGCAGAAACACCCGGTATCCTTCTATAGGTATTGAGTGTAGTTTCGTCACAACTCTCTATAAGTATCAGTCCAAGGACGATATAAGGTTCGAGTAGGTCATTCAGTTCTCCAACTAGACCAATAGTCGTAACAGCGAACTCCAACATTTCAGGCTGCTTTTCTCGCCATGCCACGTCTAGATAAGCATATCCAATAACAGGAGCATGGAATCCTAGACATGCGTGGATTGAGAAGTGCCTAAATTTACCTTTCCCACCGCCTCGAGGTTTTCGATCTAGCCGTAGCTTGCTGCAGCTAGTCCAAAAGAATACATAATGAGAAGGTGGGGGGCCTCAAGGGTTTATAGTAGAAGCATACGAGTCCAGAATATGTTCATAGTTCAAGGGTGGATTGAAATGATTTTCAAACTCCTTTTCCACTGATACAGTACTTTTTGCCTGTATTATGTGTTCTCGGACAGCCCTGAGGTGTATTTGATGTATTAGGTTGATAGTATTCTCCTCAAAACACTTGATTTTGTCGTCATCCCTAATCTTGAAGCATTTTATTGTGGAGCTGTTAGTGCGCTATGAGTTAGATCTATGGTATATATCATTGTGAACGGCGGTATGGTGAATTCAGCCCGCCCAGGACCAGCTTGGGAACGATCGTCTTCTTTCAGTTGGGCGCGAATACCACACACAGTAACGCTGATCCGAACTCTCGAGATGGTAGACCCCAGAAATGGGGGCCAATGCTAGCTTCTAGACGAGAGAGAATTCCCGAGAAAGCGTTCAAAATGTCTTCTTCTTTCGTGAGAGCTCGGCTAACATACTCAGTAACGAGCTGGGGGTAAACTTCTGAGTAGTGGCGCCTAGCATCATGTGGTGGGGAAAGTCGATACAACGGAAGGTCCCAATTTGGCCCGTTATCGCAAAAGCTTGAGAGCTCTAATCCATAGTCTTCGGCCCATAATGCTTCTTCACAGCGAAAGAAAGCACATTGTCCAGTGAAGATGAGCGCTCTCTTTGAGAGTGCAAACTCTTGAAGGGTCCACCCACGACTGGCCCATCTAGATTTTGCAATGGCTTCTGCAGCAATACTAGGGCTTAAAACAGAGACAAAAGTATTCCCTGAGATAGTCTCGATAGAGGTCAAAGGGTCGGAGTTGAATTGAGGGGAATTGAAGGGAGTCAGGCCGGCGTTCGCATCATCTCCAGCAGCAGCGATAATCGTCAAGAAGGACCGACTATATATAGTATCCATCGACCTAAGCTGAATGAGTTTGTCCTCTCCCCCATCTTGATTCTTGAATAATACACAGACAATCTACCCAAAGGTACGCCTGGCCGATATCTTGGCAGAGCTTAATAGCGTCCAGTATCGTTTTCGGAAGGACAAATTTGTCCTCAAAAAGTACATGATCCTTTTCGAGTTCCATGAGATTGAGCTTATTCAGAAGAACCTGATCTACTCTCCCCCAAACATAGCTCAGGGCACAGTATGTAAGGTCAGGTTTACCTCTTACAATACAGCTTCGTCTTACGTCAATGACGCGAAATCCTCTCGGCATAGGGTTTTCCGAAAGACCAGTCGAAGGCTTGCATTCCCGATGCCCCTCATCACACCTGATAAGCCAGGACCTAAGTTCTTCTATAGCGAAGTACGTTGGCTTGATATCCTCCAATTGTCTCCCTACTTGGATGTTTGCGGCACAATGCTGGACACTATAGCTCGACCTTACAATGCTTCCTTGTTGAGATATAGAGACTTGCAACTCGCGGCCAACATACACACCGCATATGCGATCACACTTCCCAATTTCATCAAAGTCAAAGCCATCGACAATTCGAAAACATGAAATAAGGAGTCGGCATAGAGGACAATTTCGCTCGTTTGACACCTTGGACAAATCCCAGAATTCGTCAAATTCGTTTTTTCTAGTGGTGTACTTCGCACGGCCACTTATAAGAGGATGCAATTTGACCTTAGAACACGAAGAACACAGGGTACTATCGTTATCCGAGCTCATTATATAGTGGTATATTGAACTGGATGCTAGGCTAGATAATGGTCAGAGCATGTTTGGTATAATATGAATAGTATACGTGCCTTGAAAGAGAAGATTGAGGTTACTCCTATGTCGATCTCCCTAGAAGATGACGAGCCAGTGATATAAAGACACTTTTCAAGTTTTGCAAAGCGACTGGTCCCCGCTCGCACAGATGAGCCTGATTTCCTGTGTAGCTAGCCTCGTGTAACGGTGTAAGAGGTCAAGTTTTCGGGCCAGCAGTGCTGTAATACTTCACTGCGTCGATCAATCAGGTGGCGCTATGACTTCCGAACTTTGTACCGGATGTTTGAGTACCACAGAACGGGTTGCGGGCGTTTGATTTTCGAAGCTGTGCGGAAGCGGAAGTTGGGCGTCAACGCCTGTGCTTATCAATGACCGGGATGTTATCACTAAGTCTTGATAGGTTACTAAAGGTGGCTGTGTCAGAACTCACAAGTGTTTGCGAGATGGAAACTATAACCGATTCGCGAAGGCGTTAGAGGGCTCGAGGGTTCATGGGTCGAGGGCTCAGCTCAGGGCAACTGTTTAAGTACGGGCTTAAACGTAATGCGAGGAGATATGGTCAATGTGTTTAAGATTAACTGACAGGATAGAGAGATTTGAGGATATTTCAAATAATTTTAGAATTGATCAATTTACCTTATACTAACTCCGATAGGGGTAAAGGCCGGCCAAAGTGAAATTTACATAGTTAGGGTTAGAGCAAGTAGGAGTACAGTACTTCGAGTATTGATCCGAATAGCGCAAAACGAAACCCCTCAGAAAACAGAGCTCCGAACCTTAAGATCCTGTGGTATTCCCTTTAGGATCGATGCACAAAGATGCATATTGCATCAACCCAAAGGGATACGAGACAAGATCTTTGTTGCTTTCTGGTTCGGTATCGCCATGATCGGGCAGTTGCCAGGTTATGCCTGATTGGGTGCTGAATTCCGTTGATTGAGATGGCCTCTGTGGCTGGCTCCTGTCCCCAGACGTAAGAAAAACTATGTAGTTCCCCATTTAGCTGACTGGAACTATTCGCAGAGAACATTCTAATGGAGCTGACAACTCGGAAGAGAGCAGAAGATAACAAACCCTGATGTCTCTCTTGGCCTTGTTCAGTATTGCGTAGATTGTGGGTTGCGCTGGAGCGATTGCCCACAATGAAGATCGGGTGTGGCAGGTAGATCGGAGCCGTTTGGCTATTAGCTCTTCTAGAATGCCGGTCGGATGACTCGAATCTACCATGTTCATGTTTGATAGCTTCATACAACACTGAGCAAAAGGAGACAATAGAAGATGTTGAGTAGTCTTGGGCTGCCGAACTGAGACACCAGATTGAGGCTGGGCAAGCTGAGCAACCGTCCTGAACAGAAAACAGTATTGCAGCTGTTCGTTTGGCAATCACATATCCGCTCCGTTCTGCTCAGATTCGATTCGAATTTCAAACTTGATATCTCTACGCTTACATACAATCGGGGCTAGCTTTTGGGTCAAAAATCGTGGGTTCACTCCGTTCTTCATTGGAGTCCTGTACATCTTTTAGCGTTGACCTCGCTGGTTTCTACAAACCGGGACTAGTGTCTCTCTCACGTATTTTGACGTCTTTACCTCCGTCCTTGTAAGTCATGAACAATCTTTAGTCAGGAGTCCGAAGCCAACTTATTTATATATTCCTCAAAATCCCCATTTTCGAAAATGATGTTCAATGATTTTATCACTTCGTCGACTTCCAATCTCTCAACCACATCCAGAGAACGAAAAACAAGTTTCTCAAAGTTCACATCCCAGCAATGGCAACTCCTTCCTTCCTCGAGTTCAACAAGACCGCGCCTTGATAGGTGAAGCTGCAAAAATCCCAACGACACCATCTACCCCAGTCATCTCGGTCGGCCTTCTAGCCTTGCCATATCCAGGACGTATCATGGACCTTACCATCAAAGTATCAGCACCCATAAGTGGCTTCAACCTTCCCATCATACTTCTCTCCCACGGCCATGGGATGTCCAACAACCTCTCGTCCCTGAATGGCTACGGTCCTCTCGCAAACTTCTGGGCCGCCCACGGCTTCGTGGTCATCCAACCAACTCATCTTAGCTCTAAGTCCCTCTCTCTCCCTGCAACCACTCCAGGTGCACCCCTCTATTGGCGCTCCCGCGTCGAAGATATGAGCTTTATCATTGACCACCTTTACGACATCGAATCCCTTGTCCCGACTCTCGAAGGTCGACTCGACCAATCCCGCATTGCAGTAGCCGGCCACTCCCTAGGCGGACACACAGCCACCACCCTCCTAGGTGCCACACTCACCGACCCGGATACCGGAATAACTCACTCCCTGGTCGATCCTCGTATCAAAGCCGACATCGTGATCGCAACGCCCGGAAACGGAGGCTCTGACCTCTCCGACTTTGCCTACGAGAACTACCGCAGCCTCAGCCACCCCTCATTCGCCGAGATGAAAACCAAGGCTCTCGTCGTAGTGGGAAATCAAGACGCCTCTCCGTATTTGAGTAAGAGAGGTGCGGACTGGAGAGCTGACCCGTTCCCGTACACATACAGTCCCGGGCCGAAGGATTTGCTGACGCTGATCCGGGGAGAGCATGGATTGGGGGGTATTGTGGGGTATGATGCGAAGGAGACAACGGATGAGAGCCCGCTGATGGTGGCGGTTGTTCAGAGGATGACGGCGGCTTGGTTGAGGGGTGCGTTGGGGGAGGAGAGTAAGGCGTGGGGGAGTCGTGTAAGGCTTTGGAGGGGCTCGAGGGAGTGGGGAGTGTTGAGTCGAAGTGAGAGGCTGAGCTATCGGGGAAGTTTCAGTCTGAAAATGCTATCTAGAAGACCAGAAAGACATTGGATAGGAAGAAGAGAAAGAGGAGGATATGCCCCTGGCACGTGATCTTTAGCGCAAAGGTACCCGAGCACTATTAATAGCTCAGAGACATTTCCACTTAGCAATCAATCCACCATCTTGACCACCGGTATCTCCTACACAGAATCCCACTCTTCGGCGAGTTTTGCCCAGCCTTGCAGAGAAGTCTACAGTTCACAATTCTACGTGCGCAGTGCATGCTGAGAGGATTCATAAAATTATTTTTAGACCGCCGACCCAAGCTCTCGCTTCATAATTACTTTTTCCCCAAGCCCAAGTCAAAGTTATTCTCCGCGGTTTCACTCCACTTGAAATTCCCTATTCGCGTCTGTTTCATATGTTTGCGACAGCGAAGCACACAAGTCCACATGTCATTCCTATGTCATCATACTGTACTGTACCCTGTTTTAGTGTCCATCAGTACTGTAAGCGTATCTCAACGGTTCGCCAAAGTCAGCCTTGTCTCGTATTCCCAGGCGCAGTGCAGCAAATGGGTTGTGATAGCCCCCAACCGGCCACCTCATCTCGCTAGCCACTCCTATTTCAGAGCTCAGCGGCAATGCCACGAATCACAGGTGTTTCCATGGCCTCGTACGTCAATGCAACCCCCTCCTGTGCAGCCCTATCAATCGCCACTCTTGCACGCTTACCTTAGCTTTCAGCTTCCCTACCGCAGCTTACTTCCCGGCAATCGATCGCTGGGAACTTGAGGATACCCGCGTGGGTCGTCCCCTGCATCTGGACCGTAAGCCGTGTTGGATTTCTCACTGTCGTTTTCTCTCTCTCTCTCTCTCTCTCTCTCTCTCTCTCTCCCTCTTCTCCACATGCATTGTCGAGTCTGTCATTCTCTATCGTAGCGCAAGCAAGCGCTGTGTCTTATGGCGAGTAGCTCTACGCTCATCACGACAACCCTTGTGCTCACCCCTCTGATTCTCCCCGCCTCGTCATCAACGAACCCAGCCCCCACAGTGCAGGGCGACAGCCTGCTCTCTACAACTCCCGACGCGCTTCTCTCATCCTTAACACCAACAAGCATAATGTCTAGTCCCTCATCAACCTCAATTCCGGAACCGCCTGTTGGCGGCCTCAGCACAGGCGCAAAGGCAGGAATCGCAGTCCTATGCGCCCTGCTCTTCGTCGTGCTAGTCTCCGTCTGCATCTGCCTCCACATCTCATACCGAAACAAAAGTCTAAAACCCTACGGCCGAAACGACAAAACCTTCCAAACCTCCCACCCCTCCCAAATCCAATACCCGTTCCAAAATACCTACCACCAAGCCCCCGTCGGCGAAGGCCGAGCCCCATTGCTAAGAGATGGGAGTTACATGGACCTCTCCACGCGCTCTGCGCAAGGGAGTCCGAACTTCAGCTCCGAATTCGCGTACTCACCAGGGGGTATCGAGGCCCTTTCCCCACCACCGCAAGGACAATTCTCCCCGCACAAGCAGCGCCCACACTCCAACTCCGTGAACTCCTTCCTCTCCCCCAACTTCGAATCCCAGCTCGAGAAGGAGCGGTGGCGGGAATCCCACTCCATTGCGGGATACTTCGACAGCGCGACCCAAAAGGCGCAGGTCGAGGCCGAACCGCGGTTGAGTACGGGTGATAAGATGGTTGCGGAGTGGCGCCGGAACGAGATCGAGACGGCGAGGGAGAGGAGCATGGAGCGGAGTCGGAGTCGGGAGCCGCATCCTATGGCGGACTATCAGGTGGCGCTGCCGCCGTTCTTCCCGAAGGGATTCAAGGATATCAATGGGGAGGAAGAGGAGGCGAAGAGGAGGAGTGTGAAGGCGCAGCAGAGGGAGACGAAAAAGGAGGAGAGGGATGGGTTACTAGGAGGGGAGGGAGTCGTGCATGAGATGGATGTGGGGGATGCGCCGAGGGGGAGGGGTCATGATAGATGATGTATGATGGAATGAATGAGATGATGGCTTTTATGTTGGGATGCTGCATTTCGCGGAGATATCCATTTTGGGACATGGGTTTGGCGCTGGCTGGAGCGAGGCGTCTTGGAGTTTGGATCATCTGGGCTCTGTTTCTAGAAACAATGTTCTCAAGCTCTATGAAATGAACTGTCATATTGCTACAGATCGTGCAACGGAATCGAGATTTTCGAATTACCCAATACAGTCCTGGATGCTGTTTAAGTCACATAAAAGCTTAGGATATTTTTCCCCTGAATCGATTGTCCTGTATGGTTCAAAATGATCTAAAGGGCTGGAAGCACGAGTCCAGACGTACCGAACCATCGCCGTAACCTCAACTGAAGACAGCACCAAGAGCTTCCTTGACCGTTACCCCCCGTTCAGAACAGCGACCACCTCTCAAATGGCCTCTATGCCAGCGAGTTCTTTGAAACTTCCCCCAAAGACCTAGAACAAGAAATCCTAACCAACGTGGTTTGGTCTAAAACAAGTGCGAGCACTAGCACGTCGAACCATCCATTTCACTCCCCACAGACCTACCGGGAGTGTGGATCCATCATCCGAACGTGTGTTCAGTGGAATCGGTCAAAGATCTACCCAAAATGGCTTGGTGCCTCGCGCTTCCCTCACTGCTACAGATTCTTGCTCAATACTACGACATGATGTTTGACGTGCTTTGATTTCTCGCTTTTTAGCCAACCATATTAATTCCCCTCCAAGAATAGGAACTGGAAGTGAAGCCTTCGTGCTAAAGCCACTTGCAAAAATCAAGCTTGTCCTATTTCGTCAAAGAATCCGAGAACATGTCAGTTGGTATGGGTCTCACGTGATTTACCCCTTTTTTAGGGCTCGGGCCTCGTCAGTCTCCACTACTTGTTTCATATTAATATCCGTGTATATAACTTCGTTTTGCCCTTCCTCTCTCTTAATTCAATCAATCGATCTATTCAGACCTACGGCTGGGAACCAACAGAACAAGCCTCATCAGCCAGCCATTTTTGGCGCTAACACAATGCGTGTTTGTCATCCATGTATTCTATAGTACAGAAACAGATTACTACTATACGCTCCCTTAATTTGCAGAGGATGGGGCAACTGCTGACCACTAACTCGGCAACCACGCAAACGTAGCTCCTCAAGCCATATAACTACTACTCGCTAAGCTACATCGCTATAACTTGGTTTCAGACAAAAATAAATTGTGAAACACTTAAGTGCTTGGTAATTTTTTTCTTTTTCGGGAGACGTTGTTCAACCCAAAAATCGAACGCTGGCGGCGAAATGCTCAGGTCCTGTTAATGTCTTATTATTGGCCAGCAGGTAACGTACATCCGTGGCTTTTGGCTAGCGAACGATGCAAGGCAGCGAGGCAGATTCAGTATTCCAGGTGTGCCACCGACCCCGCCATTTATGACGAGACTTGAAACTAGATCCCCAACCTCCTGCCTCATTCACTGCAGTCCTCCGACCACTTCCTCACCACCATGATAGAAGCTGCCATCTTCAGGACCGCGCATTAACCCTAAAGGTAGCCCCTAGGACCTCTTCAACTCATCGCGTAGCTCATCACCCTACCAAAAGGGCCTGATCTGTCGGGCATTGTGCGGAAACAACCGCAACGCATGGTTCTGAGGGTAAGTGGGATAAGTGGATAGATATACAGTTCGTAATGTTCTCATACTTCTTCTTTCCCTTCGTGGGTTATCTCCAGTAACATTTGACCCACAATCTCTTCTTAGGTAACACCAAAGACATTGGAACACGCCTCACAGGCCTAGGGTCTCGAAGTCGTCAGGAACATTTTATAGCTCTTTTCTATATGCACCTGCCGTATATCTAAAACGATGGGTACGTTCATGTTCTCACCTACCGATTCCCATAATTAGTACCTATCTTTCCGTTTGCAACTCTATCGAATAGCAACGATGATGATCTAACTAATGGCAAAAGCCCACATATCAAACACGATTACTGCTCCAATTGAAGCACCTGGTGAAAATAGCACTCCAGACGAATGGTTTATTTGGACCAGAGAGCTGGTTACACAGGAGAGACAATCAGAAGCCCGATCAAGCGACAACAGCCCCACCGCAGAAGAGGTCGAACCCGACGAGGCTATAACACTTGAACGTAATATTCTCAAGAACATGAGAGCTGCAGAAACGGCGCGAGTTGCCATTGATGCTAGTAATGCCGCCCTTAAAGCCTTTAACAATTCCTTCGTTAAAGTGTCTTTCGAGAACAATTGCACAGAATTCCGACCGCTTGACCTCCTGAGCTTCTTCTGGAATAACGGGCCTGATACGCCGTGCTCCGAATGCAGTCAACCCTTCGTCGTCAATGGCGAGCCACCCATCAGAACTGCTTTACTGGATCTTGAAATACCAAACACTGGGCACCCAAGCACTAGCATCCGGATCCGGAACCGTCACATCCATTGCCTGGAAAATGCTAACATCAAGTACATCGCGGTGTCCCATGCGTGGCATCCAGATATTGCCGTTGCGAACGGTAGTGGAGAATTTAGTTCAGCTGCCGCAACACGGGTAGTCGAAACATTACTGAAAACTGTAATGGCGACAATTGAGACTCTGGTTCCGGAATACCATGCCGTTGTCGAAGTCTGGCATGATTATTTCAGTGTCCCGCAGTGGCTTCCGTCCACAAAAGAGGCCCTCTTGCTGAGGCTTCCTCGGATTTTTTCGTCGGCCACTGCCTGTATCGTCCATCTAGACAATTTCTCCTGGGACCAACTACGAAACTCGATCATGAGGCATAAATCACAAGAGATCCTCGAGTCCTGCATGAAGGCCTTTTTCAAATCTAAGTGGTTCGAAAGAATGTGGGTCTCGTTGGAGTACCTAGTCTGCGAGACGGTCCATCTCATGACAAGTGACTACAGGATATTTTTGTATGAAGATGGGCCAGTCGCTGGGACGTTCTCTGAGCTTTGGGGCTTCTTTACAGACAAACAAGGACATCTGTTGGACTCGGCGCTAGTGGATACCAGCAGCCGCTGGCATGCAGTCAGGTATCAGATTCTACGGCAGACAACGTTAACATACGCCCAAGCAATTTCTCTCATAGCCGACAAGAAATGTTCTTATCATCGAGATAGGTTCTTGGCACTATGTGGCTTCCTTAAGCTCGGGCAGTCTTATACCGAGATCTCAGGGTACGTTCCTTTAGGCGCAGCGGATGCATGCCGATGGGTGGCCATGGAATGCCTTCAACGAGGAGACTACAGTCCTCTCCTTCTGGTACCATTTTCGCGCTCTTATCAAGAAGCCACCATACCCGGATTTTCGTGGCTGGTTGGCCACGAGAAGGCGATCGGCTTGATCGGAAACGACCTCGGTGCAGCCGAGTTCGGGGCTGAAGAGGAAAGAATTATTAGGGACAATATGGTGAAACCAGTCCTACAGGCAGTTGGATCTATTACAGAAGTTGCTTCAGGTACTGGTGTTTCCGATGGACTCTCTGAATTCAGCAGAGTTGTAAGCTGCTTGTTGGAGTGGAACAATGGATGCACAGGTTTGTTCATGTCAGACATCAGGCGAGCGTATGATCTGAGTTTGCGGGATGAAACGACACTAAGCCCCGAGTATGATGAGAAGCTGCACGGTCTTTTGCGGAGGGTTCAGAATAGCGACGACGATGAAGATTATCTGTCCGAACTAGCCACTCTACTTAGCGTCAACCTTGAAACTGTGGCGAGGCGGCTATGGAAAGCGGGGAACTCTTTATGCAGGGTTCGATGCGACGCCTGCAAACAAACTTCGACCTTCCAGTTATATTTATTCCCTTCGAATCAAAATCCCGTCTCCTTGCAAGTTTTTCGGATTCCAGGCCTGAAATATGAAAGTTCTCAGAGGAACGGCGTTGGGCTAGTTCTATCAGATCACAAAATTGTAGGCCGGATGCTCTATGGTATCCCAGCTTGCGCCTGTGATATTAGGAAAGAGGTTGCACTTTTCTAGCACTGCAATCAACATTTAGAATTCAACAATAAATAAACCGCAAAAGACATAGAACTAATGGAAGTTTACGGTGGTGAGGATTTCTGTTGGGCGAGGTCTACATACTGGGAGGCATATGCGGGTGTTTCATGGGCTGAAACTTTCGATGGCTTGTTTTACTATGTCTTGTTCATTGCCCCTACACATTGAACTAATGCAGAACAACTTACGTACGAGAGGAGGGGTGTAGGAGTGATCCAAGTCAAAAGTATGGTGCTTAGTGGTTCGAGCTCCAAGACTTAGGTAGTTTGCTGTACTGTACGATCGATCGAATTCAAGAGTTGTTATTTAGAAAATGGCCTGTGATTGCATGTTTACCCCAGTAGAAAGTAAGCGTATTGCAGTTTACACCGCAGACACCGTAAATTACATTAATTCCCTTTCTAAGTGAGGGAGTGAATGGATGCCAAGCTTTTGGGAAACGTGATTCTTGACCAAATAGAGGAACCTTAGCGAGCCCCTTTTCTAGACGAAATCCACTAGAAGATGTTCGAACCTCACATATTTCCAGAATGAGAAAGGGAAATAAAATGGAATGATAGGGGGGAAATTGGGATAGGTCCTGTTTAAGTCAGGGTTATAAAAATTGGATAATGGTGGGTGTGCCTGGGAAATTGCACTTCGCTGGGACAATCCGGATTTGTGGATATCTCTCATGCATTCTCTCATTCCTACTTCCCAATGTTTGCTTTAAAGGTCTCGATCACACCGGGAGGAAGAGCAAGGCTATCTTTAATAAAATATATGGTTTGGATCATCTGCAAAACCCTTTGGGAATAGGCTTAGATATAGCACCAGTTTGCTGTGGTAGTTGAACTCCAATCCTGCAATGTTCGTTCCACATTTGGTTGGCAAGCATGGCCGCTTCACTCAGGCGCTAATCACCCTCGGCTCACACTCGGCCCAGCCAGCTCATCTGAGCAGTCCCTGACTCAATGAAGCAAGCTGAGCCGAAGGATTAAGAATTCTAGCACGTAGCAACAGCTCGCTGACACCACCTATTCGGCTGGCAGAGGGCAGATTCTGGTTCCATGGTTGTGGGATCTATTTTGTACTAATGTAACAGGACGACCTGCTACGGTACAACCGCCGAAATGGGGGGAGGCAAAACGTGGATGAATTGTCTAAGGAGAGAAGGGCAAAACTAGTGAAGACGCGAGCTTATATGCCCGCTCGCTGCGCTCACGTGACGCTAGCACGTGACCATGTACAGCTACGCTCTGCAAACCACCAAAACCACCCATTTTCAATACAGTAAGGCTTGCTCCACCATAATAATTTAAAAATTAAAGTTTATTAATATTATTAAATTATTAATATTAAAAAGAAATAATTAATATAAATAAATTATTTTTATTATTATTATTATTATTATATAAAAGTGTATATAAGAGACTAATAAGATTAATCTTTTAAGTTAATTATAAAAAAGGGAAAAAAAGAACTTTTAAAGGATTTATATTTGAGAAGTTATAAGATTACTTTTCGTATTGGGTCTAAGCCTTATTTTAAACAAGAACAAGGAGTTGACCAAGCACGTGCTACGCCAGTTAAACGACTCGTGGTCACATTAATATATTGAATAATTAATAAAATATTATTATCATTTCGATACTTCTCACTGCCAAGAACCTTCTTGACTGCAATTCTAATTCTAGCTTCAAAAATTGAATTAGCTCTCAAAACAATTTTTTGCTTCAGCCTATCCAACCCTCGCACTAATATTAGGCTTATCCTCCGCTCCCTATAGCACATACTAATGGAACGTCACGGTAGAGAGCTGCTAGGACGCCATTATAGCCGACGTTGGTATTAGATTAATATATGGGAGACGTTCTGAGTGTGAGATAAAGGCCGCTAGGCGGACGTTTTGTGGGAGTTCGGTGTCGTTAAAGGCGGTTTTAGCGTCTCCTATCGTCACTACGAGAATGAGATTTAGAAAGGATCATAATGTTTTGATGGTAGGGTGGATTAATTTGACAGCGTTCGTGGCATAGGTTCCTGGGAGGCTGGGCAATAACTGCTAGACGAGGGATACTCCCTATGAGGATTAAGAGGCTCTGCAGTCACTAATCAAAGTAGACTGAAAGGGTTGGCTTCTTCCATCGACGCACATGCCTCCGGGGACTGAGCAACTGTACCCGGTGGAGGCTGGATCGCGATTACGATCGCAATTCAGACTCTCCAGAGCCAAGATCCAGTCATATCGTTGTCGGTAGACGCGTTGGGAACGGAGGGGAGGGACCTTTTTGCAATGAGCTTCCGACCTCCAGTCCACGCGGTTCAAAAGGTCTCTACTAACGAGGTTGTGCTAGTTTCAGATTCTCCTCGTACACTTCCCTCTCCACTTGAAGTATGCTCTCTACTTTAGTAAAGTTACCTCGAACTTCTCCTCACGACGAACCTGAGCGCGACGATCGAACGAGAGGAACAGGCAAGTAATAATAATACGATTGCGGATCGAAGGTATAGAGAGGAGTCTAGGCTTGTAAGATCGGAGGAGGTCAAATTCATCTTACCGAAGGATAAGGTACTGAGTTTCTGGAGGCTAGAGATTAAGGACTTGTCCTCGTGTTTCTATAAGAGACGGTTTTTGTAACTTTTCCTTACGGGGTAGTAGTCTAAGGGGAGATTCGTATAAACGAGGAGAACTACAAGCCCTATCGATATATTCTACTACGCAAATGCTCCTTGATCTAGAAACTAGGCGATGAAGTAGGGAAAATGTAACTGGTATATAGAGTAGAGACTGTAGAGTCTGCCCACACCTGCATGAGCCAAAGGCGTAGATCGGAGTATAAGAACATCATCATTAACCCATCGACGCACAGATAGTGTTGTTCTACCGTTTAGGCGATTGGCTAAACTTACCCCCGAATATGAACAGCCACAGCCACAATCACCTCACAACCAATATTTTCCGCAAACTCTACGAAGTAGAGTGCCGGACAAGCTTGATCATGAGTACGGCGTAGAGCTTGTCAAGCCGTCTATCGTCCACTCGGTGATCATTGGTTTGAAGCTTGGAACTGCAGGGAGCGAGTTTGGGACGTTGTACCCAGTGATAGTCTTCCACCAGATGTTCGAGGGTCTCGGTATCGATGCACGCATGCCCCCTATCCCATTCCCGAAGCGATTGACCTGGCTTTTATCTGCAAACAATATTAAGGTGGCTGCGCCAGGGAAGCCAAAGCACGTCTAGCGAAGCTTGAAACAGATTAGGAGGGCGGGACTTATCTCGACTAGGAACTTGAGTTTCATTTCTTCTGCGTGCTTCACAGAGTGGAAGCTCATGAATGGTAGTGTTTCGAGATAGGAGAATGAGGCTTAAGCTAAGCGAGGGAGCTGAAGTGCTAAATATTGAGAAGGTGGTGTTTTGGGAAGGAGGCTCAAGCCAAGCGAGAGAGCTGAAAATGGTAGCGAATAGAGATCGGTCTACAGTACCTGAAGGAAGAGGACGCTTAATTGCACGATCTCGATTAGACTAATGGACGATATGTGACGAGTATTCCCCACGCTGCGTCGAAATCCAAATCCCGCCCCGCTGATTCGCCCCTGCCCCAAGCCTGTAGCTACGGTGCCCCGAAATACGAAAGATGGGTGTTGCAACTTGACAGGCCCGGTCGCTCGAAACTGTGACTGGGCCTGCGACTAGATGCAAGACACGGAACACAGATATCTCCCGAAGGGGAGCTGAGACTCCGCCACCTCCAAGAAAACGCCACAGCAATATTATTCTCTGCCAGTCTTGCCCAAGAACCATACTTAAGTCGATACGCAGACGCTGTACCAAATATGGCCTCTCTCGCACGCATGTCGCCTTAGCCACAACAGAGTCTCCTTCCTCATATTCCATACAGCCTACATTATGACAAGTCCAGCAATTACACAAGTCCCGTGTCCTTCGAACACAATTGTCTTCCAGGTTAGGAGCATTTCATTCATATCCATAGGTGGAATACAAGGCGTCGCTAATAGTAGCTCATTCCCGCAGGATGCGATCCAAACCTGTGGCACTTACGTTGACGCTTTACAAACATGCCCGATATCCAGCGCCGATCAACAAGATAGATTCCAGATTGTTAATCAGACATCACTGTGTATGTCTGCAGTGTAAGTGATGACGGCATTCCTTGGAGGAGGCACCTAGGAAAGGTGAAAGAAACGCACTAACAGCCTATGATGCATTAGATGGCTTGCTGACGGTAACTCTTCGTCGTATTCCAACTATACTAATAATTTGGGCACTCCACCCGTAATTGCCGCCAACGCAAGTTGCCATTATCCCGATTTCACAACTGTACGTGCCCTTCTATCAAATTTCTTCGTGATGGTCTCGAAATGGAAACGATTAACATGATATACAGATTCTGGAGAACGCCTGCATGTATGATTACAGCCAAATCAACTTCACTTGTTGGAGCAACGGCTATGTGGAGCCAATCAGAGCCCAGGGTTCGTGGACACTATGTTTGACCGAAGCGTGAGCAACTATTCCTCACTCTGACCATTACGAACGGAATACTAACCCTACTGCCTGACTACAGCATGCTTCAATACTGGCGCTGCACCCAGCAGGTATCGTATGATGAGGTTGCCTCCTGCGTCGAGGATAATGCCGCCAAGATCGACTGGCTGCCGCAGCTGATGACCTACAACGGTGCCCCGTCCTGTGCGAGTTCTAACTCCGTGCTGGGCAGGCAGATAGCCTCTATTGTGTCTGACCTTGCTACAACATTTTTGAGTGCCACCATAGGTGCGGTGCTTATCGAGAAGTTGAAGAGGCTCTTCGGCTTCGGGAAGAACCACCGCCAGAAGGCCGGTAGCCGTGGAAACGCGACTCCCGGCGTCGAACTAAATACGCTTCCTCAGTCGAAGGACCCTTACAGCATCGCGCGCCAGCGCCCGCCTGACAATATCGATGGGCAAGAAGCCGATGATACTGCGCGTGGATGGCAGTGGGCGCCTCCGGGCACCTTCCGCCCCGCGGAGCGCTGGGTCCTCAAGCCTAGCAGCGTGTTCACGTCCATCGGCAAGCATATCCTGGCTTCCTACTTAACTATCCTCATCCTAAAGAAGGGTGAGCTGATCGGCACCGCCTCGACCCAGCTGTCCTTCCTGCAGGTCCTCTCCTTCTACATTATTCGCCCGCGCGGCGCCCCCTTTACGGGCCTCCTGGGCTTCCTCCGCGGATGGTCGGAAACGGGCCTCGGCGACGTTTTCGCTGACTGCGCCCTGTCCGTCGTCGCGGGCACAACTGTCCTCGTACCCTTTTGGTTCCTCTTTGCGAGCCCGACAGACCCGGCCGCGCCGGCGCAAGCGCTCAAGATCGTGGCCGTGGGCGCTGTGCTGTCATCTGCGCCGGCGTGGCTATTTTTCATCGCCGTGCTCATTCTCTCGACGTGTCTAGGTCTGATGGGCGGCGGCCCCATCGGCTCCTTTCTTTTGTTTCTACTAGTGCCGTTCCTTATCGCCCTGTTCCTTGCACTGCTGCCCATCTTCGCCCTCATGGAGATCATCGCCATGGCCTGGCGGAAGGTTAGGGGTTTGTTCGGGCGCAAGCGAGACGAGAAGAGCGACAGGAGGTCCTGCTGGGATTTCTGGGAGGCGCCGCTGACCTTTTCCAGCCCTAGCTTCCGCGTCGTGTACGCGCTTATGGTCCTAAGCAGCATTATCATCAACATAGGGAATTGGCTGTTCTTCGCTAGCTATCTCACGCTCGAGGGCAACATGTACTGTCCATCCCATCTCGGTACTGTCACGGCAGTGTGGGTGCTCGTGCCAGTAGCAGTTGACCTACTGTATAATCTGTATGTGTTAATGTTGAACTGATGTCAACAGAGGTCTGCGGAATGTAGATTGGAGAATCAGATGCGTATCAAGATGTGTGTTTTTATGTTATTATTCTAGTCTACGGAGAATATAGGGTGCTTATATACCTAGTTGCCAGGCTACCCGCTGGCCTATTACTTGACAGCCTCGCACTCTCGATTAATCACATTGGGTAGTGTAGTATCTTAGCCAGCTTTCACTGTCACCCCAGCCTTCAAGGGAACTTCTCAGGGAACCCTGCTCGTCCACATAATACGCAGGCTTTTTCTAACTATGGGTCCACCGACACGCTGCAGACGAAGCCGCTATTTTGCTCTTTCATAAGTGGGATCCAGAATTTCTCTAGCTAGAGCCCAGTAAGGGAGCAGAAACGAATTCCTGGGGCAAAATTCAGCAAGGAAACTATAGCCGGGACATATAGGAAGCCAAATTAGGTTCTATATTTACGCAGGCTGACTCAGGAGCGGGCTCAAGATACTTAGGATACTTAGGCTCTGCTCAGGGATGCCCACCCTCTGCTCAGGTTAAAGCAGCCGCTGCTCACGTCCGGAGACTAAAACGGAAGCGGCGAGGATGAGATTAGAGTCCGACTTTCCTGGAAGTTTAAGATAACGTTTTACTGTAAGAGCAATAACGAATTAGTGATGGCCACGGGGTAATAGGATTAGGATAGACCTTAGCTACATCCCAGGTAGTTTTCTTTGAATTGCTGCGCTTATAAATTTGCTTCTAAAATCTTCTTGATTTTCAAAAATTTAAGTTTCAACGCAAATCGCAACCTCTTTGGTCATGAATATTGGTGAACACTGATGATAATAGGACTCCATCACGTTTCTGTACATGCGTCACTAATCTGTGAAGGTAAATGGCAACACGCTAGACTCGAAACTGCAAATCTCACCCAGTTGATAACAGCGGTCACCCAAGATGTACAATTCACAAACACTCAGAAGCGTGCACTTGATAGCATCCAATTACCGATCCTGACCAATCTCACCACTAGCTGCCAAACTCTCTCGTAAAATAACGTATTCCTTCCAAAATTCGTCAAAAATGGGCCCCTGGTAGAATTCACTCCATACGAATTCCTTCAGTGAAAGGGCAATCTCATCCGTTCCGGCTATCCCAGTTGCGTAACAGAACTGTGCAAGAAGGCGGATAAACCACACTTGATCTTCGGTCCCAATACTACCTAATCCTCCTATCATTATCACCCAAAGCATCATCTCAGGATATGCATTCTGAAACACTTGCACATCGATCATCTCCAAAGTGGCTCGTATTCGCGTCGACATCAATACGTGGGTGTCAGATCGAGGAGGCAGGTTGTATGTGAACATAAATATATGAGCCGCCGCCGCGTTGCCGAATAACCTGAATACCAGACTATTCTGGCTCTGTGTGTCGAATTGGATGAGTGCAATGAGACGGTATATAAGCTGGGTACAGTACGATTGTAGTGACTGATAATCTGCTTCCGTAATACCCATGGTTTGCAAGCCTGCGGCTCTCTCTTTTTCAACTACTAGGTGCCGAAATATTCGGTAGATTTCAATCATTTCTTGGCTCATCCTCGGTAGACCTGTAAGGTTTGAGAGCCTGGCTCCATATCGTGCTGTCAGGAGATTGTAGGGCTCTAAATTATTGAGGTCGGGATGAAGAGGTAGGAGAGCTGGGTTGGCTAGTCCGAAGCGTGGTTTTGTGCCCAAAACAATCGCAGAAAAAAAATCGACCCTGTTTATTCTTAGTGAGAATATTATAGGATCTCCTTTCTATGATTTAGGCTCAACATACCAACAGCTGTATTTGAATATGAATGGAGACCTGACTAGAGCTTGCAGCCCACCCACGCTTTTCACCAAAGCCTCTAATCCGTCGAGATGTATTTTTACACTAGCCATGGAGCCATTTCTAAGCTATCATTGCTGAAGTATTAGCTATGGCAAGTAAGAAAAGAGATTTTGATCAACATTCAATGAAAACCGAAAGTACCTCAAACCCTGTCAAACTAGTGACCGCACCAATTGTGTCGATGGTCACGACCTTCTGACTCCCAATTCTCTTATTTATCATGGTAATTGCCTTGCAAAGGTGATATGTTATACTGGGACTTAATTCGAGGGTTGTTTGGTCCCTTAGAGTTTTACCTATGTGTACTAGAGCTGCATGTAAGTACGCCGGATCAGACAATGCACTTTCTAGAGCCTCCTCCTTGCGAAGCAGTGGTCTGATCGGCGAGTACGCGCAATCAGCTGGGTAGAAAAGACTGTAGACTATGATAGTATCGTTAGTCATCAAAGATATATATCATTCGCATTTAGAACCAAGTGGCAGAGGAATTCAAGGCTGGTGCAGATCTATGGTAGACGCTTGTGATGTTGAGAATGGTGTTGGTTACTTACATTGACTGATCAAGTAATGCGACTTGCCAGCTTCTCCTATCTGTAAAGTATTAAATGGGTCGATCGTATTGCTTGCCGTTACCGAGTTCAAGCAAGTTCGTCTTTCTAAGAGATGCCTTGCTACTTCTGTAGCAGCCGATCTCGAGGCATTATTGCTTTTGTACTGTTCTGCTTGTGAGCGAGACAGTAGCTGGCTTTGTACTACTGGAGACACTCGTTTTCGGCCAAGATTGAGTCCTCTCCATCTTGCTCGAGAGCGAATGAGGCGCATAGCATCTCCTCTCGGTCGAGACAGGCCTGTCTCCCCGATAAATTCAAACCGCTGCAAGGTCCCACGGTGTGAGCAGACCAGGGATTGGGTTGAGTTTTAACGATAACATAGGTGTCACAGTACTGACCGACCTAGCCGGTTCGAGCTCGGCTGAAACAGTGATGTCAACTACTCATCATAGCAGAGGTTCCACCCTGTGTGACCTACCCGCCTTGTCTTTTTCAACATCTGTGCGTTCATGGTCACTCTTTTCAGGCTCAGAGGCGGCTTCTTCAGGACATTGCGAGTTTGAAGAATTCATGCTCTGGCGCAGATATGCATCCAGAGGGGGCCGAGCTTGGCTGTATGTCGTAGGGTGGGATGCAAAAGAAATGCGGGGAGGTGGGTTTGCCACCGCTGCATGCTGCAAAGTGCTCGGGACCATTAGTAATCCATTTGCAGCAGCCTCAGCCAATGAAAACCATACTTTCAAGAATGTCGGGAATAGACAGATTTAACGGTAGCCAAGGTGCTTTCAATTCTCTAATGCTCTCTTTTCAGCGGAGAAAAAAACTGGCCGAAATTGGCCCTTGCGCGAACACCAAAACTGCCTTCTTCAACAAACGTTCTTGAAAGAATAGGAGGCAAATAAAAAATTAAAAGGGAGTCTAATTGACAGTTGCAGTTACAGGGGTGCAATACACATGAAGTGAAGCTTGAAAAGTGAATATATTATAATATCTGAAGAAGTTATCTAAGGAACTAAGTGGATAACTATTCAGGGAGCTTATATCCCACTGGAATAGTCTAATCCCTATCGGGAACGGCTAGTACTAAAGGAGAGAGATATATAATATTTAACTAATAGATCCCTTTAGGTTTTGTTCTAAAAGGTAAGACCTGGAATCTAAAATATTATTTCCAATTGAATAACCTTATTTAATTCTATATTTTAAATAATATATAAATCTATCACTTTTCGAAAATATCTAAATATTAAAGTAAAATACTAAACTGGAAAAGTTATAAATAGGGATTTATAAGTGTAACTATTCGGGTATTCCAATTCCTTTAGAATTATAGGAATTCACGGATCTTTAAAAAACCGGAATTATTTAAAGTAATATTTATAAGAGTTCAGGAATATAATAAATCAAGTTTATATTTAAAGAAATAATAATAAAAATAGATATAATAATAAAAATTCATCTAATAGTGAAAAATATTATAAGAAGTAATTATAATAATGAAAATTTATTAAATTATATAATAGAAAATTAATAAAATAAATAAAAGTAATAAGGTCTATTATTTCAAGTCCTTAAACTCAAAGTTTGAGTTTTTATAATCCTTTAAATCAAGTAAGATTAGGTATTTAATATTAATTATTTTAATTATTTTAATAAAATTATTATATTTCTGAATAGTAAATGATTTAATTAATTTATTAATAATCATTTCAGATATAGACTTCTATTTAATATAAATATTCCTTTAATTAATCTCCTAATATATTTATAACTATTAAATATTAATATATTTGAATTTGATAATAAGTTTAGAAAATTCTTTAATTAGAAATTTAATTATTTGAAGATTATTATATAAAGTAATAAGGTTCTGATTAATATTAAGATTAATATTATTAAAGAATTATCTTTACTAGAGAATCTATAATATTAAGTGAATAATAGTAAATAATTCCGTTTCGATAATTAATATAATAATAATTAATTGAAAACGATTCAATTAATCGAATATACTATTGAATAGTTTAAAGACTATACTTTTAATACTCTAGTGACTTTGTATATTATTAGTAAAAGTGATATTATTAATTATTATAAAGACAGGTTTTATAAAAGGACTTTTAGGATTATTAGTAATATTAAATATAAGAACGGGAATAGTAATATTATTATATTCTAGTATAAGGTATTTAATATCTTTTAGATAATTAATATAATAGTAATTAACTGTCAAGTATTATAGACTAGGATTCTTGAGATTTTGGACTAGTATTTTTATATAAAAAGTAATATTCGAATATATAATTAATATAGAATATATTAGAGAATTAATAAATTGAGAATATTAAAGGATCTATTCTATTATAATATTACTAGTATATAAATTAAGAGAAGATATTATTATAAGAGTTTTAAATTTATAAATTAATAAATTAGGATATTAGAATCGATTATAGAGTTTTATAATATAAATATTTTAATATAATTATATTTTATAAATCTTTTAATTACAGATTATTCGAATATTCAAAAATCACTTTAATTTATTTATTTTATATATTTTAAATACTTTAAGGAATTCTATTTAAAATCTATTATAAAATAATTAATTTAAAAGATAATAAAAGATTATAATATTATTAATATAAAAGAAAATAATTAGTTTATTATTTATAAATAGATAAGAGTAATCGGGAATAGAAGAAAAGTCGAGTTTATAAAAGTATTTATATATAAGATTATATTATAATAATAGAGATTTGAATAGATTATATAAAATACGAATTAGTTATAAATAATAATCGGATATATAAAATCCATCGGAATAGTATATATATATATTCTTATTTAAGAAAATATTATAAAAGATATTTATAATATCGAATTATTAAATATTTAAATTAAAATAAATTATAATAATTATAAATATTCGAAATATTCTTATAATGAATATAATAATATATATATCTTATAAATAATTCCTTTAAAGGTTTTTATAAACTATAAACCTGGTTTTATATCTTATAAGAAAGTTATTTTTATTTCCTTTATAAATAAAAACTTATATTAGAAAAAGAATAAAGAAAATTATATTTGAAATTAATATTATTTTAAAGATACTTTTATTTTAAAGAATCTTATACTCGACTTTTTACTTTTACTTAAATCGAGTTTTATATAAGTAATTATCTAATTTATAATATTTTTTAAATAGAATAAATAAGTTATAAATTTATAATTTTAATTCCTTATATATTATTTCTATTAAAAATAATATATAATACTTTAAGATTAATTCTTTTATAAGATTTCAAAATAATAGTTTAATTATAAAAGTTATTTTATAATTATACTTTCTTTTAATAATATTTAAAAGTATAATATCTCTATTAATTCCTTTATATACTTTCTATTCAAGTAATATAAATTTATAAAATAGTTTAATAGATAATGACTTTAAGATTATTAAAAATTAATCTCGAGAAGAATTATATAAATTTAAGGAATTATTTAATATAATCGATTTTGGATTTAATATTAAACTTATTTTAATAATTAATAAATCTGATTAATTAATTATTATTATTTATAATAAGGAGATTCTAGATAAACTCTTTATAAATTAATTTAATAATATAATAGTTAAAGATTATTTAAAATCAGAAATCTTTCTAGATATAAAAAATAATATTACTAATATCTTTAAACTAAAAGTATTATTTATTATAATTATATTATTATAGGATTTAAGAATTATCTCGAATAAATATAAAAGTAATAATATCTTTTAATTATTAATAGTCTTTTTAATATCGAGAATAAGGATTTCAAGAATCTAGATTATATTAATTAATACTTTGAATTAATTATTTTAAAGATTATATTATTTTATAATATTAAAGATAATATTATAAATTAATATAATTATTTTTAATTTAGATATTTAAATCCTATAAATATTATTTCTATTATATTTAATATAATATCTAATATATATATAATAATTTAAGTATTATTTATATTTCGGAATATTTTTAATAAAAGAATAGATTTAATAATTATATAAAATAAAGTGATTTAGACTAGATCTGGAAATTGGATTATTAAAATATTATTTAATAAAACTAATAAATATAAATCAATTAAGGGAATATATAAGAGATTTATTAAATAAATAAATAATTATAGAATATATTTCAGATTATAAAATCTCAAAGAGATTCGCTAATATTCTTATATTATAATTATAGTTTATAATTACTCTTTTAGATTTTTTAATATCTCTATTTTAAACTTATATATATAATAATAAATTCTCTATAATTAAATTATATTCAATCTTAAATTTATTAAAATATTAAATAATTATTTTATTATTTTTATAAAATATTTATATTTTAAATTTATAATATCTTTTAATATATTTTAATATATATTTAAAATAAGAAAAAAAGTATTATTTTCCTATATTTAATAAATAATATATAAAGTATATATAATTTATAAAATAAATAAAATAAAATATATAATTTTTATTATCTAATCTATTATTTATATTAATTAGATTTTAGTATAATTTCCAGAATAGTATAGGATAATAGAATATAAAATAATAATAGAGTATACTTTTAATATTATTAAAATAATACTTTTTATATTTTAAATCTAATAATAAAGATATTATAATTTTAATATTTTAATAAACAGTTTCGAGTTTTTTTAGAGTTTTAAAATATAAATAATTTATAATTTTATATTATTAATTTAATATACTCTCTTTAATTAGTCTAGGAACACGTGAGGAATAGGCCTTAAAATTGATTAATAGTATTATAAAGGAATCCTCCGATTTTGATTACTTTGAGATTAAATTTTCGATATACTCGAGAATTCATTATTTAAATTATACGAATATATCTGTTTAATAATAATAATTCCCTTGATTATTCTCTTATATTAGAATATTTAAATAATTATTCTAGAAAATCCTTTATTAATTCAGGAATTTGAGAAATATTATAAATATATAAAATAATAGAATATATATTATATTTCGAAATATAATAATTTAACTATTTGGGAATTCTTTAATCTAAATAATAATATTTATTATTTTATATAATTTAATAAATACTATAATATTATTAATAAAAATAATATTTTCCTTATCTTCTCGAGAAGACTAAAATAAATCGGGATTAAAGTATAATCTAATATTCCCGATATTATAAATAGAATTTGAATTTAAGATAATATTATTTTCAAGGGGATAATCGAATCCCGTTAAAATCTCAGAATTATTAAAGGTATTAAAGACTCTTATTCTAATTAATCAAATCGAGATATTATAAATTATTATATTAATTATTAGATTCTCTTTTCTCTATTTCTTAATTCTAATTAACTTCGAGATTCCAGATAATTCTATAATAATAGAATTTAATATTATCGAATTTTATATCTTTTTCTAAAAATATTAAATTATATATAATTATCTATTTATTTATTTTATACTAATTAGTACTTTATTAATCTTCTTTTAAATATTAGAATTGGAATATTATTTAATTAATTAATATTCCGGAATTAAATAATTATAATTAATAAAGAGATAAATTCTATTATAAAAATAAAATAATTTTATTATAGAATTATTATTCGAATTCACTTCTTGAAAGGAGATTACGAATATTCTATAATAGACTAATAAGGATTATCTAAATACTCGAAAGTATATTAGTTCTCTTAATTCTTAAATTATATTTCAGAATTTGGATTTTTATAAATCCTTTTTTATAAAATAGAATAATTAATAATCTCAATTATATAAGAAACTGGAATTGATATTAATTATTATTATAATAAGAATATAATAAATATAAAGTCCTTGAATTTCGAGTAGTTTATATTTAATTATTTTATTATAAATTAATTTAAATTCTGATAATTATATTATAATTACTATTTCACATTTTGATTATTAAATTATATATTATCAGATTCTAGTAATCTCGTTTTAATATATCTTATCTAAAGGAATAAAGTATTATTTGAACTTCTCGAGTATTTCTTAAATAATATTACACTCTCGAGTATATTAGAGATTCTCATAATTAATTATTTATTAAACCTTAATTCGAAACTCGTTTATAATCTTGACTTTCGAATTATAAGTCTTGAGTTTATAAAGATAAATACTCTAGAGTATTTATAAATAATTTTATTCTAATAAACTAAAGAAAGTAAAAGTAATAATCTCTAGTTTATTTAAAGACAGGATATTATTCAGGATATTAGTTTATATAGAATTGGATATAATAATTATCTTAATAATTATAAATATCGGTTTAATGGATTTCTCGAGTATTTTCAAATTAATTAAAGGAATGGACAGGTTAATAAAGTTCCAAAAGTCTCCTATTACTATCTGGATTACTTTAATTTATAATAATTAATTCTTCTTTTCCTCTAGTATAATAGGAGTAATAGTAATTACTTTTAAAAATATAATTATAATTTTAGTAAATATTAATAATATATAAAGTTTATTTAATAGTCTAGTTATTTAAAAAGATCTATTTATATAAAGATAAGATATAGGAATTATTTTCGATTCGAAATAAGTTTATTTAAAAGCGAATAATAATATAATTATATTTTCGATTCGAAATAAATTAATTTAATATTAAATAATAGTAAGAAGTTATTATAATTATAAATTTATTATAGTGGAAACTCGTAAATATAGGATTTAGAATAAGACCGGGTTTATAACTAATAGTTATAGTTATAGGAGTGTAATATATATAAGGTAAAGTTTAAAAAGTAAATATATTATAATATCTAAAGAAGTTATTTAAGGAGTTAAGTGAGCGACTATTCGGGAAACTTATATTCCATTGGAATAGTCTAATCCCTATCGGGAACGACTAGTATTAAAGGAGAGAAACACGTGATATCCAATTGATACTAATTTTATAAATATTATAATAAGTTATAAGAAACTCTTTATTTCGATTTATTAGAAAAGTAAATACTAATATTATAATATTATTTAAAATACCAAAATCGATTAGTTTTTTCTTTATTAAAGAGACTCTGATTCCCTGATTTATTAATTAAAGGATTGAGATTGAGATTCGGGTTTAATAGACATTTCTATTCCAGAAGACTAAAGTGAATTAAGAATATAAATATATAATAAATAATAAGAGAATATAAGAATATTTCTAATTGGAAATACTTAATCCCTTGATACTTATATTATAAATTACTTCAAGAACTTATTAGTAAAGGTCAATTATTCATTATTTCACTTTCTAATTTATAACTCTTTTATAATTTTATTTTATAAGTATATATTAAACTTTATTTAAGGTCAAGTATAATTCTTTTCTTCTAGGTAAAGGAGGCGACTTTTTTAATAATAAAAGAATATATAAATGAGATTTTTATATTATAATTAATAAGTAAATATTATTATATTAAAATATATAATCTTTTGATTTCAGTTTATATAAAAGAAATATACTAATTATTATATATTAAAAGAAAGTATTATTTTAATATCTTTCTCATCTCGATAAGGATTTTCCTCTTTATAGAATATTTAATTTTAATAAAATAAAACTTTCTTTATTATATTATTTATTTTATAAAAGATAATTCACTAATTAAATCTAGTTTAATTAAGTATATATTATCCCTTTTAGAATTGAAACACGTGATTTTAATATAATATTTATATAAATCCGTTTTATTTTATAAATTAGACTTATTCGCAATTATTTATATTCTTATATAATATTATATAAGCGAAATTTATAAATAAAAGTGAATCCGTTTTATTTAAAGACTTTTAATAATTCCTAGACTAATAGAAATATAAGAATAAGAGAATCGCGTAATAGATCTAAAATCAAATAATTATATATTTAATAGATTAAATATTAAATTTATATAATAAACTCGATATTACTTTAATAGTATACTTTTATATAATAATAATATTCAAAATTCTTTATATTATATATAATCGAATTCCCGAATAATTCTTTATTAATTCAAGTAATTATAGAATTCTCAATTTTAATAATTTATATTTTAATAATCGGTATATATATTAATCTATTTAATTGACTTATTAATTTCGATTTTAATATCTTTTATTTTTTAAATTCTCTAAAACTCTTTTAATCTAATTTATAATTAACTAGTAAATATAAATAAAAAGATATAAATCTGAAAAGTAAAAATAATATTAATAATATAAATCTGATTAATAATAATAGTATTATAATAATTAATATTATAAATAAATTAAAGAAAGTATTTAAGATATTATAAGGATTTTATTAGATTTTATTCGAGTTTCTAAAAGTATTTATTTAAAAAAAGGATTTTAAAGAATAGACTATTATTTGAAAATATAATTATTATATAAAAATATTTAAAATATAATAAGAACTTTTATATAAAATCCTTAATTAATTAATAATATAAACTTTATAAAGAGATACTATTTTATACTCCTAGTATTAGAATTGAATTAAAATAATTATAGAAAATTGAATTTTTTAAAGACTATTTCCCTAAAAGGATAAACTTTAATAATTTAGACTTTTTAATAATTTATAATATAGTTTAAAATAAGACTTTTATATTATATATTATTCTATTTAATATTATATAGAATTAATAAATATATTAAAATAATTATTTAATAAATAAAATTAATTAGAATATAGTTTTAATAATTATTATAATAATATTCTTTATTTAAATAAAAAAGATATTAAACTTTATTCCTTTTTTATTAAAGATATATTTATTGAGATTAGAAATAAAAAAATAAATTATTAGTATTTTATATAATTTAGATATTTATAGAAATTATAAAATTAGAAATAGATTAATTATTAATTTTAAAAAATATATTAAAATATATATTAATCTTTTTACTTTTTTAAATGTTTATATAATCTATTTTTATATTATTATTTCTTTTTTCTTTTATACTTTTAAGAATTCCTAAATACTTTTTAGAATTTTTAAATATTCTTATATATATTTAAAATCTCTTAAATATTATTAAATATTTCTGAAAACTTTTAAACTAATAGAATTTATTTATTATATTTAATATTTTTCTAATTAAACTTTTATTATTATTTCTTTTCTCTTTTATATTCCGGAATATTAATTTCTAAATATTATTAAATATTTCTAAAAACTCTTAAATTAATAAAATTTATTTATTATATTTAATATTCTTTTAATTAAACTTTTATTATTATTCTTTTTCTCTTTTATATTCTTGAATATTCTTATATATATTTATAATCTTTTAAATACTATTAAATACTCTTGAAAATTCCTAGATTAATAAAATTCACTTATTATATTTAATATTCTTCTAATTAGACTTTTATTACTATTTCTTTTCTTTTTTATATTCTTGAATATTCTTATATTTATTTATAATTTCCTGAATATTATTAAATACTCTTAAAAATTCTTAGATTAATAAAATTCATTTATTAATTTTATTATAAATTATTATTAAATAATTATTAAAAGACTATTAGATAATAGAAAATTATAGTAATATAAATATAATAAATATTAAAAGGAATAAATATTTGAAATATATAAAAGATAATATATATTTAATAATTATTATAATAATTAAGAATCCTGAAATCTCCGAGATTAGTCTTTTTTAAAATATATATTATCTAGAATATTAATTTAATATTAAATAAATCAAGTTAATTCTTAATAATAATTATAAAAAAGTCTCAATTGCCTTTATTATTAATATTATTCAAAGAGTCTATTCTAATAAAATTAATAGAATTTATAATAAATTAAATAGATTTTCTCTTTTTATATTTATTTTTAAAAAATTCCTTAAATATAGAATTATATATTATTAATTAATTATAATCTATATAAATAAAAACTTATATAAAAGTATATATAAAATTCATAAGAATATCTATTTTAAATAATATAGAATATTTATATTTATAAATATATTAAATAGAAAATAAAACTATTTTAATAAATATTTAAAACTTATTATTAATAATTAATTAATATATAATTATATTCGGGAAATTAAGAATAAACAATTTCAGATATTAAACTTTTATAATTATAAAAAATAGATAATTTTTATAATAGACTAATTTTATATTTATATAAACTTTTTTTTAATAATTATTAGAATATACTAAATTCCGGAAAATAATTAATTAAATATATAATATAATATAATTATTAATTCTATTATCTGGAAATATATTCCTAGAAATTAATTATATTCGAAATATTATATTCTTAAATTTCTTTTAATTCGAGAATTTATATTCTAGATTTTTATAATCCTTTATATTAAATTAAAATAAAAGAGTCTTTTAATTAATAAAAATAAAATTAATAATAATAATCTTTTTATAAATAAAAATTAAGAGAAATTAAAAGAATTTAATATTATTCTTTCTCGATTAAATTCCGAGATTTTTAAGGATCTAATTGAGAATATTTAAAAGAATATATTTATGAATAAAATATAATTAAATAAAGATTAATTAGATTAAAAATATATTATTATATATTATTATTTAAAAGAAATATAATATATTTTAATTATTAAATATATTATAAAATATAAAAATATTAGTCTTTTTTAAATAATAATTATTCCTTTAATTATTTATTTTATAAAAACTAAATAAATAAATTATATATATAAAATACTTTATATATTATAATAGTTTTTAAATAAAGTCTCTTTTCTAGAATTTTAATCTATTATCAAATTCTTCTTTTTAATTAATTAATATAATTATTTTATAATCTGGAAAATAATTAATTTAGATTTAGAATATTTAAATAAAATAGTAAAGTTTAAATTAAAGATATTCAAGAATTTAATTTATAATCTTAATATAATCTTTAATAATATCTATTTTATAAATATTTTTATTAGAACTTTTTGAAAAAAGTTTAAAAAAAGATTTAGAAAATTAATATCCGGTATATATATAATTACTTTTATTTAGAATAATATATTCTTTCTGGTTTATATATTTTAATTAAATAGTTTAAAAAGATTATAATTTATTTTAAAGTTTTATAAAATAGGATTATATTTAGAAAATATATACTTTTTTATAAATATTATATAAGATAATATCTTTAAATTATTAGAATTTATTAAAAAGTTTAATATTAAATTCCCAAAATAATTAATATTATCTAATAGATTATATATTATATTAAATAATTTAAATAATATTAAAATAAAGATTAAGATTATAATTAAATAAATAATAAAAGAATATATTAAAATCTATTATATAAATAGAAATAATATAATAAATATAAATATAAATATAAATTCTTTAAAGGGAAATATTTTAAGTATTAATATTTAATTAATATATCTTTTTTAAAAGTTTTTAATATATTCTTAAATTCTTTTTATTTATTCTCTTTTATTTATATATATTTTTTATAATCTAATCTTTATTAATTCTTTAAAATATATTTATTTATTTAAAATATAAAAACCCTAAAAGTATTTCTTCTCGATTTAAAAAAACTCTTCTTTAAAAATTTATTCTTTTCTAATTTTAGTTTAAATAAAAGAATAAAGGAAAATATTAGAATTTAAAAGATTATAAATTCTAGAAAATATAGAAATCTGAAAAATAATAATAAATAAAGAATATTTATATTATTAAATAAATATATTAAAAATGAAATTTTTATAATATTATTATTTTCGAAGAAATTTATTAAATAATAAAAAGATTAAATTAATAGTATTTATTTTTATATTAAAATATTATTTCTAATTAATATATTTAAAATATAATATTTCTTACTTTGAATTTAATATATATTTATAAATTATATATATGAATCTATTCGAATTTTAAATATATTATTTATATTACTTTTATTAATATTCTAGACTTTATTTATATAATAGGATTAATTTAAAGTTTATTCAAATTTTAATATAATAAATAATCCTCGAATAGAATTAAATAAATATATAAATATTATAAATATTTATTTAAATAATTTATATATTAATTAATCTGATATATTAAAATCCAATAATATTTTCAGATTCTTTTAAGTCGAAATACTAATACTATTAGTATTAGAAAATAGAAAGGAATAGAATATAATAGATTATTATTTTTTTTATAAATTAATAATCGATTTAATTCCTGTAATTAATTTATATTTTAAAAGTATATAATCTCTTATATAAACTTATATATAATATCGAATATATAAATCTCTAAAATATAATATTTATATAATATTATCGAAATTATACTTTTAGTATTTAAAGTTTTTCTTTTAATATTAAGAATAATAATTATTATTCAAAAATTATTTATTTAATTCTATTTTTATAATTTGATTAATATAATATTAATTAATATAGAATTTTTCATTCAGATTATTAATTTCAGTCTGGATTATATATTATTATTTATTAATAATTTAATAAATATATAATTTTATAATTTTATAAAATCATTATTATTAGTTTAATTAAATATAATCCATAATCTGGAAATTAGCGAAATTCAAATATAATATTAATAGTCTAATAGAAATAATAATAGAAATAATCAGAAAAGAAAAAATCGAAATAATTAAAAAAAGAATAATTAGAATAATTAAAGGAATAATAATTAGAATAGTAAAAGGAATAGTAATAGGAGTAGTAAAAGGAATAATAGAATATTAAAAAAAAGAATTTTAAATAGTAATTTAAAAAGAGAATAAGAACGGGACTAGAAGAGATTTAAAGAAAGATTAATTAATCGGATTCGAATAAATTATTAAAGGAAAAGATAAACCCGATTTCTAATTACTATTATTAAAAGAAATATTAGAAAATTGTAACGGCACGCGTTATATGCTTGCCGCACTACTGGTTTCAGGCTGAGGATCCGATGTCTGGCGATACGATGACGTCTCAAGCTAAGGGAGTAGGTCTCAAGCTTACAGCTTAAGAACTTCTCTTCCTTCGACCTTCTCTTCTCTCCTTAACTTTAAGTTTTAGTTAGACCTTGAAATTGAGATCTTTGGCTTATGACCTCTGCTCCGTTCCTGTTATCACATTACTTAAAGCTCCTTTACCCTCCGCAACGAGTATAGTATACAACAGACTGCGGCTTCGTCTTAGACAATTCTATTATTATCATGTTATTGTTATTGTCACGTTATTATTATTATCACGTCATTGTTATTATCACGTTATTATTATTATCACATCACGGTTATTATCATTAGTATTAACGAAAATACGAACTTCGCCAGTATACCCTTATAGGTTTTACGATTTTTTCGATTTTTACAACTTCCTTTGAAAATGGACCCTTTTTAAGTACAGGTTTAGTGCGAATTTGACCAGTTACGTGTTGAGATCACGACATTACGGGCTCAGCTTACCGTACAGTCGACAATACCACACCGGGCGAGACTCCCTGATCCCGAGAAGTTTGCTGGATCGACCTATAAGTTCGATACCTGGCTCCCCTCAATCAAGGCCAAGTTACGAGTCAACGGTCCTGTAATAGGAGACGAAATCGCTCAATTTTATTATATCTACCTCAATCTCGACAGCTCCATTCAAAGCATGGTTTTGCCATAACTGGCTCAGGCAGAGGAGATACAGTAGTGGGATTATAATATAATCCTTGAGTAGTTCTCGCGGGTATACAATAACCCGAATAAACAATAGGAGGCCGAGAACAAGCTGTTCCAGCTGAAACAAGGAACTGATTCCCTCCCTGTATTCACAGCCAAATTCGAACGAACACTATACGAAGCAGGCGGCCAAAGCTGGCCAGATATCAACAAAATATCCAGCTTCCGGAATAGTCTCAATAGCACTTTACGGAGTAGGCTGGCCCAACAGCTCAACCTACCACGAACCTACATCGAATTCCTACGGACTGCCCAACAGCTTTCGTCAAAAACTGCCGCTCCTCCTTACATTCAAGCCCCGAAAATTGCCCATAATCCCATGGATATTAGCGAAATGATAATTGGTACTTTTACAACACCTCCCTCTCCTCCTCCTGACCCTCCGATTTCACCGAAAATGCCAGCTCGTTCAATAACACTAGAGCTGCACGACGAATATCAACGAACAGGCAAATACGTCAGATACGGCTCGAAGGATCACTGAGTCAAGAACTATTCCTTGAATCCACATATTACCCTTACTGGAACAGTAACTGGAACTAGCACTGGCAGGCAGGTTACAGTTATTGCCATTAACAACAACGATTACGAGGATTCCAATAGTGATTTTGATAACAGTTCTTATAATAGGACTAGGAGCGAATTGGAGATTGAGGTGAATAGAATAGTGACTGATCGACCGGAAATCGATTGGAGACAGCACGTTATATCTGATACCTGGAAATAGACTATTTTTTCAAGGATTTGTCTACATACACTCTTTTTATTATTCCCTTTATCACTTTGGCATTTCGTTACTCGGGATCAAGCTCTTTTTCGAGAAGGGGGTAATATGACGGCACGTGTCACATACTTGCCGCACTACTAGTTTCAGGCTAAGGATCCGATATCTGGCAATACGATAATATCTCAAGCTAAGGGAGCAGGTCTCAGGCTTATAACTTAAGAACTTCTCTTCCTTCGACCTTCTCTTCTCTCCTTAGCTTTAAGTTTTAGTTAGACCTTGAAATTGAGATCTTTAACTTACAACCTCTATTCCGTTCCTGCCGTTACAAAAATATTATAAAGGGAAAAGAGTTTCTGAATTTATAAATATAAATAATAAAATATAAATATATTATTATTCTTATTTCCAAATCTAATATTATTAAAATTATTTCCAAATTCTTTAAATAAAAATATATAAATTAATTTATAAATATTCTCTTTTATTAATTTATCTAAATCGGAATCTTTATTATTATTATTAAAATAATAATTCTAATCGAAATTTAATTAATAATTTTATAAATTCTCTTTATTAAATCTATTAATATTTATTTTAATATTATTATCTAATTGAAAATTATTATTTATAGTATTTATTTTTAAACTCGAAATATTTATATTTATTTTAATATTCTTATTTTACTAATTATCTTCTATTAGAATATTTTTATTTATATTATTATTATCTTGAATTTAAATTAATAAAACTAAAAGTAAAAAAGATAAAAGAATAGATAATTAAAAGATAATAGAAAGAAAAAGAAAAAATATAAATAAAAGTAATATTATTAATATAATTCTTTTATTAAAATTAGAATTAATTAACTTTTAAAATAAATAATATATTTATTAAATAAATATAAAAGAAAAGAGAATTCTATTATTATTATAAATAATTCCAGAGCGATTTTCGTATTATTAAATCCGATTAATATATATTAATATTATAATCTCATTTAGATTAATATTTTATAAATATATTAAATTCTATTATTATAAAAAGAATATTATAATAAATTTAATAAATAGAATATAATATATATCGCACGTCGAAAAGCACTCTATTGAGTATGAAATTGGAGGGGTCTATGGACTGTATATATTGGGACTCGGAGAGCCCCTGACATCAGGTGATTTGAAGGCCAGGGGGGTACCCCTAGTGTACGACACAGTCCCCAGGTCGTCAAGTGAACTTTAAAGTGTATTGATAGCCTGTAAAAGAGCAATTAACTAAATACAAAACGAGTTCAGAGGCTCATAAAACAAGGAGATGTGACTGAAGAGCCTGTTTACCGAATTGGCAGATCAAATAACCGTGAAATACCCTGCTTTCGTACTCCGCTTCAAGGATCCGCACTCTACTTAAATGTATTATATACTCTCAAATATATTCGTATACCCTTAAGTTTACGAACACTCGTCCCTGGCCGAACACTTGTTTTCAGGCCTTCCAGGTATAACCCTCCCATATCCATTCATTACTCCTTTATCCCTATTCTCCTCCTCGTTTTTCATCCTTCACTTACTAATACCTCCATAAATGTCTATAACAGTTTTGCTTTACTACTATAATCCCACTAATATTCCCTTCAATACTCCGTTAATGTGTCTTGGCAGGACAATTACGAGCTCTTGTATCTATATACTACTACTATACTTCGCTTCACTTGGAGAGGTTATAGATTAACGGGATATATACAGGATACGGTTGGTTATGGTTATTAATGTGAAGTATATACCTGTATCGTTACAGGGCTTATTATTGAGAGGGGAGCTTATTGTAAAGAGCTTGGAGATATATGCCTATATTATTATAGGGCTTGATTGAGGAGCTTGTCGAATTGAGCTGATATAAGAGGTATACCAGTGTACTCAGGAACACCGCTAACGTTTCGTTATACCTGCATCGCTACAAGGCTTATTTTAGTGCCTATATCGTTATAGGACTTACTTGAGGAACTTATCGAATCGTGAACTTGAATTGAGGTTTGCCGTATAGTACACTCGTGCGCCTGTACGGTCTTGTTATGGAAGGATAGTCAGTGAAGGCCTCCGACCGTTGGATGTCTATATTATTACAGGGCTTGCTTTGGTATCTATATTATTGTAGGGCTTTCGTGAACTCGTCGAATCGTAAGCTCAATTGAGGTATACCGTACGATATACTCGTGTGCCCGTACAGTTATTGTTATTATGAAAGGATCAGTCAGCGAAGGCCTCCGACCGGTGGGAATGCCTGTGTGTCCGCAGGGTTTCAGGAGAGCAGCTCGTCGAATCGTGAGCATCAATTGAGGTATTACACTCCCTTAATAAGTAAGGAGAGCGGAGAGCGTTCCTAAGTGCTATATTGTCGTGCAGCGAGCTTACTATAACCGGGGCTCATAACTGTCACACATCGAAAAGCGCTCTCTTCTTAGTTTAAATTAATAAGAGGAGTGTTCCTAAATACGACACTGCTTGCACAGAGGATTACGGTAACCGGGCTCATAACTGTCGTATATCGAAAAGCGCTCTCTTCTTAACTTAAATTAATAAGAGGAGCATTCCTAAATACAATACTACTTGCACAGAGGATTGCGATAACCGGGCTCATAACTATCGCATATCGAAAAGCGCTCTATTGAGCATGAAATTGGGAGGGTCTATAGACTGTATATATAGGGGCTCGGAGAGCCTCTGACATCAGGTGATTTGGAGGCTAGGGGAGTACCCCTAGCGTGCGATAATATAGAATATAAAATAGTTAAAATTAAAGAGATTATAAAATCGAAAAGATTATAAAATTAAAAAGGAAATTAGAAAAGGATTATTAATTTAAAGTTTTTATTATAAGAAAGTAAATATATACTTATTTTAAAACTTATAGAATTCTATATTATAATTAGTCTAGGAATTCTCAAGAATATTCAGGAATACTTAATAGTATTTAGAAATTATTAATTTAAGGTTTTTATAATAGAAAAATAAATATATATTTATTTTAAATCTTTATAAAAGAAATGGAATTCTATATTATAATTAATTTAGGAATTCTTAAAAGTATTTAAAAATATTTAATAATATTCAGGAATTATTAAGAATATTTAAGAGATATTAAGAGATATTAGGAATTATTAGGAAATATTAATTATAAGAATAATTAAAGTGAATATATCTATTTTAGATTATTTAGAATATATAATAAACTTATTAATTAGAATATTATTTCTTAGAATATTTAAATATAATATATTATTTTTTCTTTATTTTAAAATAATTATAAAATTAGAAATTATTATAAATAATTAAGAGTATATAATAGTAAAATATAAAAATAAACTTTTTATAATTAATTAATTCCTGAAAGTATTTATAATAATAAAATTATAATCTAAAAGATAATTATAAATCACTTTATATAAAAATATATATTTTATTTATTATATATATATAATATTTAATTATATTCTTTTATTTAATTTATATTTTTAAAAATTCTAATTATTAAAATATAAATTTTATAAAAAATATAATTATAAAATAAATAAGTATATTAATATTTAATTAAATAATAGAACTTGATTTTTAATATAGATTTTATTTTAAAGAAAATAGATATTATTAAATAAAATATTATAAAATTATAATATTCTAAAAAGTATTTATATTTATAAATATTTATTAATTATTATATAATCTTTTTCTTTCGAATATTTTATATATTATACCAGGTTTTAATTAATATATTTTTATAATATTTTCTAATATTCGAATTAATCTTTTAAAGAATATATAATTTCTTTTTTATCTATTTAAAAAAAGACTATTTCTTAAAAATTATAAGAGTCTTATATTTCTATTTAGATTATGCCTTTAAATAATAGATTTAAAGATTAGATTTTCACTTAGTTCACCCATACTAGAACAGGGGTTTTTACTAATAAGGGACACTAAAGTCTTAACAAAAAAAGATAAGGTTTCTGCAAGATTAGTGACGTGAATCTCCTGTTTGGGCCTAGTATAGGCCCTTAAGCCAATAAGAGCTCTTAAATCCAAGGGGGTAATTTCCCGAATTTAAAATTATATTCTTATTTAATACGCTAGCGCTTAATAAGTCACGTGAGGTTGGTCTAATTTAAATTATAGACTTGAACTAGACCTATTTAGGAAAAATAAAATCACGTGCTTAGCCTTATTATTAAGGAAGTTCTATTTTTTTAAAATTTAAACCCGATATTGAGATTTTGAAGTACAGTTGTAACGATGTCATTGTGTACAGTTAGGAACACCAAAATCACGATTTCAATCACTTATTTAAGACTTAAAATGCCGCCTTAATCAGTCGCATTATAAGGATTCCGTTTAACTAGTAATTTGGAACTAATTAATGGGCTACTAGGGAAAAAAATTGCACGTGATTTAGACCGTTATTCGTGATAATTTAATTTTTTAAAAAATGGGTACGGAAAATGGATACGAAATGGGTACACGGGAATTATATCAGTGTGACGGCCTTAAATTTAAAAGTCTAGTCGATTTCTATCACTTATTTAACACTTAGAATTCCACCTTAATTAAGTGTCTTATATGAATTTCATTTGACTAGTAATTTAAGCTTAATCAATGGATTATCAGGAAAAAAGTTTACACGTGATTTGGACCGTTATTCGTGATAATTTAATTTTTTAAAAAATGGATACGGAAAATGGATACGAAATGAATATATAGGAGTTATATAAGTGCGGCGGCCTTAAATTTAAGGGTCTTGTCGATTTTTACTACTTATTTAACACTTAAAATATTACCTTAATTAAGTGCTTTACAGGGATTTCGCTTAATTAGTAATTTAGTCCTAGTTAATGGATTATTAAGAAAAAAGTTTATACGTGACTTGGACTATTATTCGTGATAGTTTAATTTTTTAAAAAATGAATACGGGAAAAATGAATGCGAAATGAATATTATAATAGTCGGGATACCCGTTATATGATTAACTTGACTGTGATTATATTGGTTTCAGACTGAGGGAACCGATATCTGTAATATTAACATTTCAGGCTAAGGGTATAGGCAAGCATTGGGAGGGTATAAGACACTTCTCTCTCCTTGACTTCTCTTCTCTTCTCTTCTCCTTAGTTTAGTATTCTCAATACAACTGGATCTCACTGAATACTATACTTCGACCTTTACAGTACTTCTTGCCGTTATAATATCTTCTAGGCCTGAAATGCCGTACTCGTAATAATTAAATTTAAACCCTTATAAATAATATAACCTTGATTTAAAGGCTCTTGAATCGACCGAAGACTCGATTATACTATTTTAATAGAATCTCTATCTTAAACTAGAAATCCATTTCCGGAAATAATAATTATATATCTGGAATAATAATATTATTATTTATTCTAATCTCTTCTAATAATTTTAATTATATTTCCGGAATTAATATTTATAAATTAATATCTAGATTTGGACTTCTTAAAGACTGAATCTATAAATCTATTATTATATATAAATCTATAAAAAAAGAATTTAATTTCCGATTCCTGATTTGTAATTTCTCTTTCTCGACTAGATTAAAAATTCTTAATTAATTAAATAATTTAAGATTTATATTCTCGATTATTAAAAACTAGAATAATAGAAATAATATAGGAATTAAAAGTTTATATTTCTAATATATAAATAATAAACTAATAAATAATATAAATAATAAAGATATTATAATAATTAAAAGATTATTAAAAACTATTAATTATAATAAAGGAATGAAAATCAAATTAGACTATAATAAAGAAAGAATAAAACTAATAATAAAGATATTTAAATCAGAATTATAATATCTTAATAATAGAATAATTAATTTTATTAATATTAATTTTATTATTATATTATTTAAATTAAATTATTATACTTTATATTCTTTTTCGATTATTATAAATAGTTCTTTATTATTATTATTTTGGAAATCATTTATATTCTTTAATAAAAATATTATTTTATTCTTTTCTTTTCTTTTAATTTATTTCCGATTATATATAAATTGAATTTATAAATATAATTTATATAATTATTCTAATAAACTAATTTCTATTTTACTATTCTTCTTTTATTATTATATATTCGAAATTTAAAGATTTAGAATATTAATATTAATAGTATTAAATTATAAAATAGAAATTTCTATTATATTATAATAAAAAAAAGTAAATTACTAAAAGGAATTCTCGAAAGAGAATTAAATCTAATATTTCCGATTATTTATTTAATAAATTAATTCGAGTATTTATTTATCTCTTTAATTATTCTTTTAATATTTCAATTATTATATTAGTATATTCTAGAATAGATCTCTTAAATAGAAAAGATATTATTAGAGATTTTATAAAAATCGGAATAAATAAAGGATTATATAAGTTATAATAATCTTTTTTTAAAATCGATTATCTTTTAATTAATAAGAGATAATTCTCTTTAAATAAGTATAAAATAAATAATTAATAATATTTAATTTTAATAAAATTATAAATAATTCTCTAAAAAGAATAAATATTTATTCTAGATTTAGTATTTAATTAATTCTATAGTTTATATACTATTATATTCCCTTTTTAAAAGATTATATAAAAATATAATATATATTAACTATCACGTGGGAAATCACGCGGCAGGTCTGTATATAACTTGGATTATATACTATTAATAAAGTGCTTATAAGTGCCTATACACCTTCACTCCTTCGATTAATTATAAATCAATTATATTACTATTATATACTTTATTAAATAAGTACAGAGTAGACACGTAACTATTTATATATATATAACGGATATTTACCTGAATCTCTTAAAGGATTTAGAGATTAGTTCTATACTAAATCCACTAGTCTTATAACTCACTAATTCTATTAACTTATTATCTACTACTATCTATCTTATAAACTAATCTCTCTACTCTTTAACGAGAGGTAATTCAATAAGTAATAATACTAAACTACTATTCTAAAAGTACTATTCCGATACCTGATTAAATCAATCGAATTAATCAAATTATTAATAGGAATAGTAAAGGATTATTAAACCTTATTCTTAATAATAGGGAATCCCAAGTCCCTATTAATAACTATAATAGTAATAATAATAATTCTATTAATAATAATAATAAACTTACTTTCAATATTCAAATTATAGTAATAAGAGATATTAAAATACTCTTGATTTCTAATATTAACCGTTTATAAGAAAAAAGACAGGAAATTAATATAATTAACTATTATATCTTAAATCTTTAATAGAAGAAGAATATCCTGTAAGAAGACTTGAGATTAATTACCTTTATTAATAATTCATTTATTAATCTGACTTCTGTCTTTTCCTGACCCTTGGATTCGGAGAATACTAGACTGGAATAGAAAAGCTCTTTTATATCTAGTCTAATAGATATTAATAATTTTAATAATACTATTATTCCAGAACTATAATATAATAAACTCAAAATGGAACTTGATAGGGAAAAGTCCTATAAGATCCGGACTTCTAATATATATTATAGAAAGAATCTGAATAAATAGAAAATCTTCACTTTCTTTTGGAAATAGGTCTTTAAAATCCAGTCATAGACCTATAATAGATATTCAACTCGAGTAAATACTATAATAAGTATATTATAGAATAATATTTATAATACCTGAGAGATTATATAAAAGCAAAGTCCTTCTCTTTATAGGATTTATTAGGAAAGTTTCAAGGCCTTTTTGACTAATATAATTATTATATCTCAAATATATTAATAAAAAGCGTTTCAGGGCCTTTGAGAGTTCTAATAATTAAGTGAAAAATTAGTCTCCGAGTTATATACTCGGATAACTTCTTTTAAAATAGATCAAGAACCGTATTCTGAGAGGGACCGGATAAAGACCCTTAATATTACTTTAATAGATAAAGAGATTAAAAAGTAATTTACTTTTATATTTTATAGAAAAGAAATAAAGTCTATAAGATACTGGATTAAATAGATCCAATAGACTAAAAACCTTATTTATTCACGGATAAAGAAAAAAAAGATAAGAGATTCGAGTAAGGATAGTTCTATCTCGAAAAATCCTGGAACTAGGAATTCAAATTCCTAGAAATATTAAAAGAAAAAGGAAAAGTCTAGATTATATTATAATAATATATCTAATAATAATTCTGGATCTTCTAGATCCCTTTCCAAATCTAATTTCTCTATTAATATAATCTATTATATCTATAATTAAAAAGAATATTATATAAATAATAAGAGATATTCCAAATATAATAAATAAATAAAATAGAATCCTGAAAAAGTAAAGGTTTAGAAGGATTTCCAGAGCCTTTAATAATAAGTAAATCAAATTATTTAAGAAAAGTAATTATATTCAAATTCCGTAAAGGACTCGGAAAAAGGAAAGATTAAGTCTTAAGTATTAATAATTATAATCCTAATAAAAAAGGTATATTTACTTATATAATAATCTATACTCGATTAATTTAATCTAAAATAGATATCTTTAAGATATTTATCAGATTAGGAGATATGAAAATAGATTATAATTTCCTTAATAATAAATAAACTTAAAGTAAGGGATTTATACTCTTGATTGAATATAATCAAGAATTTATAACCTTTTATAATAATAAATTTAAAGTCTATTAAACTTATAATCTTGAGGTTTTTATTATAAATAACTATAACGAGATATATTTATTTAAATTCCGATTCTATAATTACAAGAATATTAGTATTTACTATCTTGTTTTTAATATAGAATTTTATAAGAAAACTATTATATAATATACTAATTATATTAAGAAAAGATAGGCCTATATTCCGGTATAATCTAATAATATTAAGATCCTTATTTCAAAAGAGTTTAGTGAAAAGCTTAATAGTCTATTAGATATTAAGTCTTAAATATTATTTATAATAAAAAGCGAATATAATTATTCGAGAAATTGGAAATTATACTTTTATAATAGTTTCCAGATATCTATATTATTATATAACTCTGATTATAATAGTTTTAATATAATTATATATTAGATTAATACTCTCTATTAAAAAATCTCGAAAGTGTTATTATATTTCCGAAAGTCTAATCGCGATATATTAGATTATTTTAATCCCAATAAAGTATTAGAATTCCCTGACTTGAAAGATATTAAATATTCGATTAATATAAATAGACCAATTCCTTATAATCCCTTATACAATTTGTTAAAAGTCTAACTGGAGGTACTATATTTGTATTTATAGGATATAATCTATAAGTATTAGATCAGGTCTAATATAAGTCCCGTTAAGGCCTCTATTCTCTTTATTCCAAAGAAGAATAGAGACCTCTGACTTTATATCAATTATTATGGATTTAATAAAGTCACGATAAAGAATTAATACTCTCTTTCCCTTATTAATAAGACTTTTAACAGGCTAGTAAAAGCCAAAATTTTCACTAAATTTAATCTCAAGGATATTTACTATTATATATATATATATAATAGCCATGAGTAAAAGATAGTATTCAGGACCTGTTATAAATATTTTGAGTATTTTATAATACCTTTTGGATTAGCAAATATACTAGTAATATTTCAAGTATATATTAATATAACTCTAACTAGTCTATTAGACTATTTCGTAATAGTATATTTAGATAATATTCTTATATATTTATAAAATAAAAATAAATACTATAATTATATCTGTTAGATATTTACCAGATTATATAAAAATAATCTATTTTATAAACTGAGTAAATATAAATTTAATATCAAGGAGATCGAGTTTCTCGGGTTCCTTATTAGTATAAAAAGTATTCGAGTAGACTCTGAGTAAATCTGTAATATTATTAAATAGCCTAAATCAGAATTATTCTATAATATTTAAGTTTTTCTTAGATTTATAAATTTCTATTATAAATTTATTTATTAGTACTCATATATAATCCTTGGATTTATAGATCTCTTAAAGAATATAAAATAAGATTATAAAACCGGCCTGTTCTAATAAACAGAGATAGTACAAGAGAATTTTCAATTCTTAAAGAATATATTTATTTTAATATCTATTCTAGTCTATTTCAACCCCTCTAAAAAGATTAGAATAGAAACTAATATATCAAAATTTGCAATTATAAAGACTATTTTATAATAATATAAGACTAGTAATAGTACTAAGTAATACTAATACCCGGTAGTATTTTGATTCCGGAAACTTACCGGAACTGAATATAATTATAATATTTATAATAGAAAACTTTTTATAATTATAAAAGTCTTTAAATATTAGTACTATTACCTTAAAGGTATTAGATATATAATCGAGATTATTATTAATTATAAAAACTTCCAGTATTTTATAGAAATAAAGTATCTAGAGAACTATTAGATATATTAGATAATATATCTTATAATATATAACTTTGAGATTATATATTATAAAGGTATCTCAAATCCTATAAATAGACCTAGTAGATATCCTGATTATATTAATAGCCTTACTAATATAACTTAGTTCCTAACCTTTTAGAATAAACTCAAAGGAGCTTTTACTATTATAATTCAGGTAATTATATAAATTACTGAAAAGTCACCTCTCGAAAATGAGTTTATAAAATTCGCTATCTCTATTATAACTTGAAGGGATTATTTATTATATAAAGAATAGAGAGATCTTTATCTGAATTACTTATAAGAGAATTAAGGTAATAGAATATATCTTAAAGGTACTATTTCAGATACTAGTATAAAGAGAATATCCTTGATCTTATTATTTAAAAATATTAAAGATTTATTTTCTCGGATTTTCGAATTAAATAATTACAAATATCTAATTCCACAAATATAAATATATATAATTACTAAAAGGACTATAATACTAGCCCTTCTATCTAAACTATTATTAGATATTATTCAAGTAATTTAGAGAAACGATTCCTGATATTAAAATATTACAAAAAAGAGATTTAATAAAAGAAATACTAATAGAAAGGAAATCTGAATAATAGATAATTCGGGTCTATTTAGATATAAGTCAAGAGTTATTATATCGGAGAATCCAGTATTATATAAAGAAATTATAAAGTTTTATTATAATAATCTTTTAATAGAATATTACAGAATCGAGAAGATACTCGAATTCCTTAAAAGATTCTAGTATTGGGAAAATATGGAAACTGATATTTATATATACTATAAAGAATATAATATCTATTAAAGAATTAAAGCCAAATAGTATATATTATATAATCTATTAAATAGCTTATTATAATCTGAAAGGCCCTGGAATAAGATCTTTATAGATTTCGTTACAGGTTTACTATTATATAAAAACCTAATAGAAGATCCTGATTTCGATATAATTCTTATTATTATTAACTAGTACTCAAAAATGGCCAAGTATATTACTTATAATAAGACAGTTAACTCTCCGGAACTTATTAAACTTATATAAGAAAATATATTCTTACTATTTAGTATATCTAATAGAATTATCTCTAACCGGGGAATAATATTCACAAGCCATTTTTGGTCTACTTTCTATTATTATCTAATATATAAATAATATCTAAATATAGTATTCTATCTGTAAATAGATAGATAAATAGAAAGATAAAACCAAACTCTTAAATACTATCTAAAAAGTTACTATAATCTCCGAAAGAATAATTGGTTTGAGAAATTATCTTTTATAGAGTTTATATATAATAACTTAAAGTATTAGATTTTATAGAGTATACTATTTAAAGTATATTATAATTATTACTCAAAACTTCTATAGAATCCTGAGAACAGAATTAAAGGAGAGGTACCGGTTATATATAAGAGACTGGAGATTCTTCTTAAAGAACAGAAAAAGCTTTAAGAGCTTTAGGATTATATATAAAATAATCGAGAGATCTATTATAATAGATATCGATTAATGAAATACTATTCTAAAGGAATCTGGATTATATTATTAATTAAAAATCTTAAATTAAAATCGAGAAAACTTATATTCAAATTTATAGGTCCGTTCAAGATCCTTGAATATATTAATGAATCTGTATATAAATTAGAGTTCCTAAACTTATATAATAGATTATATTTAACTTTTTATATTTCCCTCCTTAAAGAGTATATAATAAAGAAGGAATAGGATCCCGATCTATATTCTACCGGAGAGTTTCCGGAGTTTACAGATAATAATAAAGAATAAGAATAGGAAGTTAAAACTATTATTAACTATAAGTAAGATAATAGATATAAGGAGTACTAGTATTTGATTAAATGGAGATCCTGGCCGGATGATTATATAATAAGCGATAATAAGTAATGGTCCAACTCGCGTATTTTTCGCGACTCTCTCATAACACCATCTTTTAAAATCACAAAAATGCCACTATAACATTGCCCCCTCACGGAACTACTTAATAGCAAGCTGCGGGGACCTGAATATCACCCTTATATAAGAGGAAAAATCACTGACTTGCATATTACAGGCCTCACTCAATACGTAATCATGGATATTACTGACACATCGCGTCAAGTAGTTCGTGACTCAATTGCTCTTGAGATCTTCAATACTAATAGTGCTTCTCTTCCTCGTCCAGGCCGTCCAATCATTTATCACCCTCGAGATTGAAGAATGATACTTTGCAACTTGCGATTAGAGTCCAAATTCACATTCGATCAGTATCACGCTTCTACCGGCCTCACAATATCGAATACCTATATCAAGAAGATTATAAAGGAGAATGGACTCTCTCATTAGTATACGAAATTACGGCCAGCTCTTACGGAAGAAGTAGCAGCTCTTAGGCTTACTTGGTGTCTTGTATGATATTACTGGAAAATACTATAATGGAGGAAATATATATAGAGTGATAAGTATTCAGTAGAGCGGGGTAAAGGGAAAAAGAGGGTATGGGTTTGGGGGACGCCCAAGGATAAATGGAAGTCTTCGTATATTGACACTTATCGAAAAGGAAAAGATCTTTGTATAATGGTTTGGGCTATATTTTGGGGAGAAGGATAATACTCAGAGTTATATATAATAGACCGGGACTTTGAAGTAAAGAAGTATAATTATTCCGTAACCTCCTATATTAAAGTACTCGATACTATACTTCCTGGAACCTATATAGAAGACCTCTACTTTATGTAAGACAATACCCCAATATATATAGCGAATAAAGTCAAGAAATGGTTTGAGGATAATGGGATTGATATCTCCGACTGGCCTTCCTATTCCCCCGATCTTAACCCGATTAAATATACTTGGAAGAAGTTTAAGGAAATAGTAATGGAATACTTCCCGGAGATTTGGATCACGAAGGGATTGTCGGAACAAGACTTAAAGAATATGGAGGAAGTGTTAAAAAAGGCCTGGTTTATAATTCCTACCAGTTTTTTTGAGAGTTTAGTAGAGAGTATAGAAAAGAGAATTGAGACTATAATCGAGGCAGATAGGTGGTATACTAAATATTAGACAGACACACTAGAATTCTGTCTAATCCATTTGATTCAGAGGATAATTCTGGTCAATTTGACTATTTCAGAATTATTTTAACACAGTTGGTTGCGATTATTTAATTAAATAAAGTATAGTTAAAATCTTATAGATTTTAGTATTCTGACACTTGGACTATTATTAATTGTCTAGTACTGTAATATATAACTCCCCGCTTTCTCTAACCTTGAAAATACCAAGGATCTTCTGAAGTTATATAATAAAAATTATGACTTGAAATTAGTAGGGACCTTATAAAGTCCTCTTAAAGTACTGAAAAGTTCTGACTCACTAAGATAAAGAGATCGGCTCTTATAAATAAAGAGAGGGCCAGATAGACCAAGAAAGGTCCTAAATAGTGATTAAGATACTCTTTCTCTAAGTTTTTTTTTCCTATAAGGATTTTCAGGATTTTATTAAAACTTATAAAATAATTATATTTATATCTTAAAAGAAAGATTATAAAGAAGAATAGAAGAGATTTATTATAAATAATCTAATTATAAATATTTTAAATAAAAAATAATTTCCAATCTAATAATATTATTTCCTATTAAAGAAAAATACTAAACTCTAAATATTAAATAATCTCAGATACTTATAAAGTATTGAGTAATCTTCTCCGGAATATACTCTTCCAATTCAGGAATAATATAATTCTATAAGAAGTATTAATAAAATAAGATTTGGAAAGAGTGAAAATAAACTTATAATAGTTATAAAAACTTTATAATAAACCCGAATTTCTATAATTAATTCTCTAATTACTATAAATATTATATTTTCCGAATTCAAGATACTTATAACTAATATTTTCTTGAATTTCTCAGAAATACTAATAATTAATATAATATCTGTATTATATATATTACAGAATTCCTATTATATATTAATTAAGTACTTGAGAAAATAATAAAAACTTATTAGTGGAATATTTTCTTATAGGTCTGGATTATTCTCACTAGAAGTCTTTATATAATAGGAAGAATCGGTAATCTTATACTTATTCTTCTATTTCTCGAAAATCCAGTCTCGGGGATTATATATATTAATTTTATATATACCGGAATAGATATTAAGATATATCTTCCAGACCTTAACTATATCTTCCCAGACCCGATAAGTTTCCGAAAGAATATAAGAAATCTAATATTTCTATATCAATTTTTAAAAATTTGAGAAATTCAAAGAAATTTGAGAAATTCAAGTAAAAATCTTAAAGGAACTTACCAGAGTATATTTTCCTTTATTACTAGAATAGTACTTATAGTTCTTCAAACCAGGTATTTGAATATATTATATATCTGGGTTAATAATTAAATACTTGAAGTATTTGAGACACTGGCTAATCTTTGGAAAGGCATCTCTTCCAAAGGGCAGGTTCGTTTTCTTCAGGGTATTTGGAATATTTATATATTATTTATATATAAATTTTTCCATTTTTGAAGTTATTCAGAATGTCTGATATATTAGACGGGAAGAAGTATTAAGGCATAGAATAGTGCCTTGATATAGAGGGGTATAGTTCTCAATCGGACTAATAGGAGTATATTATATACAAGTAATACATATAATATTACAATCACTATCTCGTCTACTGCCAATCACCTTCCCACTAGCGAATTAATACTAGTAATAATTTTACGAAAATATAAGTGTAATCCGTATACTAATTATTACTATAATCTATATACTCTATTAGTACTAATTGGAAGTTTATTCCAAGTAATAGAGATAGTTTACTAAGATAGATATAAGAGATCTTGAGGACAAGATTATAGAAGGGGGGAATAATTATAATATATACTGGCTATCACGTGGGAAATTACACGACAGGTCTATATATAACTTGGATTATACACTATTAACGAGGTGCTTGCAAGTGCCTGTACACCTTCGCTCCTCCGGTTAATTATAAATCAATTATATTACTATTATATACCTTATTGAATAAGTGCGAGATAGACACGTAATCACTTATATATATATAGCGGATATTCACCTGAACCTCTTAGGGGATTCAGAGATTAGTTCTATACTGAATCCACTAGTCTCACAACTCACTGATTCTGTTAACTTATTGCCTATTACTATCCATCTTACAAAAAAGAAATCTCTTTTTTATCTTGAATTCCGGATTTTATTTAGAAACTCTTTATTAAAAGACTTAAAATATTCTAATCTTCTCAATTATTAAATTAAAAATCTATTTTATTAAAATAGTCTAAGATTATATTATTCTTATTATTATTAATTATAGATTATATTATATTTAAAAGAGATCTCTTAGATTTCTAGACTAGATAATTCTTTTAATTTTTTCTTTTTCATTTCTATAATTAATATTCTAATATTAATAATAATTAAGAATTATCTTTAAATCTCTTATTATTAAATAATTAATAAAAGAATATAAAATATATAATAGTTATTTAATCTTATTTATAAATATTATATTTAATTTATTATTATATCTTTTAAATAAATAGAGATTCTCTTTTATTAAAAAGTCCTTATATAATAATTTTAGTAATATCCGATATATTTATTCTAAAATCAAAAGAGATTATAATAAAGAATATTTGATAAAGGGAATCCGGTTTCTTATATTTAATATATCTTTTATTCTTATTAATTTCTATTATATTTATATAGAAAATTTATATAATATTAAAAATATCAAATCGAGAATTCATTATTCCTATATTATATCTATATTCTAGAAATAGATAAACTATTATATTAATTATAAATTATTAAAAATACTATATTATATTCTTATAATTATATTTATTATTAATAAATATTATTATTTTGAGAATATTAAAGGGATTTGAAATAATATCCAATTCAAATATAACTTTATTAAATAGAAAATATAAGTTATAGATATTTATAATCTAGTATTAAAATAAGATAATAATAGATATTTTAATATTCGAGTAATTAATAAAAGTTTATATAATCTCGGTTTAAAAGGAATTCTTTTTAATTAATCAAAATCTATAATTAAGGATTCTATAAAGAGTTTATTCTTTAATAATTATAAAATAATTAAATTAAATAATTAATTAGAGGAATAATATTTATAATTTATAAAAGAAATTAAATTCTAATCAGAAAGTTTTTTATTATTTAATAAAATAAGTTTTATTAATAGTTATTAGATTAATTTTTAATAGAAATAAAATATTTTTAAGAATATCTTTAAAATCCTTTAAGAATATTTATTCTAGATTAAATAGAATATAATTATATTCCCTATTCTGGATTTATTAAATAAGATTCCTTTATTCTTTTTTTAAATTCTCTATAATTAGATATACTCTTATATAATCTAATTCTCTTATATTATTTATCTATTCAATATCTAGTTTCTTTAAAAGAATAATCTATAATATAGTCTTCTTTATCAGAATAGTATATATATAGAATATAAGACTTTTATTTTAATTAATCCGAATAATAAATATAATATTATTATTATTAAAAATTAGATACCGGAAAGTAAATATCTATTCTTTATAAAGGATAAAGAGATTATTTATATTAAACGAGGAGTAATAAAGAATATATTATAAATAGAAGTCTAAAACCTTTAATTATAATTGCGAATATAGATATATTATTATAATAAATATTTCTAATTAATATAAAAGTATTTTAAGAATTCTATTAATATATTATTCAAAAGTAAATATATTTAATCGAGAGAGTTAATCTTTTAAAACCTTTATAAAATATAGAATATCCTTATTTCCTTGAATTTTATTATATCTCTTCTATTTATTCTTCTATTAATATATTAAAATATAATTATTATTAATTCTTTCTATTCTTTTTAATTAGTCTAGAAGTTTTCAGGAGTTTTCAGGAGTATTCAGGAGTATTCAAGAGACTTTAGGAATAATCAGAACTTCCCAGTAGTATTACAGGAATAGATAAGGATTAATAGGAATAGATAGGAGTTAATAGGAGTAGGTAGGAATAGGTAAGAGTAGGTAGGAGTAGACAGGAATCGGTAGGAATCGAGTGATTAGAGGAGTTTATTAAATAAAGAGACTATAATATATCTCAATATCTATTCTATTCAATTAATAGATTAATATAGTATTTATTATTATTTAATTATCTAATTGGAATATATATCTTAATATTAATATAATTAAATTAAAAAATATTAGAACTCGAAATAAATTAAAATATATTTAATAATACCTTTCTTATATCTTTTTAATAAAAATTATATTCTATTATAAAATATATTCTCTATAAGACTTTCTTAAATCTATATAATCTTTAGAATAGATATTAAAAGATATCTGGAATATAGTATTATAATTTAAAAAGAATATTTCCAGTTATAATACTTGAATAAAAATAGAAACTCGGTTTTTAATTTCTATATTTAATATTAAAGGAATTAGTTAATTTATTTAAAAAAAAATTATTTATATATATAATTTTATAAGAAATTTTATTTAAAGTAATCACGGAATATTATAAAATATAATATAGAGGTATTTTTAAATATAGAGATTAAAAGAGAGTATTTTTTAGATATAAAACTCCGAATTTTAATATTTAATTATAAAAAAGACTTGATTTTCGACTTTCCTATTTAGTATTAAAGGAATTAATCAATTTGTTTATAAATTTATTTATATATATAATTTTATAAAAATATTCTTTTAAAGTAATTATAGAGACTTGAATTGTAATAGTAATAGAGAAATTATACTCGTAACCTGAAAGTGAATATTTTTTCAATACTCGATCTACTAAATATATAACCATTTGGTCTTAGACACTCTGTAGTAGTATTCCTCCAGATTTTGTGCCTTACCCGATTCGTACTCCTGGTCACTCTTGGTCACTCCTGGGCCAATGAGATTCGCTCGCCTAAAAAATTTACCACGAAGGAGCGCCTGATTTATGAGATAAAAATCCGCTATCTGATTGATATCTGTCGAATTCGTGCGGATTTTACTATATATAAGTTCGATTCGCAGGCGTGAATCGAACTTCAATAAAATTCGCACCTTATTCGCTCCGATTAGAGCCCTAGCAGGCTAACACCACAAACGTTAGAATGCCCGAGTAGCTTCACTACCCTCACACACCTCCACACCACAAGCTTAACTGCAATCCCAAGGTATTTCTCGTTTCTTGTTAACTCCTGAGCCGTTTACGGAGTAGATCTATCCTTTGCTGCCTCACATTGCATAAGCTGTTCGATTCGGTAGTAGGCCCGGCCACGACAAGGCTTAAGTCTGCCCCGGGTCGCACCGCAGGGTGGCGCAGCAGAGCAAACCCTGTTTCTCTAAGGTTACATGGTAGCCCAATACCTCCGGATATATTTAGTTGCGTATCAGACTTGACCTTTTAACTAAGCTTTCTCAGTCTTCCTACGACATCTTCCTTCTGCTACCGCCTTTCTCTTTAATCTTTCGCTAACTGGAAGAGAATCCGCATGCGACTTTTCGGATGGCTCCCCCGTCGGTTCCAAGGAAGCCCGTTGGGAGTGGGGCAACCGTCTCAATCAGCGAGATCGAGCTGGTGCGGGGTAATACGACAAAAGAAAGCCCCACTACCTCTCTACTAGCTTCTAAGCAAGAAGGGTCGACAACTACCCAAGAACCTAACAAGTCCAGGTGCTTGTCTGACCTCTGGGCTGTCGAGCTGGTTGCGTTGCTAGTGTCTGCACTTTCTATTATTGGAGTTATTATTACATTGCGTCTCTACGATAACCGTCTACTGGCACAATGGCCTCTTCGCATCAGCTTGAATACCGTGATATCGGTTCTCTCCCAGATAGGACAAACAGCACTCATGCTACCGGTAGTGTCATGTATCGGTCAATTAAAGTGGCTATGGTTCGTTCAACCCAAGTCCACGCGGACCTTGGCCGACTTTGAAGCTTTTGACGATGCGAGTCGTGGACCGTGGGCAAGTTTGCTCCTGATTTGGAGAACTTATGCTAGGCAATATGCTATCCTATGAATACAAAACAGCCAAACTAATTCATAACTAGCCATTTAGTCTCCCTAGGTGCTGCTCTAGCGATTGCAGCCTTAGGATTCCAGCCGTTCACGCAACAAGCGGTTTCTTTTGTGCAGCGACTAACGCCTAGCGGGGCTGCAACAATCTCTTCATGTTCCAACATAACTGAATACCTAATTGGAGGTACGAGACTTTCTGCAGCTCCAAGTAAAGGGTTCAAGCTCAACCATACATGAAAGCTAATTCTATGACTTCAAGAACAAGTATCAGCGCCTTTGTCATATTGGGCAGCGATATACGAAGCCTTTAGTTCTCCTAACCAATCTCTCTCTGACATCACCGCATCGTGCTCCACCGGAAACTGTACTTTTGACCCATACTACTCTCTCGCAATATGTCCCTATCCGGTGGTGAACTTGACTAGCCAGCTCAAAACTACTAGCAATTGGGAAGGTGTTGACTGCTCTGGAACGTTGTTGTCGGACGGGGTGCAAATATTACCGAATTGCACGTTCTCGCTACCCAACAGAGCACTCTTGAATGCCATGGAAAACGAAATAACTGTCGCTTCGGCTTCCCTTCCAGGCGTTTCCTCCACGTCCTCCATTGCACACCTAAATATGACTGGCACCCTTCCCATTGACTTCTTCGTCATTTACTATTCGAATAACACTTATCGAGTCGAGGCTCTCGAGTGTGCGATGCGCTTCTGTGGTCAAACGTACAGCAGCTCGGTCAATAACGGTGAGACTGTGACACGGCTTACCGATACCTGGGGGCAATTGACGCCAGGGAACTTTTACGACGGAGTCTTCTACCTCCTAGAGGAAGGATCAGTGACGTTCAGTGTCGAATATATGGTACCTGTCTACTTGGCAGCAGCTTCGTCGCAAATTTTTTCTGGCACAAACCCGCGGGAGCAACCGGGCACAAACCCAGCGTCTCCAGCTGCTCAAGCTATCTGGACCACGCTCACGACAAATGACGAGATGTCTGCCATGACTTCATTCATGAATAACATGGCAATAAGTTTAACCAACAGGTATGTATTCCCAGTTTTCTTGTCTACCTCCTCTTCCCCCTGTTGTGTGCAATCTTCTGCAATGATCTGCCACTAAATACAACACAGTCTGCGAACGAGCCAAAGCAGCACCCAGATCACAGGAACCTTACTCGCTTTGGATATTTACGTATCCGTGAGCTATGAATGGCTTATATTTCCCATTACCCTCGTGCTCTTAACTTTGACCTTCTTGCTAGCAACAGTGATGAAGAGTCGGTATCACGGAATCCAGCCGTGGAAAACATCGAGTCTGGCCGTTTTGGGTGGGTTAGATAGGGAGACTAGGGTTGAGCTGGGGAATGTGCGCTCTGTGGGGGATATGCTGGAAAGAGCTAAGGATCTTAAACCAGCGATGAGGAGACGAGGTCATGGTTGGAGTTTGGGTGTTAATGAATAGCAGACAAAGGAACTGCAAGAAAACTAAAGCATCCTTATGTTCTACTTGTGGGTAGTGGGAACGGCAGAGAGATCAGTAATTAACTGAACAAAGGCCCGGGTAATCGATTTTAGTAAAGGGTGAGCGCGACTAAAAGGGCTAAGGTCCCGTGCCTAGTTAGACACTGTTGCTATAATAGGTGAGGATAGCTATAAATGTTTTAGTATTATATAGTAAGGTCTTTAACTAAAGATAAGAGTACCATATTGAAAGTAGATGGGAAACGTGTTCCAGACCGAAGTGAATGCCATGCTCAATACCTTCGGGACATCCAGAGCTCAGAGTCAGTTTTGCATATGCGGTATATCTCAAAGTGAATGAGTCATTAGCTCCCTGCTCCAGAGTGGCGAGTATCAGTTTTTTTTAGAAGACAAGCTTGATTTAATATTGTTTTGCCACGGTCATGCTTCAGACAAAGCTAGAACAATAGCAGATTTCATTTTAAAATTTCCAAGACAATGGATCCAAAATTCACTCTTTGTTTTGTGGGTAAGCCAGATGAATTTTCAGGCTCACAAGAGAGGATGTTCTTAAAGGATATATTTCCACCCATATTATGTGTCTCACTGCGCAATACGAGCACTTCAATGGCCTTTAATGCTGTAGGCACCCATCGTTCCAACCTGCCAGCCATAAGCTCCTACCTCCCCTATTTCGTGTTATCTGTACCTTCCAGGCCTCCAACTCCATAATACCAAATCAGTTCCTTGTCAAACGCCCCAGTAGAGGCTTGCAACCTGCCGTTCCCCACGTCCAACCACACCTCATTAAAGTGTTTAAGGAACACCCAGTAATTCCACTCAAAATCATCATGAAACCAAGAGAAGTATTCAGTCCCTTCAGTCACTTCCTTCCAACCAGTACTGCCTGTGGAGGTTTTCAAATCTCTCTGGCATGCCTGGCCATATGACTCTGCATGAAACAACCCGTCTTGCAGGAACAAGAGAAATAGGGGACCAGGGTCAGAGACTGCCATGAAGTTGTGTGTTTCCTCTGATTGTCTGTCTCCAAGAAGGCTGAAGTAATTCAACCTGATAAATCCGTCTTTTGTTACTCTCAAGCGATTCTTGTTTGTAAGTATTCTCTTGATCCTTGATCCTTTGATGTGTTGGAACGTATGAGATGATTTTGATGAGTAATTCCGACGGAAGAGAGGTGAGATAGACGAGATCCTGAGAGAAGTTCGAAGAAGGGCGCGGCGGTGTTGACGTGGCATCCGCTTCAGTTTGCAGACTGCCTGGATGCTATATCGCCTGCCCAGGGGTTTGTTCGGTTCCTATTTCGAGGTCAGTCATCTCAGCAAACAATGCAAGGATAATCCTCTCTTTGAGATGTGTCGAAGGAAATCGCGGTTGCCATTATGGGGTATACAGATTCTTGAAGGGCGTATCGGATTGGGGCATTCAAAACTGCTGGTTTGGTATTCGTGGCTTATCGCTAGTTGTGATTAGTTAGGACTTGGATAAACTGTTGATTGTTTGCTAAGATATTCATACCAGCAATGTCTCAGTAGTGGTTGTGGATTGCAACTCTTTGAAGTGAGATTTGTTGTGAGGGAGAACGCAGCGAACTTCGTTGAAAGCAAAGACGCTCTTTCAGCTACGGTTCTTGATTCAGGGTTCACTTTCACAGTCTCTTCCTTCGCAGAGAAGCCCAAAGTTGTGCTCAGGGCGGTATTAGTGACGCTTGTTTCGAGGTGAAATTTGTGCGGAAGGAAGGAGAAACGAGGGAAAGAGATTGGAAATGCGTTCCTATGTCAGCTACCGTTCTTGATTCAAGATTCACTTTCGCAGACTTTACCTTCGAGAAGGTTAAAGTTGTGCTAAGGCGGTATCGGTGACGCTTACTTCGAGGTGAAGTTTATGCGAAGGGCAAGAAACAGAGGAAAGACCCCGGAAGGGATTGGAAATGCGTTACTAAGTAAACTGAAGCTCAAGATTTCTCTCTAAGAAATTCGAAGATGCGTAGTCGTGAGAGTTAAAACTGCTGGCTATAAAGAGGCTAGATGAAATAGTTCTCGAATCAAAATGCCTGTTCATGAGAGAGCAACAATAAAACAAGACAGCCATATCATAGCGCTTGAAAAATTGAGACCCCGCACTAAAATACAAATTTGTATATACTTCCCTATGATCCGATGCACCATTTGAATGTACTCGCTCTTGGCTATGTGTACGAACTCGGCAAGCCCCTGGCTTGCTCTATTCCATAGTACCACAACAATTCCTTAGGGAGTCTCAACCTCGCAGTGTCGAGTTTTCCATCCCTCATACAGACACGACAAGTCACCCTACTGTTGAATTCTCTCATGAACTCATTGAACTCCTTCCTAAAAATGAAGATCGGCTCCTCACGATACCAATACAGCACTCCAGCTTGCAGGAACCCTCTCTGCAGGAACATCAGGTACTGGGGACCTGGGTTTGTTATCTTGACTTGGAAACGCCGGAAATCTGTTAGTCTGTCAAACGGTTCGCAAGGAACCGTCTTGGTGGGATTGTGTTGACAAAGGCGCAGGTCCCGAAGATCATACTCCATGCAATCGGAGAATAATTCTTCTCGCTTTCGAAGCTCTTCATAAGTTGGGACGAGCCAGCCAGATATCTTCTCCGTCTCCATAATCTTGGCTTGTACTGGGAAATAGGCTTTGATTGCATCGTTGCACAGAAGTGAGGCATGCGTTTGGATGAAGTGTCGTAGAAAGCTCGACGTGTGGGATAAGTGGTAAAATGATTGGAGGGGGAGATGAGGAATAATCTTGAGGAGCAGTTCAGCGGGAAGGGCAGTGAGATAGTCCCTAGCTGGTTGGGCGGTCGAGGACCTTTCAGCTGCGGGGTTGATAGTGGTGGTCAACCCCCGGTTGGACTGCTGAACAGGGGGCTTTGTCCTAGCCGAGAGCTTAGCTCTCCACTTCTGGCAAATGCTGCAGCACATTGTCGGAAACGCCTTGAGATTGGGCTTAGTGAGTTTGCAAGTCGAACGTGTAGAAGAAAAGACTTCTGCTCAGAACGGGGATTGCCATCTTGGTGAAGTAAGGAGGTTGGGAAGTCTACTGCGGGGATAGAAACTACAGTAGTTCTACATGCACTGCCTGCAGCTGTGGCTTGCATATTTACACGTGTCAGAATCAACATTATCCTTTCTCGCAGCTTAGTCTCGAAGGATTCACTGTCCATTTCATGTATGAGAGCAGTTTTATTCTGCAGATAAGCATTACCGGTCCCAACCCGGTGCCTCATACCACGCGTCTAGTCAGCTCTAAGGACGAAATCAGTCCAAAACGTACAAAGAATGTTCCTAAAGCGATCCATTCATGCGCTCTTTCTGCAATCTCAAGAACAATAAAGCTTACATTTTTGTTTTTCTGCAGTTTGCGTCTCTTCCGCCCAGATAAAGATTCCCAAGTCCGGCAACCTCAGTTCTCCGGGACACCATAGTACCACAACAATTCCCTTCGTGCAAACCCCCTCGGACTTGTTTTATTATCGTCCTCATCCCACCTGAGATCTTCATTGAGCCAGCGTAAATATGTCACTGTACTCGAACCGTTGATGGCGAGCTGCCCCTGATTGTTTCTGGGAACCTTGGCGAGGACGGTACCAAACTGAAGCCACAGCAGGAGCTGAGGACCTGGTTGTGTCAACTTTAGTCTCAGATCTTGACCATATGCATCATCATCTTCATTAATTTGGCGAGCACGATCTTGACATCTCTTTTTGTCCAGAATATAGCTCTCTAGGATGGCAATGTCCCGTATGCGTAGGGACGATCCAACCGTTGACTTTGGCAGATGAAATCAAGGCCCCCTCTAGAGGGAACTGACTAAGAATAAACATGTTGCAAATAAGAGCGGCATTTCTTTTGAGGAACTCGCGCAGAAACTTGGAGGTCTGAACAAGGTCAAGGTAAGAGTCCAGCGGAAGCTCCACCAAGATCAGCAACAGGACCTCGAGAGGAAGACTGAAGAGATGATTCTTTCTGGTGGAGAGGCTTTCAGTTTCTGTCGACTCGGTATAGATCGCGAACTTCATAGCTGTGGGGCTCTTATTCGGCATGTAAGGGTTGACAGTGGCACATGCTTCTCGTTTTGTTAGGGAACCTCGCTTGTGTTTGATGGATGGGAGATCTCTGGGCTGCATTTTTGTTATTTTGACTTGAAGAAACTGTCCTGTGATATTGCCGTTTGGTAAGGAGGGTATTCAAGATACGTTCATGGAAGTGGATGATAGTAGATGGGTATAAGGTCTGCCTAGCATTTGCCCATTCTCTAGGAAATTTAGAAGTGCATTGACCGACTTCTTGCAGAATACCAAAAACTCAACCCATGTCCTGGGTATCTAGTATTGTATGTCTAGTGACGTTTAAGTACGAAGAAATATTTATCTAATAACAAGGACCGAAATTTAATGTCGCATTTACAATCATTTGACGCTTTCGTTGCCACCAGGACTTGCGGGACACTTTAAAGGTACGATGTCAAGAGAAACTTAGCAAAATAGATCCTATTATTGCAAGCAGAGGATGCTAAACTTTTCGAGAAATCTAGATAGAGCTTGTTTTTCATTCTTGATAACGATTGAATGACATTGAGGTGCTTCGAAGCCCCTCTATAGAAGTGGATTCGGTAGATCGACCTCAAAGCTGGAAGACGTCTCTACGGCTACAGCTATACTTGGAATGGGAATAAGAAGGAGAGAATTATTATATATGAAAGAGGGGATAGCATGCCATTTTAAGCTGAACAAAACACCTGACAACACCTCGCTAACATGCATCACCAGGTCACCTCATGAAACAAGCAGAATTGAAGCAGCACCATCACCTTCCCAGTCGAAAATCTCGTTTGCTAAAGCTTGACAGCGCTTTGAAAACTCTCCAAACTCCTACCAATAATCAGAGGGTCAGGTACAGGTTTGACAATAGATTGTTGCGCAGATTTGCTAGTTGGTTATAACTAGAGGGAGGAAGCGCCGTTTACAATTATTGAAAAGACTCCAGCCAACATGATCATGCACCCGCTTTCTAGAACAAGCCTGTCCACATTGAACGTCTTCGCGATGAAGATCTAGCACGACTCTCTTAAGTTTGCGTGAAAGATCAGAACCTATTCTCACTAATGTACCAGTATAGTTACCTGGCGAAAATCGGGTTTATCTTCATTCACACGACACGACCACTCGTAAACCCCATGTTTTTCCCGATATAACAGGCCTCTTAGAAAAGTGATAGTGCGAATGTATGAGAAAGAAGCCTCCAAGAGATCCATCGGTATCTGTTATTTCTATATTCTTGCTAGTCTTAGAGCGAAGCCTTCAATGCGGCTATTGAGCGCTTAGGCAAGCACGCACGTATATAGTTAGTCATTCTATTAGCGGTGTGAAAATATGGAAATTAGATATTTTTACTCTTTATTGAGTCGTTTCTATGCATTAATATGCTCTAGTTGTGAAGGACCCGCATTGCTAAAAGTTAAGTTAGAGTTGCACCTCAATCAAACAAAAAACCTTATTTCACGTAGAACTCAACTACTTTCCCTTTTACTTGAGATACCAGCAGCAGTCAATCGTTAATGTTTTATGCGACACAATAATATCATCACCGATTAATTATCCTGTCAAGGACAGATCCAGATGTTTGCAGCTGCAAATTCGTAGAGTTTTTCCACAGGTCAGCCCCTTTTCTTTTGCTGCTTTTCTGGGGGTTTCAACCCCTCGCCACATTTCGAGGCGGAATGTTGTCTCTCTCCACAGTTTTACCGTCAGTTACGAACACTATATAGCGCACAATCCTCACTCCTGCAAAACCGGTGATATCTCTAACATAATAAACTCAGATACACCAATTCCCAATGCCACCTGTCCTAGTAATCTAGTCTATGTAAAGCGTAGATAAGTTGGATTTAAGAACCGGTACTTTGCAATAATTTGAGATCAATCTTTATAGTGTGGTCTTGGAGAGCAATTTTTTGGGGGGGGTTTATGTCTTAGTGTTGAAGTAAGGGTCATTTTTTAACGGCACGAGGGACATTTGAAGGATAAACTGCGTGCGATTTTATGAAATCACTTTTCTAAGAAATACAAAACCTGTTGAAATATGATCGAAATACGCACAGTTAATCAGATTAGCATTTTTGTTGAACATCTATCCGAAATAGTTATCTTCGGAAAGTGGACGAAAGTTGGGCGAAACCCGGTCGCAGAAATGGCTACTTCGTATTGTCCGTCAAGGCACGCTCGCTCACGCTCTTCTAGGAGAATTTTCGGAGATGGAAAGGCCTCATTCAAGGTTGAAAGCCGACAAGCCGAAGTTAAGATACCGAGCCGTACAATCTACCATGGGCCGAGGAGTGACAGCAGGGGGCGGAAGCACGTGATATCCAACAAACACGTGCGCACACCACTGATTACCTCGCTTTTGCCCCACATTTTCCTTGCTTCCATCTTCGTCCTTCTTTCCTTGTCTTTCATATCCGCTGCGGCGGGCTGTGACATGCTGGTGCAGGATGGAGTGTTCATCCAAACGACTGACATGGACTTGGCTCACGCCGCGTTGCTACATATCAGCTTAGTGGTGTGCAACCACGGGGCGCGAACGTTGTTTAAGTCTAGGATGAAGCCTGGGCATGAGATTTCTGTTGGTTCACCGCAAGGAATTCACACAATTATTAGCCTTTTACTATTTGTGGAAAACGCTGGATATTAACCGGTTGGGACATGTACAGTTTGTTGAAGAAAAGTGCGCTCGGCCAATGATACTTATTATAGAGTTGAAGTACATGTAAGCAGTCTTTAGGTGCATCGTGAATGTAGTGAGATGGAACGCAAGCACAATTACCCGGTCACCGACTTCCTTGTACCGGGCATACGTCCCGGCCTCTAATATTAGATATCCTCGAAGCGAAGAACCAGCAGCGTCTAACATTAGCGACATCCTTGAAAAGGATTAACGTGCAGATTCCGATCATTGAGCCATCCCTGCAATATGCCGCTTGGTACAGCATATCCGAAGGAATCTGATTTTTTAGCAGATATGCACAAGTTTAGATCAAAAGGTCGGATCTATAAAATGGAAGCGATGGAACCAAGTAGTCCAGGAAGTCCAGGCATATTGTGTGTAACCTTGCAACAACCATGACCGGTCTTCTTCGAATTCTTGCATCTATCGCGATCTTTTTCAACCTCAGTCGAAATGTGGAAGGCGTACAGCTCAATGGCTACGACTACATCGTTGTTGGAAGTGGCCCAGGCGGCGGACCTCTAGCTGCTCGCCTCGGCCTTGCAGGAAATAAAGTCTTGGTCATAGAAGCTGGAGGGGATATCGCCCCCACAGACTGGAATATCTCTGTCCCGTATTTCAACTCGAAAGCTAGCGAGGATCCTCAAATATCTTGGGATTTCTATGTACGTCCAGACAACCGTTTGTCAATTTACCTCTGATAAGGATTAGGTCAACCACTACCCAACAGAAGCAGAGAATGCGAAGGATTCGAAATTCCTCTACCAGTTTCCGAATGGCACTTTAGTACAAGGTCCCGGTCAACCTGCTAACTCCACTCCAAAAGGATTTCTATACCCTCGAACTGCTGCAATTGGGGGATGCGTCAATCACAATGCATTAATTATGATGTATCCATATGCGGATGATTGGTCAAATCTTGAAAGTACCACCGGGGACACCACGTGGAATCCTGATAAGATGAGCACCTATTTTGAAAGATTCGAGAACTGTCAGTATCTTTCGCCAGGGGCAAGCAGGCATGGTTTCAATGGCTGGTTGTCAACAAATCGTGTCGATGAGTCGGTTTTCCTCGGAGATGCTCAAGTCTTGGATATGCTAGAGGTAAGTACGCTGATACTTGAAGGGTTTTGTCCTCATACCAATGAATTCTAGGCAGGTTTGGAAGTCTCAGCTCAGCAAGTAGGACCCAATGGGAACTTGACAGAAGCTCTCCAACGCGACTTGAATGGAGTCAGAAACTACGAAACCCACCAGGGACTTTTCAATACACCCCTCAACATGGACCAGTACAAACGGAGCTCTCCCCGTGACTTCCTCGTCAATACCGCTCAGTCTCTCAGCACGCAGGATCCAGTCCGTGGCAAGATTGACATTCGGACGAACTGTTTGGCCACCAAGGTCTTGTTTGCACCAAACAGTACGCGAGCGATTGGAGTGTCGTTTTTGGACGGGCAGAGTCTCTATCGGGCAGATGCAAGAGCTGGGGCAACGCCGGGTGGTGTACCTGGTAATTGAGACTTCTCGCGAGTCTTTTATCAATGTAAAGCTAATTGTCGGGTCAGGCACTGCATACGCTGACAAGGAAGTCATAATATCCGGAGGCACCTTTAACACACCGCAACTGCTCAAACTAAGCGGTGTCGGTCCTGCAGTAGAACTTGAGAAACTCGGGATCCCGGTTGTGGTTGATCTGCCTGGTGTAGGTCAAAACCTACAGGATCGATACGAAAATAGCATTATCGTGAATCTTGAAAATCCTTTCAGTGTGTTCAAGGTAAGTTGATCGAATAAGTTGCACTTAATTATGCCATGCTCACGAGATTCAAAGAACTGCACCTCAGGTGCCAGTGCCTCCGACCCATGTCTTGTAGAATGGAACACTTTGAAATCCAATAAGACCAAATATGCTACAAACGGACGACCGGTTCTCATTCCTCAGCGGTCCTCCGGGGCATTGACAGCTTCAAATGACTTGGTTGTCACAGGCCGTCCTGGCTACTTCGCTGGCTACTTCCCAGGATACTCGAAGATCGGCTCCAAGTTTCCTAATAGCTGGACATGGCCTGTAAGTACTTTCCCATTCACAACCCAACTTGCATTGAAAGCTCATGTGATCCTAGGTCCTGAAAGCACGCACTCAAAACCGAGCGGGGAACGTGACACTAGTCACCAACGACCCCCGCGACGTACCTTCCATCAACTTCAACTACTTCGACTCTGGAAGTGGCGATTTTAACTACGATCTTTCCGCCACCGTGGAAGGATTGCAGTTTGCACGCGACATCATCCAACAATACGTCAAAGACACCAACCAAACTGCCACCGAGATCATCCCCGGACCCGGGTACGAAACTGAAGCAGAGCTGACGGAATGGGTTAAAGACACATCTTGGGGACACCATGCTTGCTGTACTGCTAAGATTGGTGCTGATGATGATTCGATGGCGGTGCTGGATTCGAAGTTTAGGGTACGGGGGACGACGGGATTGAGAGTTGTGGATGCAAGTGTTTTCCCACGTATTCCGGGATATTATATTCAGACACCTATATATATGATTAGTGAGAAGGCAGCGGATGTCATCATTGGGAGTTAGAGGGTTTCAAGAAAGATTGACACCAGCCTTCAGGGGTGTTCGCTTAGCCCAAGCCAAACACTTCAAAATAACACACTTTCCAGATAATCGGGAGTCTCCTACTGAGGTAATCAAGGCATCCAAAAATTTGAGATTTTGTTAGTGCTTTGCTTCAAGAATTAAACCCTCTAGAGACCTCTGCATTGGAGAAAATCAACATTGACTTGTTGATTGTCTCACGTGACATCACTCCCCGATTTTCACTAGATCATCAACTCCAGAGCCAACCCATCAGACCTACTTGAGAGTTCCAATCAATCAGAATCATATTTTCAGCTTCTTGTTATTCCTATGCTTTTAGCTCGAACGTTATGAATACGGATTCTTCCTAGGTACCTAGGTATGGAGGGGCATCACGTGCGGATATGGAGCCGGGAAAAGGGGGATTTCGCCTGGGGGTCCCCAGACATTTCCCGCCACACATTAAGAATTTCTAGAAGCCTCATCGTGAGACACCACAATTACAATCCACGGACAGCAATCAACTCCCTTTCTCCCTTTCTGCCTTTCTCCTACTGCCTGCATGTGACTCAGATGGCAGGAAATTTAGCGCAGGAATCTCAGTATGCAAGGCTACCCAACCTCCGTCCAATTGGGCCCAATCTAGCTAGAGAGGCCTGCACGCTCCAACCTCCCCGACTCGCCCATTGGCCTTGTTCTGCCAACTGGCACCCGCCACGCATGCAGTTCGTCAGGTTATTCTAATTTGGTCGGCACCGTTGTCAACACAGCCGAGCGAGAAAAAAAATCCTGGTTTCATCGTGAGTCTTCAATTTCACCTCACTCTCTTTCCTTTCCTCTCATCGCAGAGTAATGATAATACAGATGTGTGTTCAAGATTCAGACGGTGAGTGCGCTACAGGCGAGAAGACAATGAGTGGCATTGCTGACGTGCGCACAGTTCATGAACAGAGATTTTCAGCAGGCGACACGCTGAATCTCGATCCAACATGGCGACAGAAACCTTGACTTTTATGCCGAATGGCGATGTGACGCTGACCCTCACCCGCTATGTTCTGAAGGAAGATGAGAATCAGTCCAGAAACCTCACAGACCTGTCTAAACCACCCGCCCGGACCACGGCGAAAGACGATGAGCTGTTGGAAACCGCGACTGATGTCGAGGCTGAGCTCGAAGCACTCGCCGCTGCTGAAGAGGAAGAAAGCGTTCTGTTCTTTGCGCCCGACCCACCTGATGTGCCAGATGCCCCAACATCCCCTCCCCCACTTCGAGCAAGACGAGGATCAAATGCCTCGTCACGGCGCGATCGCTCGGAGAGTCCTCCTGCTTCATTTTGGGCCACTTTGAAGAGACAGGCAGCAAGGGTGCCGGAAGCTGTCTCAGACGAGCCCCCCCCACCACCAGCCAAGAAAACAGAAAGAATTGTTCTTTCGAGCCACGAGGTTCATTGTATTGTTTCATCGAGACACATGATGCTCGCATCTCGATATTTTGAGACGATCTTGGGCGGCGACTTTCCCCATGCCATCACCCTTCGGACGAGAGGCCATGTCACCATCCCAGTTGATGAAGACCTGGACTCGATGATCATCTTACTCCACATCATTCACGGAGCCGGAAGGAAAGTACCCCGCCAAGTTAGCCTAGACGAGCTCAGCAAACTTGCCATTCTGGTCAGCAAGTACGAGATCCTGTCAACGGTGGAGTTCTTTTCCGATACTTGGATAGACAATTTACAGAGAGGGGGGCTTCCGAAAGCCTACAATGAAAATGTACTGCCGTTGGTGTACGTGTTTTGGGTATTTGATCGGCCGGATGAGTTCAGGGATATGACACGTCTGGCGCAACGAGAAACCACCGAGAACTTGGAGGATGATGTGGGGGAAATGCCTATCCTGCATGGTATCATTGGTAAGTCTTGGCATATTCTCACCATAATGATAGAATAGCTTGAACTGATTATTTCCAGATGCAATCAAGCGGGACCGAGAGTTCGCAATCGAAACTGCTATCACGATCGTGCAAGCACTGATCGACAGGTATATGGCTGGCCAAGCCATCTGTGACAGCGCGTTGGATGATGAACTTCGATATGCTTGTGATTCCATGGTTCTGGGATGTTTGATGACAAGCTCTCGGAAAATTGGCATCTGGCCCAAGCCTACCACTCCTTTTGCAGGCAAGAAATTCAAGGACCTCGTCAAGGCAATTCGAGGTATCAGGATCCTGGATGTCTGCAACAAGACCAGCAGCCGGAGATGGAACTCTCATGGCCCATCGCCGAATTGTCACGGATTGGAAGACTCGATTGAAGCAAGTATGAAGAATATCGAGGCGGGACTGGATGGATTAGCCCTAGCGGATTACCCCAAGGAACCGTAAGTTGTTGTGACACTCTACGAGCCAAATAAAACTGCTGACATGAACAGTGAGGACTACAGTCTGCTCTTTAAAGCATTTCTTCCGCCACCTCTTGTCGAATTTGAGAAAGATCAACCAACGAAGGACAATTTACAGAATTTACAGATCTACATGAGAGAAGAGATGGCAGCTCAACCAAGAGAAGCAGTAGCTGCACCACAACAATCTCCAGTGCCTTCGACGCAATTTACATCACAATTCCATAATGCCTCGAGCACAGCGGAATATTCGAGACAAGACTTCACCGCACCTTCACCACGATTCTCGCCACATCATGAATCCACCACAGTCGCAGAATTGCCAAAGCAAGAGCTGCTTGGCGCTGAATCATTTTTCTCGAAACGCATCGATTCCCAAACACTAGAAGCGTCTCCAAAACAGCAAGATCTAAGCCAGTCACCACGCACTTCACACCCCATCAACTTTGCGGAGTCGGTCGAGTCGATCGAGCGAGAGGTTCCAACACCTCCAACCCCTCCAACCCGCTTCTCTGCTGGGATTCATTCTCCTCAAACAGAAACATTCCCAAAACAAGAGGACGCGGCACCAACTCCAAAAAACTCGCCGCAGTTCGAGTCTCGTAAAATGGCTGAGTCTGCTAAACAAGATATTTCAGCACCAGCGACTCGTTTCTCGCCACCCATTCAACCCTCCCCTGCAGCAGCATATTCCCCACAACAAGTCTCATCACCTCCCTCGCCGATCCTAGCACGCTCAAACACCAACCCCTTCCGACCATCCGAACCTCAATCGCCCAAGCAAGAAATCTACGCCCCGGCGCCTCGCGTCTCATCCCAATTCGACTCAAAACTATCCGAGGGCATCAGACAAGACTTCTCCGCTCCCTCACCTCGGTATTCACCCCGTGTTGAAGCTCTGAAAGAAATCCAGGCTCCCAAGCCACAAAACCCAACGAACGGAGCCCAAACACACGTCGCCAGACCATCGTTGAAAGATTTCCTGAGGAGCACTGCCCGGGACACTGATGAGGCGGCGCAGGAAAGCGTGAAGGTAGCACCAGCACCAAGAAAATACTCACCCTCCCAAGAGTACCAAAACAATGTCTGGCGCGTCAATCGAACCCCCGTCTCTGGGCGAGTTGGTGATGAGCGATCCGAAGAGCCCGTAAAGAACATCTCAAGAACCACGCCATCACCCAGCCAGAGTCAGGATGAAGAGCTCAAGCGTCTCTCGACGAACTCTCCACCCCCAGTACAGAAATTCAGAACGCTAGGAAACTCGAAGACCACTTCACACGTAGCATCGGACTCAGAGCAGTCGGCTAGAGACATACAGCGTGCGCCAAGCGTGATTAGCAATTTGAGTATTGATGAACTGTTGATGGATGTTCAGGTGCCGCAAAACGGGAGCGGGGTTCGGCAGTCGATTGAGGGGAAGGGGAGAGAGGTTAAGAGTGGGACGAATGGGAATGGATATGTGTTCACTGGGACTCAAAATCAGAATGGAAATGGAAACGGATATGGAAACGTCAACGGCAATGGAAAGAATGCGAGTCAGAATACGAGTGAGGGAGATGATGCCTGGACGCCACCAAAGGTATTCAAGATGAAGAAGAGCAAAAAGACGTTTTCCACGAGGTTTTAAATCACGACTTACGATTCTACGGAGATGTCACGATAGGGGTTAGTTGCATATTACGCCATACAAAAACTCAGCAACGAGCAGTAGATGGAACGTTTCAGGACGGAAAAGTTCGATGGTTTTTTTATATTTTTTTTATATTTTTTTTATCTCCTTTTCTTTTACGATTTCATGAATGATGGATGATGGATGATCTTATGAGATATGAAGAAGAGAGAGAGAGACAGAGAAGGATTGATGTATAGATAGTAGAGCGTTGATTAGTTTTGTTAGCGAGCGTTGAATTTTGGTCTATTTTTTGTTTCTTACACCCTGATGGGGAAATCATATCTCGATGTGATTATCCGGAGTGAGTTCTCTCCCGAGTTTCTGTGGGATTATTTATCCCGAGAGGGAGATGAGTTTGTCAGTGTTGGAATGATGCGAAAGTGATAAAGTCTGGCTTGATCATATGTAACTGCAGTCGAAGCAATCAAGCTACTCCATCGCCCTCAGATCTTTCTCCGCTCCCCTTTCCCATCTCCCACCCTCTCCCTCTATACCTCGAGGGCCAAATCCCCGATTTCCCCGGTGCCAAAATCCCCTTCGGATCCAACGCATCCTTCAACTTCTCATTGAACTTCATCAGCGCATTATCATTCCAATTATACGTGCCCGCAACCTGATCCATCAGCACCAAATGCGTCCTATACTCCCCATACCCCAACTTCGCCGCATCATCAATCATCTCCCTCAAACAATCGTTCGCAGCCTTCCTCTTCACCGGATCATTCTTATCGTAAACAATCTCTACAATGAGATGCATCTCTCTCAACCCCACGATAAAAGCAGGTAGAAAATCGATGCCGAATTCATCGTGACGACGTTTCCCCAGACTATAGAGTTTCATGGCGTCTGTACCGCGGATAGGAGACACGGGACTAAAGGCTACATGTGCACCATTCGGAACCCAATTCACCCAAAGCAGCTCCACGAGATCCGGAACTCCCGCCGCAATTCGGTCGCGGGAAAAGAAGTAATCGTCCTTTGGGAGAGTGGAGGGATCGATTTTTCGTGCGCTGGGGATCTTCTTGAATTCCGCGTCGATAATGTCGAGCTTGTTTTGCGGATATGCTCGGGACCGTAGGACATGCCGAAGTACAGCCAGGCGTGGTCGCTGTAGGGCATCTTCTTGAGCTGTTCGCGGACGACGGATTCGGGGATGGCGCCAGAGCCGGTGAAATATTTGGTTCGGGGGAGGCCTTTGACGGCGATGGTTTGGATGCCGTGGCGGAGTTGGGCTACGTTTTCTAGGATGTTTCCTATTCGGAGGGGGCGGGTAATTTCGATCTGCAGTTGTAAGTTTCACGTTTATGTTCAACTTTTCTGCACTTACCAGAGCTTCGAGGTCCTCCTCCTTCTGGAAAGTATACAACTGAAAGTAGTCAGTGGGCGGACCATAAATTAAATTTCGGAAGAATACTCACATAACTTTCGTACGCACCAGGATTTGGCATCAAAGTCATTCCCATCTTCGTCACGATACCGTAATTAGACTGCGTGAATATGCCACTGCACGAAGGTGATCAGCATTTTCTCCACCGAGTCAACGGTGTTCTTACTCCGAATAAGGACCAAATCCATAAGGAAAAGTTTGCCAAGTATTGTTCCCCGGCAATGCCCCCATCCCAGTCCGAATCACCTCACCTGTAGGAAGCACAACCTCCAGTCCGGAATGACAAGCCCAATGATCACCATACGGGGTATAACCCACCCCTCGATCAAGGGTATTCCCAACAACGGAGCCACCGCCAAGATCAGGAACATCAATCCACATGTGATCGAATCCCTTAGCTTGGATAGCCTCATACAGAGCGTAGAAAGAGACACCAGGCTCGAGGAGACACGTGTAGTCATCAGGATTGATATCTAGGATTTTGTTCATTCTCTTGTCGAGGTCGATGACTACTGAACCGCGGACTCTGGGGGCTGCTCCTCCGTAACCAACTACAGTCGTTAGGTTGGAGTAAGGAAGCTGGCCGGACCACTTACGATTTCGTCCCATGGAGATAGGGAAGATTGGGATTGAATACTTGTTTGCCCAGAGAACTATCTTTTGGACTTCCTCTGTGCTGCTTGGGTTCACGACTGCTGATGCAACGCTCTTCGTCGTCTAAGATTGGAAACATGTCGTGGGTATTTGGATCTCGTGAACGTCAGTTTTATTTCTCAAATGTATACAGGAAAGTAAGATGCTCACGTTCCATGTATCATCCGTCAACGAGTAGCTTATCGTTAATCTCGACATTTGCTTTCCCAAGCTGCTGAGCCAGTTCTTCAAGTGCCTGGATAAATGCATATTTCTCGATTCCTTGAGGGACGACAGGGAGTCTCTGCCTTGTACTTGTATCTTTGGTTCTTATGTCGTAGATCAAAGCTTTCGCTCTCTTTGCTTTCTCTAGGAGGTTTTCGGGGATCCCGGAGTGCTTCTCTGATAAGAGGGGAACTTGTGATGTAGAAGACATTTTGAAGTATAATGATAGAGAGAATAGAAAAAAAGATGTAAAGTTTTTAGAGGCAGACAGTGACTTCTATACATACATGATTGTTATGTTTTAAGTACATTTTTGAGCTTAGGGGTAAACCCGGAGAATAACGGGGTAGCGAGGAGGTGGGGCCAGCCCCACGCTCTCCCCGAGTTAGGCGTTTGATTTCGATTAAGGATTGATGCATGGGTAGGACCGTATGTAAATTGTATGTTCAACAGCATCTTACCAAATATTTTTGTTGATTGCTTCCACTCTAGAAAGATAGGGGCTCCTCCAGATTTGGTAATTTTGGCGAGATGTTCTGATCTGTTCTAGCCCATACGAGAATATGATACCCTCCGCAATGGTATCTGACCTTTGCAAAGGACGTTCCTGATTCTGGAATATGAGGTGCTACTGACGAATAAGAGAGCCTATAGCTCGGAATATATCCCACCCGGCAATGGCCATATGCTGATTGATAAGTAAGGGGTATTTCCGACAAGCATATGCTAGACCCGAATAAGACTTAACATAGCTAGATACACTAAGAGGAACTTTAAGGGATAAGACATTAAGTTTAACGAGCTCTTGCTGATAAATCGAACATCAGAAATACCACACTGCCGCACGGTCTCTTATCTGCCAGCCAAAGAGTATATCCTCACGTACATAGCCTCCTCCACAACATTGATTCGCAACACGTAATAACAGCGAGCATGAGCACGAGCACGAATAAGCACAAACAAGAATATGCATAAGCACGAATAAGCAAGCATAATGAAGTCACGGTAAGAAGAGGCCGCGAAGCGGCCGACGACTATGTAACGGAACCCATCTCTTTAATACGTGACTCACACCTCGTAACTCTGAAGAAACAAGGATAAGCGACACTTTATTCATCCCTTTCTACCACACTGGTGTGTTTCTTCTGAGAAGAGTTGAAAGGAGATCAAGTAGACATGGCCATATGGCCATTTCCTACAGAGTCTAAAGACGATGCAAGAGGTCATTGAAAAACAATATGTCGATCATTCGATTGCTATAAATAATTAGTGACTTATTCTGGAGTCCCACTCAGCTTGGCTATGATGAATTTACAAATGCGAGAAATTTTCCCGAGTATGTGGAAGAAAACCTAAATTTGGGATTTGAAGTCGAGGTAACGGGCGCTAAGGACCCCTGAAATGCGGGAGCGGATGCTGCCGCGTTTCTGCACAACATCAACATCAACATCAACATCAGCCTCGACAACTCTGTCTCCATCGAGCCCACCTCTATATCATTAGTGCCCATATCGCCATGGATAATCCATCTTTACAGCCCGCCGCCGACTCAGATACCCCTGACGATTCCAGATCTATGTCCGACGCAAGCGGCACTGAGACCTGGGGTTGGGGCAGCGAAGCCTCGACTGAAGACAGCGATGAGGGTGAGGTGGACTCGCTCGCAGATGGAGGATGCGCAGATGAGGCATACTGGGAGGAAGACACCGCTGCAGATACATGGCTGGCCAGATTTCCGGGCGGGACCTCCCTCCTATATCCGCAGCTCTTCGTGGTCAAGCCATGCGGTGGAAAGGTCCTGACCCCGTCTCGCTATCCGAATACCAACTCTCTCCTCCGCCTACCGCCCGAGATCCGGAATCGAATCTACAGACACTATTTTGATAGAGCCGAAGATGCGAAGCATCCCGAAGAGATGCATGCTCCGTTCCGAGACCGCGAAGGCACAGAAATGAAGAGAATATGCCTTGGCAGCGAAAATGTAGAGCTCAAGTTTTGGTTGTCGACCGCGTTATTGCAAACTTCACGACAGTTGCGGTCCGAGGCAATGGTTATCTTCTTTATCAACCGCGTCATCACCGTGGAGTGGCTTCCTGTCCTCCCGCGATTGGTAAAGTTCCTGGGGAAGGAAGGCTGTGCGATGGTGCGTTACTTAGATATATGGGACACCCTGAACCTCCAAGGGGCCGACAACGCCGGGTACCGAGACATTCTTACCAGTATCACGCATTTCTCTGGCCTTCAGCATCTTCGTATCGTCATCTCCTGGGGCTTCGGATTGTGGAACGATCGACATTGTTCATGGTTTGATCAAAATGAATGGAAACCCAACGGTACTCTGACGAAACAAGCAGTTCCCAAAATTCGGTCCGAAGACATTGAGATGCATTGGCCAGAGTATGAAGTCCTCAAGAATCTAAAGGCTCAGACTTTCACTTTGGCCGCCAGCGGGGTGGACTATCTGGTGGACAGATACCGCGAGTTCGATAGAAGTCATGGGGCTTATCCCGAGATCACCAGATCGATGAAATCCCATGCTACACGCACGCAGCCTGCACCATTATCAGCGAATCTCACCACCTCCTCCAACTCACCGCAGATCCTCGAAGGTTTCGAAGCCTTTGAAATACAATCCCTTAGCAATACCGTGACTCCAAACACAGCATTCAATGATGAGGACTCCGACAGCCCTACATGGCAAGAAACCGACACTCTCGCCAACAAGACAATCCCGCTCTACAACTTTATCCAAGAGTTCTTCCACCATAACCTCTCCAACGCCGTCTGGCCTGTGCAAGGAGGCATGTCGGTAGACAATTTTGTCGTCTTCCCAACTGCACCAAAATCCAGAGGGAGCATCATGCAGGACTGTGCATTTTGCTACCTCAGCGGGCGGCACTGCGGGTATCACGTGGTGCCAGATCAACCACCATTTCAACGCACTCGCCAAGAGGGCGACGACGAGGAAGAGGACGTAAAGACATTGCAGAGACGATTTGGGGATCTTTCATATGTAGATATGCGGGAGGTGTGTCGAGACGTGGTTCGGTGTATGGAGGGAACCGACAATCTTGTCATTCCGAGTTTGTCTTGGGATGCCCGCGAGACGTTCTTGAAGATAGCCGCGGTCTTCGACTATCTAGGTTGGCCTGAAGCGCTGAACAGCGAACGCCTAAACCGGCTTGACGCTGCGGTTGATGCTGGCTGGATGGGTAAGAAGGTGGACAAGGACGAAGTACCGCCGTGGGATGTGCTCTATCGCGAAGTCCACGCCCATCTTAGCTTTCTCTATCCCCTCCAACACCCTCCCAACATTTTCGCTTAACGCTAAAATTATTCTCAAGAACTTCAAAAAATAATTGACTTTTTACGAATAAATACTTCCCATTCTAATATTATAGAATCTTGGATATCTTATTATTTCAACTATTTCTCTCCTTTTCTATGCAAATATACTTGTTCCTTAGAGTTTTAGATGTGTTTTTCCTACAATTTGCCGATAAGCGAAAATGTTAGGAGGGTGCTGGAGGGGATAGCATCCGTGGGAAGGCAAGAAGTAGCTAAGAATAGAAATACAGTTTTCCTGAAGTGGTCAGCTGACCTGCATGATAGCCTGATCATTGTGGGACAGGAAGGTCTGGGAGCTTTCGTTTCTTAAGTTGTTTAAATCGCGAAGTTAATTTTGTAGATCAAATATTAGAAGCTGGTGAAGCTGCCCTCCTGCAAAGCATGCCACATCTACCAAAGAGCTCGTCTCTAACTTCTGCTACTCTCTCGATATATTGCTTGTATAGTCCGGTTTCAAATCCCAGGACTCGGGAATCGTCATAATAAAAGACAAGGTCTAGATGGTGAACCTAGGTTCATTCCGCGAAACGAATACAATCGGGCATTTCCAGGTTGGCAAGCTAGACATCCTTTCTTTTCAGTCACAGATTTAGAGTTGCGCAGTTAAATTTCACCTCGTAGGTATGCTAGAATGGATACTGCCCCAATTGTAGTATTATTAGTAACAACAGAAAGGCAGGTCTGTTACTGCAAGCAGGGCAACCGATCGATTTTACAGTGGGTGGACATAAGTCTAAGCGTTCGCTTAAAATAATAATTCCCTCGCCATAACTCTAAGCCTTATTTAACCCATTAATTAAGCTCCATTGGATTTAATTAAAATCTGATTAAAACGATCGTTTTAAAAGTGCTTAAATTACGATTCTACGTACTCAGTATTTTGTATACCATCCCCTTGCAGCTTTCACAATATCAATACGCTTTTGCATCCCCTCAACTAGCTTATTTAAGAGCTCCGGCCCCAAGGTCTCCCATGCCTCTTGAATACACCTAATTATAAAGTCCATTATAGCATTACTATTCCCCATTCCTTTAAGTTCAGGATGTACTCTATCGATTTCCGCTTTTAGTATCTTCCACAAGTTTTCAATAGGGTTTAAGTCCGGCGAATATAGAGACTAGGCCATTATATTTATACCTATCTCTTGAAACCATTCCGTGACCTTATTAGTCTTATAAATAGGGGTATTATCTTGTATAAAGATACTATTATACTCAAGGATTATAGAAAGGTATTCAGCCAAAACCTCCAGGTATACTTTAACTGTAATACCCCTCCTCTTCGCGTTTTGGTCCCCCTCCATAATCACCAGATCACTCCTTATCCCAAAGCCGAATGCGGTCCAAAATATTTGTATCTTCCCTTTAAGTGCCTTGGTCTGGATTGCCTATATTTCAAGAGCTTCACTTGCAGGCATTAAAGAATAATTAGCAAGGGCACATGGTATCTTGATAGAGGGGGAGTTTTATCCTGCCGATAATATATCCACTAGATAGCGCTCCCCTTTCCACGCTCAATTAAACACTCATCTGACTAGTATAACTTGCGCCAAAACTCCACAAGCTTCCTATTATACTTTAGAGCCCATGCCATACGCATAGCGGCATATTCTGGTATCAAGAGTGGACATTACTTAGCCCTCCATTTCTAAATACCCGATTTTTTGAGATACCGGTAGATTGTTTTCTTGGAGACGTGATCCGTACAAGAAACCTTAAATTACTAGACAGTTATCTTCGGATTTATCGTAATCGCACAGCGTATAAGGCGGATATCTCCTTCAGTAAGGAGGGCGGGTGCCCCGTTACATTTAGGGGTAATATAAGAAACCTGATAAGGGGCGTTTATAACAATACTCCGGCAGGTTTGTGAATTCAGCTATTCCATGCGCGCAATCACAGGATAGTGTATACCATAATCACGAGTACTAATAACCCTTGATCTCTGATTAAGGGAAACCTCCCCTAACGGTTGTCGTTGTGCACCAGGGAGCTTCATTTGTTATTAATGGTTAGTGAGGAACGCGTAAAAACGCGGTTTTGACGTTTTTCGCTTAGACTTGTGTCCACTTACTGTAAGGCACAGTCGACTACTTCTGCACTATCATTCCCAGATTCAAGCCGCAAAATTTATAGATACTCGAGCCTGTACACATTAAAAAATGTTTGCAGTGGTTTGTTGGCCTTATCTTCATCAGTGCTGTACATGAGCTTTAACTCCGTCAATACTTAAGCTTAAGTTAACAAGCCAATCTCAACTCCCTCATCGGAGCTTTCAACTTCCAAATACTTCGGTTTTCTGATGTCATGTTCTCTGGGTTAGGACGATATCCAGACCGAGATCGAATTATCATAATAGCAAAAGAAATTATGGCCCTTTTGAACCAGTCTCCAGCGCCTTAGAGGTCTCTATCCCGTCGCCCAGTCTCTTGGAGAGCTCTCAAAGCAGCATTGATCAATTCGTCATCTTGTGAGCAATATTTCTCGTTCTCTTCGCGTACGCCCTCGACTCTTTATTCCAGCAATTTGGACATACGCACAAGATGAAGATCCTCCAAGTCCACTACGATGGCGGCAACATGGAATTAGCAATTGTAAGCGCTCTAAGCGCTGCATGCCCGTCAATCGCAGACTAGGATGGAGGCGCCCTGCGTAATTTGTGAATCTCAACTAGCTACTCGTACATAGATCGCCGCATAAAGTGACGAGATTACAGTGGATGTGTGCTATAGTTTGAATACAGGGCATGCTTTTAGCGGACCCATCCACTGACGAGTCTGAAATGCCCTATTCTTTTAGGCTCCTGCCTTGTCAGGGACAAGGAGTACCACACCATTTTCGGGCTTATCCCCTGTGGAACAGGGGCTGCCTCGGTAAATAAGCCTATAGCTAACACTTATAGAAGGTCTCAGCGCCATAATCGCTCTACCGGTAGCGTAATCTTGGATGTCTCATAGCGTCTCTTAGCGGCCATTCAGGTGGCAGTCGCTAAGGTTACAGGGACTTGTAGAGTACACAATTATTTAAATTCTCAAGTTCCAGGGTGTTGAGGGCGCAAAGGCCCTGTAGTCCCGTCACTTTATGCGTCGATCTACATACAATGGTTAAAGCACACGCAACCAAAGAATATTAAGAAGAGACCCACATGTCCATTTTTGCACAGTCTCCGTATTCTCTACCTCCCAGAAATCTCCTAGCTTCATTAGGTGAGCTGCTCAGGGTGCTTTGAGGTGCTTCGAATTGCTCAGGCGAGTTGACTAAGCCGAGGGTGTTTAGCGCCTGACAAAGAACTTGAGAGCTTACTCCTCCAACCTTCCTCCACGAAATTTAGAGTCCAGAAAATTTACCCAAAATCGAGCAAGGACCATAAATATTCCTGCCTCGATGAATTTTGTTACGGCTCAACTCCCAAAGTCATTCTGGTCGCAAGCAACACCGCCTGGAATCGTCCGATCTTCATCATGCCTTCCACATTTCTGAGACCTCTTGCACACTGTGCCATGAGAAGTCATAGATTTCCCGGAGTATCTAAGCTGGCTTTCTCCACCCAAGGTGCACAACCTGGCTCTATCTATCGGTCAAAGACTTTCCTTGCAGGGGCAATATTGTTGATTGGAGCACCGCTTGGTTTCTCGTACGGCAAAAGCTATAGCAATCTTCCTGAAACGCTGTCGAAGAAGAAGCTAGGCGATCTATATGGGGGCTCCTTGGATTGGAAGGGCAAGGCTCTGCCTCCGTGCACAATGAAGGATGTGGAAGCCTGGTTGGTGAAGGAACAGAGCATTCATCAAGGCATGGCAAGCAGTGGGGTTCGTGAATGGCACTGTTCACGACATGCTAGCAATACCCCTGGTGAAGATGAATTGGTCACCTCCAGAGTCAAAATTCCTCGTTCCTTTGGAGAGGGTAGTCAACCTTGGATGTTTTGGGGCGTTTTTGATGGTCATGTGTATGTTCTTCCTTCAAGCTCTACCTTTCCCCTCCCAGTTCCTCCTGCTCTTTCCTACATAACACTACTATGGTCAATCAACTACTCGGCTTGAAAGTGTGCTGACTCAAAATTATATGTTAGAGGTGGAGCAACATCATTATTTCTCCGAGAATCCTTTGGTTCAATATGTATCTCGTTCTCTCTCTCAACTCTTCCAATCACCACCCGGAGTCCAAGGCATCAGCAAGATCGAGCGAGAAAAGGCCATCGTAGATGCTATCAAAGCAGCTTTCAATCAGCTGGATGATGAAATAATCTCAGATGCGGTTGATGCTCTGAAGACAGCAAAAACCACCACAGAAACTCTGTCTCGACTTGCGCCCGGCCTTGCTGGTGCCTGCGCCATCCTCTCAATGTACGATCCCAACAGCAATTTGTTACGAGTTGCCTTGACAGGAGACTGTCGAGGCGTGCTCGGCTGATTTGATCCTGCCACCAAGAATTATGTCACAACACCACTCTCCATCGACCAAACTGGCTTGAACAAGCTCGAGGCCGCAAGAATCAAAGCCGAGCATCCTGACGAAAAAATGATTGTGAATGAGAAGAGTGGACGTACACTGGGCATGGCTCCCTCCCGCACCTTTGGAGATGGTGTCTGGAAGTGGCCGATGGCAGTAGCGAAGGAGACTTACGCCCATTTCTGATCCTTTAGGCCGAGAGACCCGAAACTTTATTTGACTCCGCCATATCTTACTGCTGAGCCGGTCGTCACTACCACAAATATTGAGCGTAAGGGAGAATTCATGATTATTGCGACTGATGGACTGTGGGACTGCATGTCTAACGAGCAGGCTGTGAAGCTAGTCGAGATGTGGTTGCAGGCCAAGAAAGATGGCAACTTCAATGTGCAGCCGAAGGTGGAGGTAAAAAAGGATACCTTGGCGACGAGGATCCCTCGTGGTAGAAGAGTGAAGGAGGAAGATATTTTGTGCTGGATGATAACTGTGCGACTCATTTGGTGAGAAATGCTCTGGGTGGTGCGGATGAGGAGGTTCTTTGCGCAATTGTTGGTGCGGCACCTTCGTTCTCGAGGAGCGCCAGGGATGATATTACGGTTCAGGTTGTTTTCTTTGATGACGAGTGAGCAGGGAGATCTTGTGGGCATTGGTTGGATATTTTCACCGTGGGTTCAATCATGTCCCAAATTAATTTGAGTCTTCTGCTGGCGCTTCCGGATCGGGCTTCCTTGGGGTTTGTGTATGGAAAACAACCATTGCACACATAAATGGCTTTTGGGATGTCTATTTGGCCCCGCCGTAAAGTTTTACTGTCCTCTGACACTTGGTAGTCTTAAAACACATCAGCTTCCCAGATGAATCAACTTGTTCCTATTCCCATTTCCGTTTGTTCATTAATGCGCCCGTCTTAGTCCTCCATTTTCTCAAGCTTCACGCTTCCGCCCCTTTGGTCGGTCGTCCCATAAAACATCAGACACCTACTGCTATGAACTTTCACTCCTTTTAACCTAGTATTCCTCGTCGTCTTCACTGTCCTCAGCAAAGATTTTTATAAGACCTCCATAGCCGTGGATGTCATAGTACCAGACTATATTCATCTTTCTGACCTTTTTAGGACCCACTCCAGCGTTCTCGGTATCTACTCCCCAAGAACTCTGTTCACACATCCTAAGAGGCCCCTCAAATAGGACATATGGACCTCGAGGTGCCTGCGCTTGCCGTGTGTCGTCTTCTTCATCTCGACGCCTTCTATCTCCAAAAACGGTAACAGCTTTGGTCCTAGGTGGTTGAAGGTGAGCTACAGTTCCAAATTAGGTGATTTATCCCGCCATCTGCTAATTTCGGATATAATGCCCACAACTAACTGCGTTTGTCCTGATGCAATTTCGAAGTCCACTAGGCGTCTGTACGAGATCGAGGAACGACTTGAGGGGAAGTTCTGCAAGGATTTTGGTGAGGAGTTCGGGAGGAAGGCTGGTGAGGCAATCTTGATCAGTAGAATACATGTTGATTGAGTATTTAGAGGAGCTTGATAGTCGAGATGGGCAAGTTGAGAGATGGTGCCTGGATGGAAGGGAGATCGGTTGGGTGCAGGCACCGAAATTTTCTATACACCTATTCCTGATATACTGCGCTTCTTGAATTGTAAAGTGCGTCAGATTACTTAAGCCTAATTAGAGGCGCAATTATTTTTCACATTCTTGAAACACTGTCCATAGACCTTTTGTGTGGGTCAACTCGTGAGTGAATCCAACCCCTGAGTTAAGCGAGATCTAGCTTTGTTTATCAAAACAATCTCATTCACTATTCCCGAACAACATCCACCAACTTTCCAACACCCTGAGACAGACAATTCCTTGTTCTGGCATCTTTCGTGATAGTTTCATGATGGAACTCCATGATACCAGATCATCTCCTTCAACCAGCACCACCTCGGATAGTCCTTGCCACCGTAAACCACTGGTGACTCCTCATTCAGTTGATCAAGGAATTCCTGCATAGCCTTGAACTCCACAATCAAAGTAGTACCGCTTGAGAATTTAAGAATCCTATTTTGGAGAAAGTACAAGAATTGAGGCCCCGGCTGGGAGAGAAGAAGTTGCAAACCCGGATCCACCCATTTCGCCACATCTTTTGGCTTTATCATGACCAGTCCACCTGTGGGAGTCAACCAACCCTCCATATACGTAGCCTCAAGTATCTTTGCCTCCTTCGAAAATTGTGTTTGGATGTTCAGATTGCAGATGGTGGAAGCGTAGCGACGCATGAACCAGCGAAGATGCGAGTGTGCCTGTGAAAGTGCGAGGAAGGAGGACATTGGGAGGTTCGAGGTGATTCTGAGGAGTATGTTGTGTGGTAGGTTGGTGAGATAGTCGATCTTTGCTTTGCCTTTCTTCTTTCGGCGGCCTTTGGTGCGGATATCCATCGGCACGCGTCTGAGCTTCCTGCTCCTGCTGCTGTTTCTGTTGGACATGATGGGCGTCTGGAGGGGGAGGTTACGTAGAGATCGAGGGATGTCAGAAAGTTGTTTATTTTCAATGTCGTGTTGAGAATAGAGTTCGGACGAATTTAAATCCGGCGGCGGTGAAAGGAAGACACGTTTGCATACTCGCGTTGTGAAATTTTATGAAGTGAATTAGATAATATTTTGTCTGAAGTCTTTGTTTCACTTTTGATATGCAGAAGTAAAGATCACAGAGGTTGCCTTCAATTGCTTGTTCAAACACAGTGGGAAAAATCTTAAGATCCTGAAAACTAATTGAATCAATTCAATTATTCATGTGCTGTCCTCAATTAAGAATAAGCCACACAGAGCAGTAGCAAGAAATAACGAGCTCGAGCTGCTCCTCTTCCTTCCTCAGCATTCGAAACCCACCATCCATAAACACACCGCCATTCCATTAGCCAAAATCTCAGTAAATTCGGGTCGTACAGTGTTTACAACAATATGCCCAATATGATATTGCCCAATATAGGGGGTCCACAATATAACCGCAATATAGGGGTCCTTATATCATATCTATTGCGATATAGAGGGGTCTATATTGTATTATAAGTAATATATCGTGATAATATAATAATATATATACTATTCTAAGACCTCAACTTGGCCTGGTTCCCCAAAAACCTCTTCATCTACCACTTCTAGCCCATTAATCTCCTCATCATTATCCTCAAACCCTGATATCTTAAGTCACGACTTTAAACACTCCAAAGCCTCTACTGTTAGTATCCCTAGCCTATTACATCAATCAGAGATCGTAATCTTTGCCCCGGAAAAAAGACACTCCGGGTCTGCAGACATTACAGGAATCGAGAGGACGTCTAAGGCCATTCGACTAAGATTAGGGTAGTTCTTTTATTACGTAGGTTCTAGCCACCATTTGTATCCTTGCTTAATACCCGTTACCTGAGATTGAACAATATAGCGAGCGTATTTGTCAGCTATAGGGTCTTCTTCGTCATCATCTTTGAGCCATTCAAGGAAGTCATTTGGAGGTTTCGTAGAAGAATCGGAGGGTATTTGAGGAGATAATAAAGTAATCGAGATTAATAATAGCTTGTAACTTGTTTCCCAGAACTTCAATATCCTTTCCTTTACTTCCGGTATCCAGTCTGATTTCCAGTACTTCTCAATCCATTTCCACTTGCGCGAAGGGTATAGAACTATCGCCATCACGTATACCGGAGTCTTATCTGTAAGCTTATAGTATTTATCCATCTTTGCCCATCCAGAATTGAATATGGACACAAATATGGGATTGTCTTTATACTGGGTCTTGAGATATTCAAAGAGAGAGAGGATATAATTGGAGTAAGGGAGGCTAAGATCGAGGGTCGATTCTTTTGATTCGCACGCTTTTATTAATATAGAAAGCTTTTCTAGAAATTCCTTAATAACGCGTACTGTTGTCTATTCCTCGTTAGTCAATTGGTCCTTCTCAAGGTCATTCGTACCATGGAGTTTAATAAATTCATTAATAAAATCCCGTAGGGCCCAGTATACCTGTAGTATTATATATCAAGAGTTCTATCGTGTTATATTATCCCGAGGAATACGGTGATTTTGTGAGAGCTCGAGAAAATGATAGAGTCGTTGTGTACTAGTGGTGATAAAAACGACGAAATTGTGAAGCTTTCCAAGAGGCCCTTTCTTCTGCCAGTTCTCAATCTCTCTCACTGTTATATTATAGACATTAGTTTCGGTATCTTCGTCCAGAATCTCCTTATCCGTAACAAATAAGAATGACTTGATAGTGAGGTTGATTATATAGCCTTGATAGCGGATTCGATAGTGGATAGGGTCGTACTTGAGATTAAACTCCCTACAGAGAGTAAGAGAGAGCTCTTTTATTATTATATCATTATCAGGTATATTATCCATTATAAAATAGTCCAAGTTCTATATAATATCGTATTCCTTTATTATCTCAAGTATATATCTCGATATATTCTCTCCCGAGTATTCTCCAATTACCTCCCGTATCCCAAGAACTAAACTCTATAGTATACTCCCTTTATTAATAAATTATATAGTAATCCCGAGTACTACTTTCGAGTTTGGAGAGGTCCAGAGATTACAGGAAAGATAAATCTTTATACGAGACTTGTGGAGGATTGGAATGACTATAGAAACCTTCAGAGTATAATACTAACACATAATCTATCTCTGAATGCCGGAAGTTCCCTTTGTAAGGAAATCTTCAGCCGTGTTATTAAGATAAAGAATAAACGCACGGAATTCAGTATTAGTAACCAGATTAAAGGCCAGATTGCAAGAAACCATATAGTGTATCCAGAGGGATTCAAGCTTATCTTGGGAGATTTCTTCTGTATCAAGGCGTTATTGTTTATACGGGTTAGCTGCTGTGATCGTAAAGTCAACTTCTAGAGATTATTATATATTCCTTGCCTATATATTCCGAGCTGAATTCCTTAGTATCTCATACTTTCCCTCAAGATGACCCTGCGGGCCACTCGTACTCCCTGACATGGTATATATAGTTGGGCAGTACCGGTAATACCATTCCTCTACCCCAGTAATTGGATCGTAGTACTTCGTTTGTATGTCTGCGTCCGGTATATGGTTGAATATCCAGGAGTGCCGTAATTGCTTCTATTTCGAGGAGGGAGGAGGAGCAGACTCTCGAGGAGTAGGCGTGGGTATAGATGGAATAGGAGAAGTAGAGCCGTCGGATGGGGCTGGAGTCGTATTCTGGGTAGCTGGTTCGGCCGCAGACGTAGTATTAGAACGTGTAGTGCGTGCAATAATAGCTCTTGAGAATGGCAAAGGCTTTTAGCGTTTTGCTTGCTTTGGTGGTATGCTGTTTGCGCAAGTGATGGTTAATGGTTGAGAAGCTAGGTCGTGATAATAAAAAATCGGTGATCGCCTCGTGTAGCCTCGACTAAGAACCCTAACTTTAAAATATTAATAATAATACTAATACTTAAGGTAAAAAATCGAGACTTGTACTATTAGAAAGTGCTTAATTCAAGGAGTAAGTAGATATAATTTTATTATACTAGTATTATTATATACTATAATAATAATATCTAAAGTTGGGGTATATCTAAGCGACTACCCCTTAAGATTATACCCAATATATCACGATATACCTAACCCGTATTATTATTACCCAATATAGAAGAGATCCATATTATATTAGCTATAATATGGGTTGCTCCATATCGTATCGATATATCGCGATATATTGACCATATTGGGTATATTGTTGTAAACACTGGGGTCGTAAGGTTGGTTGTTCCATTAAATCTAAGACCACAGCGATGCAAACATTGTCCCTCAGGATTCCCAATTAAAGCTTTCACTGTGATCAAGCTTCAGCTTCCACTTCTGCGAAATGTCGTTTGGAATTCTGTGATAATGAATGCTTCAAGGCACCCGAGATTCCTCGATATTATCATCCAATGGAACTTGAACCCCTCGAAGTACCTCCTCTAACAGTCTCCTCTCCACACAAACATGACTCTCTTGCAATTCATCTTCCTCTGTACCAAGCCCATACTTAACCTTCAACTCATGCACGACTGCAAGATGCGCCTCCCTCAAAGCTTTTCTTTCCTCAGTGTGATGTTCCCTCATCCTCGACAGATGTGGCGGTGGCCATGCAATCTGAGCAGGGAGATCCTCGAACCTCGCAACAGTGCCACCCCAGAAACGAGTCGCGAAGAGGCCAACGTTGTGCATCGCTGTTCTGAAGCGCTGCCATTCCCGTTTTCGCCTAGCAATGAGCCATGGCTTCTCAATGGCCTCCTCGCGCTCGCGTTGTTGGTCTTTCATTTCTTCGAGACGGGACGAGTATGCTTCGCAGGCTGCGTCTAGGTCGTTGTGGAAGCGGCCTCTCTCTTCTTGGTCGTGCTTTACCTGTATTCATTGAGTAATTGAACCACAAAGACTTGGGCTGGTGTTTACTGGACTGAATATTCTTTCAAATTCAGCTTGCAGGTCGGTTCCAGCAATGCCGTGGTCCTTGGGGCTGACTTTCACTCGTTCGACTTTTGGCTGAGATGAAGATGGTTGTGACTCTAGCCTCGAGGCTTCCTGTAGCTCATGACTTTCAGAAGATAGAGCATCTTGTTCCCAGAGCTCCGATGGCGTCTCGGTGTTCCTCTCAGTCTGCTCCCAAACTACCTCATGGTCCTCATCATCGTGGATGTTGTCACGGCTCAGCAAATAACGAGCGTCGTCCTTACTTGCAGAATTATGGCTGAACATGTTGCGAATTGGTTTACGTTCAGAAGATTTAGATTATTTGGAAAAATTGAATCATTTATTTCCTAGCTGAGGACGGCTAAGATACCTATCGTTGATGGTTGCCTAAGTGGTACGCATCATCGTTCAGCTCGTCACGTGTTATGGTGCTGTACTCACAGTACTCAAAAACTACCTTTTCGTTTGCCTCGCTATTTTAACAATATTATGTTACCGCTACCAATGGGTTTCTCCCTGAAGCAGATAATTTCAATCAATCGAGTGGCCACTAAAGCTTGTTTAGACCAACTACTTGAGCCGACTACCTCCCTCTCACTCGCTTAGTCGGTAACGGTAACTCAACCACAACACTTCGGGAAATCAAAACAGAGACTTTATCAAAATAGAAAAAAATGTGGAGTAAACGATGGCAAACCCAGACCATGTTATTTTTCGTTCATGTCAAATAATCGCGATTATTCTGGAAGAAGATACTTTGAAGTGTTGTGAGAGGAAAATAAGCGAGGCAGGTCGCGATCCTTGTTTTGAATCCCTGCAGCCAGTGCGTCATTGTGTACGACCGAATATACCTGTATCCACGACCTCGTCATGTAGGATTTCCACTGAAACTCAGCAATAAAACAATTGAGGTCTATGATTTGTCCTTATTTACTCCAACCTTCAAGAAATCTCTCATCTGAATCTTTTTGAAAACCACGCACAACAACATCATCATGTCTAGCAAGTAAGTATATGATCTTGACCCTTGATGCCTGTTTATTAGACCTAAATTCTAATGTTCTGAAGGACGGAAGAAGCAAGAAAAGCACAGCCAGAGGCTGATCAGGAGGAGGAGGAGATCACTCCTCAATCCGAAGTTGAATCTGAAGCTGGGCCAGAGCTTGAATCTGAGTCCGAGCCAGAAGATGAACCTTCAGCTCCGAAGAAGAGTGCCGTGAATGGCAACAGCAAACTGGCAAAGGAAGAGGCTCGTCCAGCTGAAACCCACGCAAGGCATGATTCCAAGATGGAAAGTAGCCCTGTGAGAAATGGCAATGTTCCTGAGCAAGACGAAGAGGAAAAGGAAGAGCAAGAGCATGAGGAAGAGCCAGAGCCCGAGGAGCAGCCAGAGTATGAGGAACAGCCAGGGCATGAGGAACAGGAGGAGCAGGAGGAAGAGCAGGTTGAAGATGAAGAGCCTGTGAAGAAGGGGAATGTTGAACATGAAGAAGCGGAGCCTGAACCCGAACAGGAGGAAGAGCAAGTTGAAGATGAGGAACCTGTGAAAAATGGGAATGTTGAGCATGAAGAAGCGGAGCCTGAACCAGAACAGGAGGTAGAAAAAACTTCACACCAAGCCGAATCTGGTCCTAAAGCGGAAACTCCAGCCCCTGTTCAGAACGGAAACGTCAAGCATCAACCCGAAGCCCAAAAAGGCGCTCCAGAGCCAGAGCTAGAGACGCCAAAGCCACAGCAAGACGAGACCAGTCAATCAGATGCCGGAACCGAACTGGAAGTACAGTCCAAAGAACAGCCTCACATTGAGAAAGAAAGCGTGCAGCATTCGGAAGCTGAGGCCGAGCCTGAGCCGCAACCAGAACCAGAACAGCAGAAACGTGCTGTGAAGGGAGGGCCGGTGAAGAATAAGAGGCCAGCGCAGCAGAACCAGGCGGTGAGATTCGACGATCAGCAGACGGAGCAAGGGCCACTTGTTCAGCACCAGGCTCAGCCGATGGTCCAGAAACAGCAAAAGCAGGCTCAGGTTCAACAACGTCAACAGAAACCTGTGCAGCAATATCCTGTTCAGCCACAGCAGCAGCAACAATTCCCAGTTCAGCAACCGCAACCTCAGCAGCCGATTCAGAGGTATGAGGATACTCCGAGAGCTGAAGGATATAGGACGACGGCGATCAGGGAGTCGAGGATCAAGGATCGCCCTGTGAAGAAAGATGCTAAGGCTAGTGCCATGAGTATCAAGATCGAGCTGGATCTGGAGGTGGAAGTTGATCTTTACGCGAGGGTTAAGGGTGATGTCACGATTGGGTTGATGTAGAGCGTTTCCTATTCTGTTTTCGTTCCAAGGGGAAGCGGGGGGTGGTTGGAATAATGTTTAAATATGTTATCGTACTATTACGAAGTTCGTAGAAAATATAAGAATATCGCTTTTGGCCTCTGCCCACCGATGGTACAATGGCCAGAAACCCACACTGTAGTTTCAATTCACGTTGTCCGAGCCTATGTAAACCAGCCTCCATGGTCCTCGTGTTGGTGTCGGTGGTGTACACTCGAAGTCGAGACTGCCACATCGCTCGAAGCACCTGCATCAGTTTCCGTTGAAGTGATTATCGTGAAATAGCTGAGTGCTGCTTGGGATGTCACGGTCGCAGAAATCATGGAGCTCTCAGCCGCACTTGTTGAACTTTCCAGGCTGATGGTCGAGACGATAGTCACAAGTAGAGTTGTGGTCTCGAATGTGATGGTTGGATCAAGGCAGATGTCAGATGCGCTTGCCGATGATGTTTTGGCTGGGCCAGAAGATGTCGCCGTTCTTTAGGTTCCGTTGTTGGCGGTGGTCGCTTGAGAGATTGTTGAGAGCGAGGGGGACGAATTACCGGTGACGACGCAGGAGCATGCTGATGAGATGCGAGTTGGGTTGTATTGGCATTGAGATCCGAGGTCTGGAAGACCAGTAGTCGCGCTGTTGAGCTCCTTAGTGTATGTTGCGCGGAAGCCTGTCGCTTCTGGATGCCGGATGAAGTGGCGGAGACAGTTGTCGTGTTGGCAATCATTGGCTGATGGAGCGGGAGTAGATGTGGGCAAAGCGGTTGCCACGCAAGAGCATGCGGATCAGATGATGGTCGGATTGTAGTTGCATTGAGAAACTAGGTCGGGAAGTCCCGTTGTAACAGTATTGATTTGTGTGGTGCAGGTCGCGCAGAAGCCAGCCACTTCTGGGTGACGGATAAAATCGCGGAGGTAGTTGTCCGGTTGGCAATCGTTGGGGGACAAGGTGGGGGGGGGGAGGTTGGCAGATGTCCAGAAGTTGTAGGAGCAAGGGTGGTTGTGAGTTGAGTTAGAAGACTGCTGCCATTCTGCTCAGCTGAGCTAGTAGCAATTATGGCCGTCGAGGAAGCGGGAGAGAAATCTGAGCTGGGTTGGATTGTGTTTCATGAGGCGAAAGCCATGGTGGTCGAATTCATGGCCCATGGGGCAGAAGCAGAAGTATGATGATGGTGATGCGTGTGGTGCTCGTAGGTGGAATTGGAGGTAGAATTAGCCATCGATGTCTCCACACTAGAAGTAGCTTACGCTGACAAGACTGAAGAGCAAGGAGCGGTTTCCGTGATCGTTGGCGTGACTGCCATGACACAAGAAGCAGGGCAAGTTCGTGGCCATGCTGTCACAAATGGCAAAAATGAAATGACGCCCAGTGCCAGTGTCCAAATCAATGGAGACACTACAGGTTGCAGTTGTTAGGTGATGTAGATAATGTGACTGGATACGAACAGATACCAAATTGAACGAACGGATGAAAAAAAAAGACGTCTGAATGTAGAAAATGAATGTGATGATAGAAAGAATCTGATCGATTGCTGTTGTGAGTGAAGTAGTAGTGGTGACCACCATTTCTTATAAGGATGATCATTTGGAAGGGGATACAAGACCTTCGCTGGGCTCGGCGCTTTGCTAGGAATATATTGTCCGGCCTTGCAGACAAGAAGAATGCTGCGATAAGTTCTGAAACAACATTACCCACCCTGAGGAAATGAGAAATATATCGTTCCACGGAACGAGACGATTTGGAGGGGTATTGTTGACGAGAACTGACTGACGAGATGAACTGAAGCAAGGGGGGAAAGGAGGCAAATCTGGCTACAAATGAACATGCAGGGAGTTTGAGAGACTTATAATGAGAGCAAACTATTCACCTACTCGTGAGGTAACGATAGTGATGGTAGGAGATGGTTAGATGTGCCCTGACTGACATCGAGGGATGATCATCACGTGACATTGCTGGATCCCATTCGACAACGCAGCTCGAAGCTTCGAGACTGCAGCGCAGAAAACCAAATCATTCTGAAGGACTAAACTCCATTGGCTATTTGCTGAACCTTTTGACCCCACGCCCACGGATAGCAGCTGTCCAAGCAGCTTCGCCTTCCGTTGGTGGGCCTAGAGACTACAGACTTCTGCATGCGTACTATTCGCCGAACAGCTCCAGGGCCTTGACTTAGCAAAAGAATATTATATTGAAAGGTCATGATATCTTGGCAATAATATACTTCGATCAAGGGCTGGAGATAGCGAGGAATTGGACTTGTCATGAACCACGACAGCCGCGTGAACCTTTCCGCGTTTAGCGCAGCCTAGAAAGAACGGATCACCTGGTGGCACTTCCGGCTCTGCCGTCGACCATGCTCCAACAACAATCCTCGCCAACTTTCATCCATCATGTTTCTGCATCCCTTTGCATCCTTACGCCTTGCGTGCTGATCGCAAATATTCCACTCCTTTGCCCTTGGATTCTTGCCTCTTGCCCCTTGCCCATTGTCTGCCTTTCATCCATGCCGGCTTGACAGGCCCGGGATCGCCGAGTGCGAGTGTATTGTGAGCTGTATACCCTGCCGCTGCGTCGCACAGTGACCACCTTCATTTCACCTCTGCACCATTATGGGCGCCTGCTCCTCCTGCCTCGGCAGAGACCAGAGTCGCGATTCATCTGATGAGGCAAGTCGCATGCGCCAATTTGAGAGCGAGGAAAGCGAACTAACAAGGGCGTGCTACTAGGACGAACAATCACGACTACTTTTCGACGATCCGCACGGGAATCACTATGGCAGCTTTGGAGAGCAGAACGCTGGAATTATACAAGCGGATCCACAAGAGGTCCAGCGGGAGACGGAGGCCTTGCAGAAGGTCGTGACGCTCACGTCCAAGTAAGACTTGGTGCCCAAAATGCTGCTCGGCACCGCGGCTCCAGACTCCCACAATCCCAGCTCCCTCACCCTGAACAAGATCTAGACAGCTAATTCGCTCCTGGTAGTCATTTGGTCGATATCTTTGCTATGATTCCCCAGGCTCTCCAACCACCAACTGCCACAGTTTTCCCTGCCCAGGACGCCAGGCTCCTGCATTATCAGGACGTGCTCGCAAAGATGTCAACAATCGAAACGTCGACCAAAACCAATCAATTCCCTGCCGAGCTCACACAAGAGGCCTCTGATGGCTGGTTATCCGAAGACGAGCAAGTGGAGGAAACGAAGACGTACACGCCTGTCAAATCGGAAGGCGTTGGGCCGCTGCTGGGAGGATTTTCAGATGCAGATTCGGCCATGGATTGAACATGGTAATCTATTCCTGCAAGCATATTTGTGTTCCACGGCGGTATGGCGTCTTGGGGTCGTCGCAATACCCTCGAAGACGACCAGAGCTCGCCGCACCTTCAGGATGGACAGATGAATATGAGGATTTGACTGGACCAGCTAAGCGTAATTGACTATGCGTTGTATGCTCCAGACGTTCCCTTTGTCAAAGAGCGCTTGCTCACTGGCTGTTCAATCTTGCGCCAGAGCCTATCACATTGCTCTCATGCCTTGCAGTCAGGCTGTGACAAGGTCCACTGAGCATTAGCCACGTTCTCAGAATACACTTCATCACTACCTCCTCTGGCCCGTCTCATAAAGGGCAGAGCTTTTCCTCGTTGATTCCTGAGCTGCCTGCATCTTGATTACTTCTCCAAGTTCTTCCGTACAGTGCTCACATCTGCGGTCAGTCGGGGTATACTTTATCCTGGGGTGGGGTTTTTGCCGGCGCTTAGCCGGCCAAAACAACAACATCATCGTCAGACTCTTTCCCACTCCTCCCATCAACCTCCCACTTGGGTTACACATGCTCATATTACAACTACAGAATCCTGCTGGATATACCCATATCGTCTCCACGATCACCATCATACCACCTCTTCACGATGGCAATCTCCCACAGCCGCTGGGCTGAGGGCGTAGCGCCCGGGAATATTGGTCTTCGGATTCTTACTGGATCGATTGATGGCATCCCGTCTCACGAGTCACATGGACGTGCCGGACATATTTCAGTTCGTTTCATCGTTACACTAGCACTACCTTGACTGGGTGTTATTATTCAGCTCGTCTCGAGACGTTCCCCCCCCCAGGTTCCCTCCCAGCGCCGCAACAGACCTAAAGTTCGCCATAAACGAAAGACAAGGGAGAAGCGAAGGATCGCAAACAAATGAAACATTCAATAACGCCCAAGTCTCCACCAGCTTTTCATCTCGGCGTGCTTCTGGAGCACCGCGACAAATGAAACACTCAACAATCTCGAGCTACCCCGTCAGCCTCTTGTCCCAGCGATCTATTGAAGCAAAGTCAGCATCATCTCCAGCTCCATCTGCACAAACTACTGGTTACTTACCAGTTCAAGGTGCCCCTCTTTACGTCACGGTCGTACGAGAGCTTCTGGATATCCATCTGATAGTTGTAAATATCCTGCTCAGCCTTGGCAATCGAAGCTTTGCGGCTGCTTCCGTGTTCCTTGCTCCAACGGCGGATCCGCTCCTCTTCCTTGCGGATGGCTCTCTCTTTGGTGTCGATCTTGGTACAGATCTTACATTTTTCCGGCAGTTGATACCGGTTCATGACGAGTTTCATGCCACAGGTCTCCCCGGTTCTGTACTCTTTGGCGCAGTGCTGTTCTTGTCAACGACATGAATATGCGTCCAGAAGTGGCTCGTCTTACCTGTCTGAAGTGTCCCCATTTCCAGCACTTGCAAGACATCTCGTTGGCATCATAAAAACACATTTTGGATGGAGCTGTGGATGGCCTCTGTCAGCCTGGTTTCGAAAATGGGTTACACATGAAACGTGTTGTTGTCTTTTATGAACTTACTGGCTGTGGATGGATGGTTCACTGATGGACAATGTTTGAAGGATGGAGTCTTCGAAAAACTTGGAGCTCTTGATATCCTTTTAGGATATGGGTGTGTGAGATGGAAGTGAGATCGGAAAGGTGAGTGGATGAGGATCTTTGAGTGCTGCTGATGCTGAGAGAATCTTGTCAGAAGGGGCATATCGACGACTATTTATGCTTCAAAAGGATATGGTCCGAGATCAACATCGACGGACTCTCCATAGAATCGACGCGCTGGAGCCCGCTCCAACCAGCCTCACCCACGAACGCCCTGCATTCATCTTTCGTCGGCCGAAGTCAACAAACAAGAGACGCATGCACGCTACCTTCAGAGACACATCCATCCATGTCGAGCACGGGGCCCCATGTGGTTCTTCAAAACATTGGCAATCCTATTGAATCCTCTCCCGCCAACCAAGTTCTTTCGAGTACCTACCACGATCACCTCATGCTGGGCACACCGGCCGTCCTAGGCAATAATAATGGTGTTGATAGGGTGGCCACTCCATGTGAAAAGTGCCAGCTCACCAGACTTGCAAATAAACCGATGGCCATGCAGCTTTAGGCACATGCAGTCCACGCGAGGTATCAATCACGTTATGGCCTGAAGATGCATGTCCTCCCTGCTTTTCTGGAACGCCACCGTGACTTCGTTGATTAGTGGAGGACCACGGGCCAGGCCAGGTGGCCCTCCCGCTTGTTGACGGCCACGGGACGATGAGGAGCCCCCAGACAGGCCTTCAGCCGTGATTATTGTGGAGGGGACTCTCTCAAGATCCTCAAAGAAATGCCTCAACAGACCTCGTGTCAACCAACCGGATTCCTTTGAGATGAAGCCGGATCGTTTGCTGTCTTTGATCCCGGCAGCACTGTGGCAAAAGGTCTGCAAGTTGGCTTATCAAGTTTTCTGGCAGATTATGTGTGCTTGATATTGGCATGTCAAGAGGCTGCCGGCTCCCTGGCTTTCGAATAATCACATGCTGGTGAAAGTTACCGATTTGATCTTTCAATTTCATTGTTCAAGGACAGCAAGTGCTATTGGCTATTGGTTTCCATCATTATCTTTGCTGAGGAAACTCGATGTCTGCTGACTGCCAAGCACTGGGAGAAAAAGATCGATCTTGTGCAGCCCACGTCGCCTGCATGTGTTGGTTGAAGATGCCTCTAGCATCATACGGTCACATACCCCCCTAGCCCTTCTCAGCATCGGACAAGGATACCTGATGTGTTGTCAATGATGGCTTTCTGAATGATCAACCTGCCCGAGCTTCATCACTCTGCATGAAGACCAACACGAGCTCGATGGATCCTTTTGCAGATCTCTGCACCGCAGCACTGCCTTGCCACTTGTGCCGGTTGGTCTTACCGACGAGAGCATCTTATTCCTGCCCAGGTGTTGGAATGAAGCTTCCACGTGGCGAACTGAGCTTGGTTCTCTTAAACTTCCGGTCTTACTTGCACTGTTCTAAGGCTTGGGAGGCATGCATTTGGTTCTGTGCCACAAATTTCTCATCACAAAATCTCATTTCTGTCATATAATCCAACTTGTCGATTTGTGTCCGTGTTGGAGATCAAAGATTAGTTCAGTGCTTATCAACCCCCAACGTGCTTGGTGGCTATTCTAATGGCCTTCTCGGTGCTACGGAGTGCCCGGTGATCGTTTTCTTGCTTTTCTATTGCTTCATCGAAGGCCTCGACCTCCACAAAGGCATGATCCGTTGTGGCAAAAGGATATGCAAAGAAATGCAAGTTGCGTCACACACCATCGCAGGCTGATAAATGAGAGGATTTGCAATTTAAGTCTGAGCTCAGAAAAACCTGGCTGATACGACTTGGATCAAGGGTTCAGAAATTGAACTTGGACCGCCGGGAGAGGGCTTCCCTGACTCGATGAGCTGTTTGCGATTGGCAAAAGGCGAAGCACGGTGGTTCTGCCTGATGCAGAGCAGGCCATTGTTGGAAACAGAAGCATTGCTCCGTAGCCGATATTTACAAACATTGACCAAATTGGCCCCATTTTCACGGATCGATAGGTGAATTTGAGGTAAACAAGGCCTTTTTCTCGACCTAACGAGGCGCAGACCAATCAACATGATTTTGCACGTCTTAGAACTTCTTATTGAGCAGAATCGCAAACATCGTGAGAGCAGCACGCTCGAGATTCAACTTTGACGACGTCTAAAAATGTCCTCTGTGTTCCTGATATTCGGGTCGTTATCTAACACATGATTGAAAAAATACGCGGCATTGCGGTAGCTGTCCTCACAGTACCGCCCAATAACATGGCGGAACAGCCATGCCAAAAAATTAAGGTGCGGTAGAGATGCTACGAACAGCCTCACGAGTCGGCTTTGGGAACCTGATTGGACGGGGCTCCTCCGGAGAGACGGAGAGAGCCCGTCAGTTGTCCCACTGGCCGATGTGGGGCGAGGGGTATCAACAGCATTCAACGAGGGGGCGGGCCTGCAGTGTGATTTGGCAGGCCCACGAGCACGCTGCAGACAGGACATGTGTAAGTGCTGGCTTGGGGGGACCTTAGCCGACCATCGCATGGTCTGGCTGCCGCCGAAGCAGCCGTCAGCAGGTAGAGATATCGATGGCAAGGCCTGCAGGTGCAGTTTCGAGTTGCCATGCGACCTGGCGGACCTGAGCGAGCCGACGCGACGCTCAAGGCGAGAGCGAGGAGATATTAAAGGCCTGGTTCGATCCGAGAAAGACAGGGCTGGGAAGTACACGGCTCCCCATTGCGGGGTGGTTGGTCTGCGTTGTCCTTCGCGTGCTTGTGGAAGAAGGGTGCGTGAGCTGGCGGCGAGGCCAAACCGTCGGCCAGCCCTGACGTTCAGGGGCCAATGGAAAGGGGTCGTTGTTTTGAGACTCGAAATCTGGACGCGTTGGGACCGGCCAGCGGGGCCAGGGTGGGAAAACGTCACTCGTGTCATGACCGCAGTGTCGGATTGTTAAAGAAAGAGGGGCGATTACCTTGCATTGTTCCTGGCCATGTGAGGTGAGGCGATGTCAGGTTCTTGCAGGAGTTCTGTCGTTGAGGCCCAATGGATTCAGGGGGGGTCACGTGACTTGTAGCGAAGACAGCAAGCAAAGGAAAAGTTGAAAAATGAAGAGTTCTCGCAGAACATATTCTTTTAAACTCTTTCATCTTACATATTAGCAACATACAATTAATTGTCTTTGTGATAATGCTGTAGTCAAGTATTGCCGTGACGTTTGCTCGTTCATCAGATGTCTCGAATGCCGTTACGCGATCCCGCCCGTACCCCGCTAAGAAGGCAACGACACCTCTTCCTGCAATTCAACTCCCTCTCCCGAAGTCTCCCATCTCGCAGGCGCCTCAACAAAACAAACGCACCAATACAATGACCATCTTAACGCCATAACCCAGCATGTCCAATCCAACTGCAACCTTAAATCCAGATCCCACTGCACCAACCACAATGGCCCCGCCGCAGCCCGCGCCGCTCACACTCCCCCACCTCCCCCAGGAACTCCTGTTGCATATTCTGGCCTACCTCGACATCCCCGACCTCCTACCCCTCTCTCGCACCTCGCACCTCTTCCGCCACCTCACGCTCGACCCGCTCCTCCATGTCCACCGTCTCCACCGCGCGTCCGCTGCGCTGAACCATTACATCCCGCTCCGGCCTCCGCTTTCACAGCTCTTGAGCAGCCAGATCTATATCACGCGAACTACGATGGCGGCTAGGAAGCTGGGGAGGAAACTCGTGGGCATCAGGCTTAATAAGAGGTTGAGGCAGAGACCGAGTGTGGAGGAGATGGTGCAGTGGGGGGTTTTACCTAGGGAGTGTTTTGGGAATGGGAAGGGGATGGGGGGTGGGTTGGCGCCGGGGTTGGTGGAGACGAAGAGGAGGGTTGAGAGGGAACGCGTGAGGGACTTTCTGAGGGGGTGGGTTGAGGAGTGGAGGAGGAGGGGGTTTGAAATGGGGAGGGGGAAGGGAGAGGAGGAGAAAGTTGAGGTTAGGAGGATGGCGAGGAGGTTTGCGGGGCAGGGGGAGAGTAGAGAGAAGCCGAAATGGGGGAGGAGGTTGGAGATTAGGGAGGCGCCTACGAGGGCGAAGGTTCTGGGTTTGAGAAGGTTTTGGGAGAAAGTTGGGAGTGAGGGAGTTCCTGGTTGATAGGCATTAAGAGGGATCTTGTTTGGATAAGTATGCCGAGGCTGTATACTATGTATTTGTGAAACACTGCAGGTTAGTAGATACGGTGAACAAGATCAGTCTCCAGAATGATTAGGAGACCGAGAAGTTCATCAATTACAAGCATCTCTTGAAGGATTTTGAAGTTGCTCATAGCCTTTCGGAGCAGACGAGGCTACACGCAGAGGGAGACATCCTGCTTCCCGAAAGAAAACATCACACCCTTGTTTACGCGGGAGATGCAATTTTTAATTGATCTGCATGTTTTTTGATGTTCTGTCGAGATCCTGACATTGCTTCGATTCCTTTCCAAGCGCGCGGACAGGTGTGGTAGCACCAGTACCACCAGTACTTTGGGGTCCCAATACGTTGACCCCTATGGGGTCAGTTTAGAGCTGACTAAGCGTCGCACCCCACCAAAACTGACACCCTACACCACCCAAATGATCGCGCGTCGCGTTTTGCATCCACTTACACTATAATTTTACCTGTAATTAATGTACGGCTAGACGCAGTTTCATAGCAAAAATGGGTTCTATAGTATATATCGCTCAGAATCCCTTGTAATCTCTTTTACAACTCTAGCCCATATCTCCCTACGCCCATTCTCAGTATGCCTTTGACCGTTGGCATCAAACTCTACCTGTAGCCTGTTATACTCCTCCTCCTCTTTTCTTTCCTCATTATCTAGCCATACTGTAATCTCTTTATTAGTCCAATTAGCCTTTGTAGTAATAATATCGCCATTAAGATCACGCCGTTCCTTTGGCATATAAAATAATTGCTCCTTCAAGACCTTTGGTCTTGGGTTCTTCCATTTTCGGGCCTTGCGGTACTCTGTTGGTCGTACGGTAGGGTGCTGAGCTAGCCAGGCTGTCTTTTCAGCTAGGTAGGCTTGCATTAGAACCTCTGGCCTGTCTGGTGAGAGCTGTTTAGGCGCTACAGGTGCTGTAAGTACAGCCTGTACGGTGGACGTTACAGGCGCTATAGGCGCTGTAATTACAGCCTGTACAGTGGATGCTGCAGGCGCTGCAGGCGCTACAGGCGCTGTAAGTACAGCCTGGACAGTGGACGTTGCAGGCGCTACAGGTATAGCCTGTACAGTGGATGTTGCAAGCGCTGTAATTACAGCCTGTACAGTGGATGCTGCAGGCGCTGTAAGTACAGGCTGTACAGTGGACGCTGCAGGTGCTGTAGGCGCCACTGTTTGCCTTGCTAATATATCCATTTCAAGGAGTATTCGGCTTTGAGTAGCAATTGAGGCCTGTAGCTTTAAGGGGCAGTTACGGCTACTCCTTGTATGGCCCTGCCTATAGTATACTAAGCATATAAGCAATTGCTTTGTAGGTTCCTCGCCTGTAGAAAGGATACGGCCTGTATAAGACACTTGTACGTCTGCTATACGCTATCTACCAGCCCATAACGAGTCAAGGAGTGGCTATAAAGTACTCTTACAGTCCTAGTACTAGTACTCGTGAAAGTTTAACGGAACAAGACTACCCGTAACCTTTCATATATCGCATATATGTATACAAGGCAATCCCATTGACCGTGTAAAGTTGCTTGTATAAGGCTATAAAGGCAATGAAATAAGCTCTAGATGCCGCTATACAAGCCGGAGTGCGTAATATGTAATGATTCCAAAATAGCCTTAATATAGCTTCTTATTTATATCAAGTGGTGTACGGTCTTGCTATAAACTCGTACGACTTGATACAGTTATAATTTGGTTAATTACAGTTACCTCAATAAGTAGCCATAACAAATAAAGGTTCCCCTTAGTCTTTTGCCCCTTAAGTAACGCTTAATATAAGCGTGAGTACCTTCAGCTCGGGAGATGACTCGTATTCCAAAGTATAGGTATTGATTCGTCCAAGTCTCAACTAGACACTCTCTTTGGCCAGGCTTGAGCCACTCATTTTGCAAGTATATCACGTATTATTAAGTCTTGGGGATTAAGTATTTAGCTTGAAAATCAAGCCAATACTTGTCAAATTGCTCAATCGTATAGACTTGAATAACTGTACGCCAAGCAGTCTCAAATACTAGCTAGTCCTCTTATCCAATTATACTCTTATACTTGACAAGAACACATTGATTAATATACCAAATATAGAATAGTATTAAGGTGTCTAAAAATACTTTTTTTGATATATTCTTTTAAGTCTAGTTATTGTCTATAATTATAATTATAAGCTTGATTCCAAGTTCTTGAAAGTACTAAAATGCTTATATAAAGTCTTATTATATTTCACCAAGGAGGAAGTAAAATCCAATTAAGAATATTATTCTTAAACTTGTAATATTTGTAAATATTTAATTATATAATTATATAATGAAAGCTTTACTTACTAATTATATAAAGGAGCGGTATATTAAATTTATTTATCTTATATATATTATTAATTAATATAATATCTTAATTAGCTTGAACGAGTTGAATAGATTAAGGGTAATGTCGGTCCACCGGTTACGCTAAGCAGTCGTCACGTTTTCGTGGAATGCTCGTCCCGTAAAGTGGTGATTAATTCTTGATTATTAAGTGTGAGGAAGAGTAGTCGACACCTTGGTGTTACTACCCTTCCCCGGGGGGCTAAGCCTAATTGGGACTAGCCACGTAACACGTGCGCGCTGTCACATGACCAATAATATTTACAGTATACAGCCGTTCCAATAGGTAAGTAATAAAGAGATAACGAGTTCAATTTTCAAGTGTAATATTGATTTTAAAGTATATTCCATTATCCTTGAGGTATTAAATTAAGGTGTTATTTGTAAAGAGTTTATGCCTTTGCTCTCTTTTAAAAGAAGTATTAAGATTATATATATTATATAATTAAAGTAGGATAATAGTCATCTCGTGAAGGTATATAATTACCTAGTCTAACTTGATTCTTATAAATATATTAAACCTCTTTATTTAAGGATATAGTATAATAGACTTACTTGTATAATATAAAAATCTAGCTTGGTTTATCTCTACTTGTACTAGCTTTCAATATACTAGATAGGAGCTAATTAATTTGCTTGAAGGGTGATTATATATATTATACTTTATGCCAGGCTTATAGCAGAGCTCCCATTCTGTATTTACATATTGTACAGCTACTATTGAGAACTGGCAGCCTGTTTTTCGGGTAATTGTCTGTCGTTTACGGGCCTATGAATAGTTTTGCGGATAGGTTTCAGGTGGTAGTAAGCCGCACCGGTCGCAATTATATAATATCTTTGCTCTAGGGTCATTATTGATGTTTTTCAATCGCCCAATACGGAAGGCATAGTGTTATTGTGCAGCCCAGGCTTGAATTGAAGTATATAGCTCTTCTTTAAAGTTATATATAGCCTCAGGAGGCAGTGGCATAGAGGAAGGAGCCTCTACTGGTGAGAGTAGTGGTGATAGTGAGAGCTGAAAGTCCATTGGTGCGTCCATTGGCGCGTCCATTTTTGCGATGCAATTGCGTCTGGCAGTGCATCAATTGCAGGCAAAATTACAGTGCAAGTCAATGCAGACGCGACGCGCGCGCATTTTGGTGATGGCAGGGGGGTGGGGTGCAAAAACCAGGCTTAGTCAGCCTATTTTCTGACCCTATGGGGTCAACGTATTGAAACCCAGTACTTTGTACCTAGCTTAGTCATCAACCCAGCAGGCACTAGTGGCAGACCAGGCCCAGGCCCAGGCCCAGGCATCCTAAAGATGCAGTGCCAGTAACTCTCCAGAACACTCGCAATCTCAAACGAAAAGTGACCTAGGTGAAATCGCACAACACGAAGCATTGCCTCATCATTTTCAACGATCAAGCTCGGATGCGACAATGAGAACGAAGGAGCAAGAGCGTGAGCGTCTTCATCTCGCATTCAGGCCCCAGTGTTGAGTACCATCTCGAAACACCGAACACCAAGGTCTTGAAGCAACGTCTCGTCAGCTTCGACCATCCAAAGGGGCGAGAAAGCAAAGCCTTACTGGAATCTCATTACTCGACCTGACCATCCCGGTGCCGACTCCGGTATAATGCCATACACCCAAACCTCAAGTCCCGATATACCATACCCTCGTCCCCAAACCATCCTCTCAACCACGATGATTTCCACAGAGATTCAGCCATCCGATGCATCCAAATTTCATATTCAGCCTTCTACAGCACAGCAACTTCTTGAAGACGTACATATTGAAGCTTCTTCCACTCAAAATCCGCCCTCGAACTCAAACACACTCTCTAATGGCAACGCGGACAACCAGGAGCCGCTTTCCACATTCACGCTCTTTCCGCTTCTTCCGACTGAGCTAAGACTTCGAATTTGGAGGCTCGCCACCTTTACGCGAGTAGTAAGCTTCGTCCCTGGAGGTGGCAAAGCTCCGAGTGTCTTGTCAGCTTGTCGAGAGTCACGGACGGAAAGTCGAAAGCTGTACCGCCTTGGCATCCGCCCCTCCAGCCCTATACTCCGCGATCCTGATCCCCCCTTCAAAATCATCCCAGAATACGGCTTTTTCATTAATTATGAAGTCGATATCCTTCACGTCAGTCCCCTGTTTGGCTTCCAAAAAATGAGAGAAATGAACCATGCCGGGATTGGAATCTTGCTTGGGCATAAAAAAGCTCTCATGATTCTGAATTCTCGTTTCCCTCTTTGGCATTTGCCTACGAAGAGAATCTTGTTCGAGCTTCCTGGTCCACAAGCTCCTGCAGACTGGTCACATAGAACTTCAGAGACATATTCTTCTCCGAGTGCGATGGCATGGGGATCCTTGTTTGGGCGCACTGCGATATTGTGTCCACTGCTTGAAGAAATTATGTTTCTTCGAAGTGGGGAGTTAGAGGGGAACCAACCAGTTCATATGGTCTCTGCAACCAACGCTAGCAATGCTGCTTTCTTAGATGCTGAAAATGCATTCACAGAGGCAGAAAAGGCCTACAGAAAAAAGACTAATTTCTTTTCGGGCGTCAGGACGGAAAAGGAAGCTAGTCAACGGATCATGGAGGCACCTAAGGCACCTGAGGGTAATATTGGCCGTTTCAGCAAATCTGGTTGGTGGGACAATAACCCGAAATTGACGCTCGTTGAGGTTGGAGAGTAATGAGTGAGACGGGAAAGAAATTAGGAGTTCTTGTTGGAGCTCTGCTGCCGACAATGAAATGTCAATTTACAGCTTCGGAGTTGAACACAGCATTACTGTTGCTGGGCGGATCAAAGTTGCTGATATGCCAGCTTCAGGCTGCTTTATTGGGTGAAGACCCGAGCCAGTAGGATGAGCCCCCCAACCCAAGTCCAGCACATGATCAGCGCGGTACATTGCGTTGCTGCCTTGGAAAATCAAACACACCCCACGGAATCAAGCTTGAACCAGGAGACAATTGTCTTCAGATATTCTCCATGCTTACCATGGATTGTTCTGAAGAACCTATAAGGAAACCTTGCAACACCATGCGGTTTACTGCAAAATCAACTGAGCAGCACCTTTCGCATGACTCCAAACAAGATGAGGAGCTTTGCTACCACTGGACTTGTTGCCAGTGCCAAGACGGCCCGTTCCTTCTCAGCGACAGTCCAAACAAGGCCGATGGGTCTGAATTCTACGATATTTGTCCTTGCAACCATTCAAGATGCCTTGGTTGCGACTTGAGAGTAAATCAAGGGCCTGGACATGGCGATATCTCTCCGAGAAATCTGCTTGAGGAACTGCGAAGCGAAATTGAGGCTTCGAGAGATAGACAATATCTCCCCCATATCTGGAGGTGCTGCAAATGCCAAAGTGGGCCATATCACATCGAAGAAGAAGCGAACGTTGACGACTACAACATCCCTCAGCATTGCATCTTGAGTGACTGCTACCATGGGAGATGCCCCCTGTGTGTAGTCTCGAATGTTTCACCATCGATACCAGAGACCTTTTTAATGAGGTGGCCTGCTGGCGAAAATAAGACTATCATTTCGGACACTGTGCCTGTCTGCCAACCGAACGGTAAGAAGGCGGAACTGGCAGATCTTGGTCTGGAAATCAACTGAATGATAAATAGAACCAGTTCAAAGTGATGGACTTTCCTGGTCAGAAAGACAATTGTCGGTCTTCCTCGATATGAATCCGGAAAAATCCAACATTTTTGATCCGAATTACAAGCACAAGCAGCCAATCAATCTCCCCGATCAGCGATCATTTTCGTGCGACCCAGATACGCCAGCAACCACAACCGCTTCGACAATAAGTACCGAAGGAAGTGCTGAGCCTTCAGCTGAATGTGTGAAGGAACACGTCCAGTATGAAATGGATACTGAAGAGATGATCAAGGTCAAGAAATCCGATTGTTCGCTACGACTATTCAATATCCTAAATAAACGAACAGGGAAATTGGGTAAGTGAAGTACCAAGTATCCTCTCCGAAACATGCTTTCTCTGGCTAACAACACTCCAGAAAGACCAGGAGATGAAACGAAAAATTCCAAGGATCAAGATCTAGCCGAATCAACAGATGATCTGTATCCAGGCATCAGGGACCCGGAAGACTTTATTTTTGTTTGGCAGCAGGCAGTTCTCCCTTTTTTGGCAACATTTGCCAACTCATGGTTTGGGGATGAGTACACAATTGGTCTACGCCGCGGCAAAAGTCCCGGTATGAGGACAATCAACATCATGACCACAAATGAAGTCCCAGGTATGCAAAAGACTCTGGTAATCCAACATACACGAGATATCCTTCCACGAACTTTTCATAAGAGCACTGAATTCAACTTCCACACGGGATCTGTGTGTCGACTCGGTGCAGGAAAGGTCAACCAGAGCATTAAACTGGATCCCATATGCGAACCTAAGAACCCCTACGTCTTTCAACAGCCGGTCATGGGGGACTCTGTTGGTCTTGCTCTGAACCAAGGAGATGATCACAGCACATCAACGCTTGGCTCATGCATCCTTCTCGGCTCAACACCTTATTGGCTGCTCAGCTGCCATCCTTTTGAGGAGGCACTCAGTCATCCTCAAGTACGTCTGCGGAATCTGGCGATTGAACACCCTTCGCCAGATGATAGGAATTTATGTAATACTGCGGGCCATGAATCCCACTATGAGTCGGGCCACAGCTTTCAGATAGGAAAGCTAACCCAAATCTCGGGACCCGACAAAAGCACAACGAGAATCTCTCGCAGCCCCTACTGGAAGCTTGCAGGGCTTGAGGCTCCATATGTCATCATGGACTGGGCTATATGCACGGCTAAATCAGCACAAATCAATATTGCTCGGCTTCCAGCGCCCAAGGATTATCCCGTCCAAACAAGTCATTCCACACGCAATATGAATGAAGAATCGGCCGGGGCCACTGTTTACTCAGTTGGCCGAACAAGTGGACTCTGTCAAGGCCAAATTGGACTATCTCCCGAGCTCGTCAGCACTAAGGTAACTCGAGCCCGGACTGAAACCATGGAATGGTTTGTGGAAGAGCCATATCCGTACGGCAATGAGGAAGGATGGATAGAGTCTGGCATCGGAATTAGTGGAGACTCGGGTGCTGGAATACTGGATCAAGAAACTAATCATCTCTATGGACATCTTTGGGGCCGCAACGAATATAGACCTGGGAGAAGCACACCTCGGGTTACTTATTTTACTCCCATTGATGATATCTTCGACGATATCGAAGAGAAGTTCTCGGGTACAATGCGACCCCGCCTTCCACAGCTGTCGGAAGCAACTACGCCACCTCCATCGGGTCCAATGTGCCAGCAATGCCGACTTTTGGACCCCGTATGGATCGAAACGTTATCTGCACTGCCCGAAGCCGAGACCCCTGGAATGGACATAACTCGAGAAGAAAGGGATGATTACAACGGGTTGACTCCAAGGAGAGATCTGATGAGATCGGTCGAAATGACGCCCCAGGAAGATGAAATCCTGACACCAGAAGACATACGATCCCCCGAGATACTGTTCAAACACACGGGTCTTTCTTGCCAATCGTCTTATGATGAACTGTCAACGCGAGAGAAAGATATGCCATACACTGGCCTTCTTGAGATCTCTGATGTTGAAATGGCTGCTTCTTTTCCGTGTGATCTGTTAGATATTGATTTGGACGAGTTTGAAGTCATGCCTAGCGGCGTGGGGCCTGAGGTGAAAAGACGACTCAGTGTGGTAGAGGTTAATGGCGAAAATATGAGAGTAAAAAAGCAAAAGGTAGCATGAGAGCAGTATTGGAAATAGATCTCATTGCGGATTTGACAGAGAATTAGATTGAGGATGAAGGGTTAATTGCAGTTTGTAAGAGGCCGCAGTTTGCAAGAGGCCGGGGGAACAAAGAAGCCGTGGAAACAGAGACGCCGTTGACGCAAATACGTAACATCAAGATCGTCCAATCGGGCAAATCCGACGATCTAAAGAGTAGTTTGCATGTTGAAAAAGCCTCAAAAGCTCTTTCGAGCATAGCTCGCAAATTGCGAACATTTGTTGGGGTGGTGTTGTCTGTTTGACACATTCATGCTAAGCCTAGCAGTCTATTGAGGAAGTTATTCTAGAAGGAAAAGAGCGCCATAAGCACTGATTGGCGTTTTTAGTGACTTTCTTATCAGTGAGAACGGGAAAGAGAAGGCTAAATTGCAAGGTTCCTGCAGCTGTGCTTGATCTAGCCATGTCCACATCGCAATTCTCTGGTGGCAAGCTGCAGCTGTTTTGATGCGTCCACTTCCACATCTCAACTTCTGGTGGCACCGACACAGGTCGTTGAGGCCCAGAACACGACAAGACGGAGAAAACCTCTGCCGGGACAGATCTCGCAACGCCATTTGCTAAAGCATCGTTCGATGGGGTCGGTCTTCTTCTGCTCAACACTGCAAGGTTTACGCCACGAAGTTGAACGAACCGTCAATTGCCGGGCGCCCCGGCAAATCAGAGGGATCATCGCTGGATTCCTCGCTGGACTGCAGCTACCCCGCATTGCGCTACTGTTCTTGGGGGAAGAAGGGCCAATGATCTGTTGCGCTTGAATATGCGGGTAGGGGGCAGCTGCTACGTTGGCGGGCCATCACAAGGTTTTCGCTCAAGCCTCTAAAATATGGAAAACGCTTGTCTGGTTGGGCAGTATCAGCCACAGCGTCAGTGTTCTAAGAGTAACTTCGCGGTCGTGACTGAGAGCGGCGGCGGCGGCTTGAAGCTGAGGCATAATATTGCGCTGTAATAAGAAAGCTCTGCCTCTCCTCCAGAGATACCTCACTGAACCTATATATGCCTTCATCCTCCGCCTGAAGATCTCTCCCAGCACTTCAGTTCAACTCGATATCTCCTCGTCAATCGAATACCAAACAGATCCAGTAAATCTACGTTCAAAATGGCAGGAGGTGCTATGATCTCCACTGGGGGGTCAATTGATGGCGGTTTCTTGACTGGGAGACCACTTTACTACCCCGTCTTCCTGATCACCTTGTTATTCTTTCTTTGGGTAAGTTTGAGCTGCGCATTCTTTGGGGGCCTGCTAACGTGCAAAAGGGCTTTTCCTATGGCCTTCTCGATGTCCTGAACTCGCATTTCCAGACCGTTTTGAGCATCACGAAGCTACAATCCACAGGTCTTCAAGTTATGTACTTTGGCGGCGGGTTAGTCTCTTCCCACACCATAAAAAAAGGATCGATTTTTGACACTTACAAAGATACTTCTTTTTCTCTCCCGTTGCTGCTGAAGTTCTCAAGCGCCGCGGATACAAGACTACTATCTTGATGGGTCTCACTCTCTACTCCCTCGGCGCAGTCTTCTTCTGGCCCGTGGCTCACTTCACCACCGCAAACAACAAGCTTGCATCCTATGGCGGATTCCTTGTCTGCACTTTAGTCATTGCATGCGGTCTATCCACGCTGGAAACATCTGCAAATTCCTACGCAGTCATCATCGGAGACCCCGCCTCTGCTTCCATTCGTCTGCAATTCTGCCAGTCTTGGAACGGAGTAGCGTCCTTCGTCGGGCCCCTCATCGCTTCCAAGTTCTTCTTTTCAGGATCGAATGTGAATAACCTCACCAACGTCCAATACGTCTACCTCGCAGTCGCCTGTCTCGGTGCTGCAGTTGCACTTCTTTTCATCTTCACCAAGCTCCCCGAAGTCTCTGAGGCAACCCTCGCCGAAAATGCCAACATCGAGGTCGTGGCTATCGATGAGAACGGCAATCCAGTCGGTCAGGCTTCAATCTGGAAGCAGTATAACATGTTCTTTGCATTCGGAGCACAATTCGCATACGTCGGTGCGCAGGTCACAATTGGTGCCTTCTTTATCAATTACGTGGTTGAGAACGGTGGCTACTCTAAACCTCAGGCTTCGAATTTCCTCTCCTACGCTTTGATCATCTTCACCGTCGGCAGATTCGTGGCTGTGGGCATTGCGTTCGTCCTCGCACCGAGCTTTATCATGTGCGTGTACTCATTGCTGGCTATCGCTCTCACGGCGGTGGCTTCAGCTGTCAAGGGCTCGGCTGGTGTGGGAGTTATAATGGCTGTCTACTTCTTGATGGCTCCTATGTACCCGACTATCTTCACGCTGGGAACTGCCAGTAAGTCAAAATTCCAAATTATTGCGTCTATGCCTTCTAACTTGCGTCCTAGATCTCGGAACTCATACTCGTCGCGGTGCTGGCATCTTGGTCATGGTACGTGATTCTCTACCTTGTCTTCTCTTTACATAAGCCCCTCCCGAATTCTGTCCAGAGAGCCATCTCTCTTAGAACCAATTTAAAATAGGCCAATGCTAACTACCAACGTGCACAGGGCGTAGCAGGCGGTGCCGTCTTTCCTCCCATCCAAGGCGCGGTTGCCGACTCGGCATCGACCCGAATCTCCATGGTCATCCCCATGTGCGGCTTCGTCTACGTCTTCTTCTACTGTCTCTACCACTGGTTCACGCACGGTCGCTACTTCCTCCGCGTCAAGGACATCGTCGTTGCTGCCGACACCGCTGGTCGCAAAGGCTCGACCTTCGGTGGAGCTCTGGGCGGCGCTATCAATTATATTCATTATACTGGGGAGAAGCAGTCTTTGGATGTGGAGGCTGGTGCTGGCAGGAGAGCAAGCATTATCTCACACGGACGAAGATCGTCGGTGGCTGTCCAGGTCAAGAGACCATCTGTCTCTCATGGCATGGTTATTGAGGAAGAGCAGAGGGGTAACCCGATCTTGTTGTAGATACCCAGGTTATGATGAGTTGAACGGGGTGGATTTGGTGCGCGAGAAATCGCGACATGGAACGTTTGATATGCCGACTCAGGATTTCAATTAGTTATGCTCGTATCGTGTGGTTTTTGAACATATTTTATTAGTTTATACCACCCTCCCAACGAAGAGAATTTGTAACAGCGTGCAAATTATCTGGTGAGGGGCATTCATTGCGGACCCTGCGGGGTAGTTTAGCGAACAACTAGCCTATGAAGTCTACCTAGGAAACACTTCACAATTTCACAAGAATCAGACTTGATAACGGTATGCCACTTCTTGGAAATAAGCATATGCTTTTGAAATACAGGACTGAAATGTGAAGAATGAAAAGTGATCAGCTAGATTACGAGAGGTTCTCAAGTGCATTGATAAGGGCCGCGGGGCGGGGGATTTAGCGAGCACAGCCCCTGAACTTGCTCGAGACCCTGCCGTCCTACCCAAGCCCAAGTGGGGCAGTCAACTCGAAGCCCCATGAAAGAGAATAATTGGCGATCAATCACCATTGCCATCTCGCGGAGGAGTATAATACTATACCGATACCTCGTCATCAGAAAATAGATAAAATCAAAACACCACTTTTTAGTGGATAACAAAAACTGCGAGGCGGGCTTTGAAATGCCCGAAGGAGATGCATTTGTGCAGCTCGGCTTACCTCGTTACACAATGACTCATGCGCTAACGCTTCCTACCCTTCATCCCTGTAGCACGCCAACTTTGCTGGCAACCATAAAAGAAGCATTTCTCTCGGCTCAAACCTCATTCTTCTTCAAGAGCAGTTTTCTCCTTGAACCCTTTCCAAAGGTCGGATACCAATCCCTCATTCTGAATGAATAACATCTAACATCCAGCAGGACAACCAACGGGTCAATTGGGCCCGTAGAAAACTATACAATCATGCCAGCAGCAACCGCAAACACAGCAAGCTGCCCAAAGGAGACCGCCTCCATCGTCTTCCGCCCAAGCAGAGACGGTATCACCTCTCGACCTCCACAGTAATTCCTCCGGTCACTCTCACCTGCAATATGATTTTCCGTCTCTCGGAAATAACCCTGTCGACACCACCTTCACTTCAAGTAACCACGACCCGTATTTCGACCTCGCCCTTTGGCAGGACAATTCATTACCATCCGATACTTTTCAGCCAGATTCCACCCTTTTCAGCGATCTAGACATCCCTTTAATGCAATCCGAACCCTGGCCAAAACTCTCTGACTGGGAACTCAATTCGTGGGCTCTTTTGACCGTACCTGAGATCGGGCCATCAATGGGAAATCAAAATCTCTCATCTCAAACTCAAACTCAAACTTTCTCTCCGCCAACGGATTTCTACAACACCTCACTTACTTCCAACAATTTCCAGCAAAGCGATTTCGACAATATTTTAAATAACGCATCATCTAATGCATCAACTTCAAGATCTTCTTTTCAACCTCCCAGCACCTCTACATCTACATCTGCATCTAAGCACCCTCACCCTGCTCGACCACCCGCATCCCAATCCAAATCCCCAGCATCATCTTCCTCCCCCTCATCTCCGAACTCCAAAGTCCACAAGCGCACACTCAATACCCTTGCCGCGCGCCGGTACCGGCAGAAGAGGGTCGATCAGATGGCTGAGCTGGAGCAGAGGTTAAGGGAGAGCGAGAGGGAGAAGGAGGAGTTGCAGATGCGGGTTGCGAGGCTGGAGGGTGAGGTTGAGGTTTTGAGGGGGTTGGTGAGACCTGCTGATGCTAAGTGAGGGGTGGTTGTGTGTGTGTTAGTTAATTAGTTCATTTGAGGAGAGGAAGGAAAGGAATGGGGAGGAGGAATGGGAATAGAGGAGAGGGGAGTCAGACGATGTCGGTAGTGATCATGAATAGAAATGAAGTTCACATCGGCAAAAGATTTTTCATCATTCGTTCTGTGGGATATCAAGTGAAATATGTGCTGGAAATGTCTTACCTTTCACAAACACCTTCACACCTCCTTCAATCTTAAAATCATAGAATCAATAATCTCATTTTCATACTTCAACTTATTCTTCATCAATCATTACTCTACCTATGTCTATATACCCCTTCCCCCTCCTTCTCTAACTCTTTACCTTCTATTCTCAAAATGACCCCAAATCCCTTCATCCACCCTCACAATGAGTCGAAGTGACCCTATTCCTATAAATCAGACCCCTAATACCATGATCCCCAACTGCAGGATATGAAAAGAGAAATGGTTTCGCAGGTGGGGCGGGTGTGCTGATCCCTGCGTTGTCAGCATGAGTGGATATGAGTCATTCTCGCTCATAAGCTAGTGCAGGTGGACCCCTGAGCCTTACTGCGCATGCAGCAAGATGTTGTCATAAAATGAGTGAGTTTGGAGAATGGAATGTGGGTTGATATGATATGGCCAGATTGGTGTCCTTGTGGTGAATAGGTGGAAGGTAAATCATCGGATCTGTTTTGAGAAAATAATTGGGGGACAGAAGACGAGAAATCGGCTGAGTTTCAGGGGGGTAATTGATTGTGTTCAGGACTTAATGGGAACATCTTAGAAGAATAACACCACACTTTGTTACGAACATGGATCTTATTAAAATTAACAAACACCAGATACTCTCTAGTCGTAGTTCACCCTTGGGGCGCTGTGTCACCCAGACTTTCGACCGCGGCCTTTATAGGGCTGAGATATTTTTAGAATTGAAATCAAACTTGAGGTTCTTCTTAGCTAATAGTCGCTTTGTCCTCCTCTAGTATATCCCCTTGTGTGTACTGAGAGTAGTCATTGTGACTGGGTTGAGGGAGCCCGAGTATGGACTGATCGAAAGATGGTGATGACATGCTTCGCCAAAGGCACCATAACTAGAAGCTCAAGCGACCTGATCGAGATGGGTCGAATGGAGAGTGAAGCTGACTATCTGCAATATATCAACAGAGTAGACTTCGACCTGCTCAATGGGCAAGTTGGGCCCTAAGAAAGGCCGTGCGCATTCATGAGCGAGCCCTGAAGCATTTGGACTAGAGTGAGATACATGGCTTTGTAAGACTAGTTTCCATGTCTGCCGATCTCTCAAACCTAAAAGCTCAGGGGCAAAACAAACTCTCCTGCATAGGACATGAGTTGGAGGAGGCTCTTGACCAGACTGCCTGGAGAATGTCGGAGCAAATCAAGAGATTAGATTATGGTAAATACGTGAAGCAGACTTGCTTAGTGAAGAAACATTAGCCCCGTTGGTTCGAGCAGGTAGGATCGTGAGCCTCGACGTGGAGCAAGTACGACCATATCGACCATATCGATGACGTTCCTTTACGTGAATGACAAGAGGACCACTTCTCGGCTGTAGCTTTGATAAAGCATGGAACGCAATAAGCAACAACCTTGCGTGACTTTAATACACGGGCTAGCCAATAGGAGAAATAGAGCCTACATGAGATATAATTCTTCTGAGTCCATGCAGCGAAAAAATCTTGTTAGTGGTCAGCTCGTAGCCGAATCAATGAGGAATCTGAAACTCTGTCCCAGAAGGCCTGGGAACTGTTGATCATAGCGCCCTCCATATTTTCAATACTAAGGCAAATGGTTTGTTGCACATCGTGATTTGGCACCGCAGCATCGTGCAGTGCAGATATCTGTACCCCGGACCCGCTCTAACACGCCGTATTATTCGTGGCTTGTAAGATCTTGCGGATAGCTGTGGTCCACGACTACTTTCGTACGCAGCTCGAATACGACGTGCAACAAGCGCGGAAGCGTGCATGCGGATGGTTGGTCGGGGAGGAATGCGGCGACCGTCGGTCAATGTGTTGGCCGCTCATAGCTCCGGGAAAATCTTGTCCGTTGGGAGGCCTCCCGGCCTTTTTGTGCGATGTGCAACACAAGTCAGGAACGTGGTACTGAGGAGAGATATGATTTGGGGAAAGCGAGGAGATAATTGTAGTGAAATGTTCCAGTCTTTTATATTAAGGTACCTTGAGTTTTCCCATATTACATAGTGAACGCATTCTTTGTCCGCGAAAAGGCAAGTTACTGAACCTGCCATTGTGGTGATCACGAGGAGAATAGACCAATACAACAAGTTTCATCTTTATATATCGCACTTAGCTTTTCCCCGTTGTTCTCGTTTCCTTCTTACTCTCAAATCTTTTCCAGCCTCGATCAACTTTGATCAGTGGCGCTTCATGTTGAGATGCATATTTGGCAAATTGGCGATGCGTAACTTACTGCAACTCAAAATCGCCACTTCTGCCGGGCTTTGGCGTGTTGAAGCTTTTGACCTAAGTGATGGGGCATGAAATTCGGGTAACAACCTTTAGAATTCGATCTGAGGAACATGGAAGGCGTTCAGCGGGAACACCGAGGTGTTTATACGAATGAGACGAAAAAGCGGGATGTCACGAGTTTTGCACTGCCTCACCCCCTGCAGCGCTATCTACCGCATTGGGCGCAATGTGAGACAAGGCTGAGCTGAACAGGTTTTCGCCGTCTCCGGCAGGTTGCCAGGAGCGCTCCACACCAACCATCGGATCCCTTAAGAAGGTTTCTGGTGACGGTCGGGCCACCAGGACTGTGCCAAAATCTCACCAGGCCGCACTAAATATAACCAACCTCCTCACCACATCTCTTATCAGCAGCACTCTGCTACCATCACGTCCAAAACGTCTAGATCTTCATTCTCAATCAAAACCCCTCGATTGAACAAAAATTACGATGGCGATGCTTTTGATCGGCCTGGGCAAGGGTATATATCGCAATATTCACGATTCGAACAACCCCGCCTCGAGGAACAACTTTCAACAAGGAGACACAATACAAGACACAATTCAATACACACCATCTCCACATAACCCCCAATACGGTCCACCAGCTAGACAAAACACCACACTTGCAACTAGAGAGGAACCACCTCCACCATACACGACAGAAGCAGCCCCAGAGTTCCAACTCTCTCAACCTCAAGCCGAGCCTGAGTCCCAACCCCTCACACGAGCTGCAACGCAATCTCAACCCGGAGCAGAAGTACCACAATTTCAATCCCGGAACCCATATCGAACTCAATGCCAAAGACAACCCCAACCACCGGCAAGACAAGAACAAATATTGCAACCTCAGACCCAACCTCAATCCCGAACACAATCTGTCAGACAACCCTCAAGACAAGAACCCGTCGCACAAACCCAACCCCCAATCCGAACCCAATCCCAGTCCCAAACTCAACCCTCTCGGCGGTTACCAAGCCATTCCGAGAAACCACTTCCCCAAGCACCCACGAGCTCCGAATACACAATTCCTCCTCCCTACCAACAACCCTCAACCCGGCGACACCCTTCACAACACCGCTCCACACAACAGCAACCTTCCCGACAACAATCTACTCGACGACCCTCAGAATATGTCGTGGTTGATGCGGCATCAGTCCACCCCACACAACAGCAACCTTCCCGACAACAATCTACTCGACAACCCTCAGATTATGTCGTGGTTGATGCGGCATCAGTCGGTGTCTGCGATTGCGTATACAGAGACGGCTTTGGATTGGCTCCCAAGTGTCGGAAATGTGAAAGGCAGGCAAGGAGGGGTACCCAAACTGTGGAGAGACGACGAAGGAGGGATCGACAGGAAGGTGGACCGATACGTACTCTTATTGCGGATGTTAGGAGGTGATTACAACGATAGTATTGGATGCGGGGTTTTGTTTCTTGCAGCTTGAATTGGGTATTGGTGTTGGTAGGGATGTTTTTGGCGTCGGGACGTGGAGTGTTGGAAGGTATACCAGGTTTCACAAGGGGCATTATTTATTTTCTTCAATTCTCCTAATTCCAAATGTAATGGGCATACAACAAGCCGTCTACTTATCTGAAATTGAATCTCGTCGTTTCTTTTCCCGCAACACCGCATCTTCTACCTTTTCCCAGCTCCCCAGACATCAAATCAAGAAATTTTCGTCATCGGTTGGAGTCAACAATTAAATTCTTAGCGCTGCTGCGCCGCATAGTCAACTTGTGCTCTACCAATCACTCTCGTTGCTACATTGCACGATTCTATATAAAGATGGATTATTCGTCTCCGTAAATGAATTTGCCGACTAGCAAGTTTGATGTCCAGTAATTCGCACCAACGCGTCCCAATGCTGCCGCTGCTCACAATTGAATTTTCTTCGCCATCAACCTAATCACAAACAGTGCAGATATGACCGAGACCGGGAGCCACAATTTATTAGAAGACCTCGGTTGTTCAGTTTCATCCATCTGTTGTTGTTCGTCCGCCTCTTGACCTTCACCTTCCTCCAAATGATCATCACAAGCCAACAGATTTAACATTTGCTGAGGAGATATGGCACCCAAGTAGTCAACTTCCTTAGCTCGACGCAAAAGCTTTCTCCTTTTTGGCTTTGATTTGACACCAAGTCCCAAGAATAGTTCCTCCGAGTCAGGAGTAATATCTACTCCACTGCGCTGCATTCTTGACTCGGCAGGGAACTGCGTCAAGTGCGCTAGCGTTATGACAAGCACATGTTCCTCAGTCATAGAATAGTCCGGAAAATAGATACTTAGAAACCGTCGTTCATCGGTCGTAATAAGTCCTAATAGCGCAAAGACCCTGTCTCGTGGGTCTTTACAACTAGACTTATGGTGATCGATGAGTAGATCGCAGAGTGGTTGCAAGAACTCGGGATGCTTATCCATATGCCGTCCCATAACAAGCGGCAGAGCGGCGAGTGCTCTCGTTCGGTCTCCTTGGGGAACATCGCCTCTCGCATCATAGAATTGTTGTATGCCAGCCTCGCGCGCTAGCATTTCCTGAAAGTCTAACCAATCTATCCTGTTGTTACTGCAGTACAGCTCGAGTTTTTGGCCAAGTAGAAACTCCTGAATAACCCAGACGCGAGACCAATACGGACGATTGGAGAGCTCGACTATCGAATCTTGCAAGTCGAAACCATCGCTTTCGAGTGTCCTAATGGGAACTTGTGTAGGCAAATACGACCCAATGTATTCAGGCAGTGTTATGAGCCCTAGCCACACGGACACGCAGACAGCATCCCTATACGTCTGGTCCATTAAACGCACTTGAGAGCTACGTTCGGCGTCGTTGGTTTGGTCGATACAGATCGCGTCTGCCCATACATAATCCCACGCTGCATTTTCAACAGCACGAGCCATGTAATATAGACATGACCATAGATTAGGCCTAACATGGAAAGGTCGGTTATCCAAGTATATAACTTCTGTGGCTTCTTCGTTGCCCCATGTATACGAAATAGCTGTGTAAGGAGTCTTCCATGCGCGCTGGATACGCCGAGTTTTGAATTGAAGGACACGGTTGTTGACTGCTAATAGCTAGAGCAACCGGAGCTCAGATGAGGCCAGGCTGGATCCGTAGGCAAAGTCCATTAGCCGCGATAGGCACTCTTGCCGGTCGGAGTTTCGTTGCGTGCAAATGCCAGAGTTCTGTATGCCAAGACCGTGACACCGAGTGCTGGCCAAAACCAGGTTGATATAGGATCCTAGAAAGAATGATGAAAGAGGTAAGAAGACGAAATTGACCCATGGAGCTTTTGCAGGCGTAGACGAGGCTGCACACGTGCTAAATCGCCATTGGGTCGCATTTCCGCCCCGAGTCTTATGTCTCCAGAAGCAATTGGTTGCCTTAGCGCTTTCGCAGTCTCGCAGATAATCAGAAATTCAGAATAAAGTTAGCCCATTGGCCTGTTCGCCGATTGATATAGCGAGGATGCATCTTCAACCCCTCCAAACTGTACATCAGCAAAGAAAGCCAAATTAGAATCAGACAGGGTAGTCGAAACTGAGCTCCTAAACATGCTGAATAGATAACTTTCTAGCTACCCAAACGCAGTCGTGGAGCGTTGATAGCTTTTGCACGTTAAAATCAAGTTGTAAGCAAATCATATGGATCACCAGTAGTAGATTGGAGAGTAGGATGTAACTGAGCAGAGGGTGATACCAACCAAACTCATTAGAAGTACAGCCCTCAAGATTTCATCTGAAATTAGTATTATCATCTGCTCCGAATCTGGACCTTTCTAAAGACAACTTCCATCTTTCGATCGGAGCTGTGGCTATATTAGTAGTGATCAACGCTACCTTTTCGTTACCTCCCAGATCGTACATTTCATGTGTCACAGCGATGCAGGGTTTTGTTCAAGAAAATGTTTTTTCTCAAATACAACACTAATGATTGAAGTAGAGGGAGGGAAAATGATCGTAGGATCCACTGTAAACAAAGAGAGATTATGTACGTCAGCTTGGGCCCCTCATCCAACAAAGGAGGGTCGGCCAGGATCGTAGGTGCTTTCCAACACCTAGAATCTGTGCGAATTTCAACCCATCATAGTGTAATGCCGAGTTAAAGCTAAGCTGCCCGCTTGTATTTAACTCTCTCTCAGATGACTTCGGATACTACGAGTCCATTGGAGGATTGCTGTCAAATCGGAGAGAGATTAGCGCACACCAGAGCGTAGCACGTAGTCGTGCACGTAGTCGTCCAAGATCGGATACCTCGCATCTCGATTTTTGGGTAGATTTTAGGATGGTGCAAATTTGACGCTTGAGGGTTGAAGAAGCCAGAGGAAAGTGTATAACATCTTTCCCCATAGAACTCAAATAATTGGGTATAATACAATGAACTTTACAAAAGATATGTCTTTTTTAACAGCCATGCCTTCCTATTAGAATTTTTCGAAGAAAGCACGAAAACCCTCATCTTCAATGCCGCCCTGAAGCATGAATCTCAAGTTCCGATAGCAAGACCGGCAAATTTCCCTTGAAACACATAGTCTGGATTAATGCCAACTATCTGCTGATTGTAAGGTAAGATGACTACCTAGACGATGTATCCCGAGCCGCAGGAGAAGTGCACCGGATCGGGTGGGGGTGAGCTCCACTGCGGCAACTAAATTAGCGATGCTACAGGGTTCAGAGCCTGCCTTGTAACCTTAATTCAACCCGCTCGTTGTTTTCTCCTTCCTTCAAAGCAAATCACCCAACCCTTCTTCAACTATCGAAAGTCCAGTCCCCATGATGGCTTCAAGTGAACCGCTCAGCCGTAGAGTCCATCCATACTCGTGACTGACGGCATCCGGGTATATGGCTCAGACATTAACCAACCCTCATCGAGGCCTAGTGGGCAGCGATCGAAGCCGACATCTCGACAGGCTCAATGTCATGAGTTCAGCCAGAATGGCAACTTCTGCTCCCAGTATTTTGTACTTGATGAGGGGTAACTCCAGCCTCAAGTGCCGCTGCATACAATTACGATCAAAGGGCCGCCGGAATGCAGAATTGCAATTGCCATCCTGATCGGGAACACCCAAATGCGAAAGTAGAAGTAACTTGGGGACGCGACCAACTTCTCGGGAACCTACCTTCAAATCGAGCAGTGGCAAAGGACCCATAAGTACTGGCATTCAGTCTCTGAATTCGCCATGGAGACTGTGGAGTCACAATTAGCAACAGACCGTGGTAAGATCGGGACAGAGGCCTATTTGTGCAGAACCAAAGTCTTGGATTAACTCCCGCTGAAGTTAGCCAAGTTTTAATCTCAGTCGCATATTGTGTCAGCGTGCTTTTCCGAGCTCGTAATTTAACGGCTTTCCCGCGTGGTCGACTTGCGGAGAATTTGAGAATTGAATCATGTGCTGTTTTGCCCTCCCTCGGATGGTGCCTTCTACTTTTAAGGCTCCGGTAAATGCTTCCCCAAACTGACTAAAAAAATACCCTTTGGCTATTATTGCTTCAATGCATTCTGTTGCAAATACGGCGAAATCAAGATGTGGTCACATTACTCGCCTGCACCCCTCCCGAGTCAGCACGGCGGATTTTTCTACCGAATTATTCTTAGCCGCATTTGACCCCGGTTACATACTTCCGATTTCTTCCTTCTGCCACAGAGATTTGCTCTTGAACTCGATCATTTGAAACGCTTTGATTCTGATTTAAGAAGGCCCACACTCTTTTCTTCACCTGATTCATTATCAACAGCCCTCAACGCAGCTCGCAGTAGTCCATCCCCCTCTTGTACTTACAGTTGGGGAACTCCGGTTTCTCAAAACTTATTCAACTCTGGTTTTGTACGTCTGGACAGTATCGTGCCGAGGATGGCTTCCACCTTGCAGTTATGCAGCCGATCGAGTCACGCATTGACAAAGGTGAACTCGTTATTTATCATAAGTTTCGATTCATCTTACACAGCACAGATCTCACCAATTCTTCGGTCAACTACTCCTGTTGTCCGACCAAATATTAGCATAATGCGTCAAATCGCGAATTTGCCCTCATCCAAAGCGGAAGTCCGACCACCAAAATTGCATACGGCTCTGCTTCCCAGTCAAGATGGTAGTAAAGGTGTTATTGAATACACACTGTAAGCTTCCTTTAGTCGTATTCTTACTTTGCACTTTAAAACAGACTGATAACTTGCTGGGAGAACCTCGATGGATGCCCTCGCTGCATGGGTCCGCAATAGCTCTCTGCACTACCTCACCTTTGGCCTTGCTTGTTGCGGTATTGAAATGATGCATATGTCAATGGTACACTCCTTTCCCTTCCCTCTCATAGTCCACTCTGACCGTCTTACTAGGCACGCTATGACGTTGACCGACTAGGAATTATCCCTCGGGCCTCCCCCCGACAAAGTGATATCATGATCGTCGCGGGTACACTGACAAATAAAATGGCTCCAGCTTTGCGGCAACTTTACGATCAAATGCCAGAACCCAGGTGGGTTATCTCGATGGGAAGTTGTGCGAATGGAGGAGGATACTATCACTACTCATATAGTGTGGTGAGGGGTTGTGATAGGATTGTGCCTATTGATGTTTATGTTCCTGGATGTGAGACACCTTTTGTATTTCCTTGGGTATTGAGAGAGAAGGGGAAGTAGTGCTAATAGAAATAGGCCCACCTACTGCTGAGGCGCTGATCCAAGGAATCTTCGGGCTGCAAAGGAAGATCAGGAGAAACAAGGCCTTGAGGATGTGGTATAGAAAATAATAATCATTAAGCTGTTTATGTTTACCTGGTGCTTGATTATCTTCAAACCTACATTGTGAAGCCTCCATCTGTGCACCTCCTCTACCGCCTCAACTCCCATGATTCATCACAAGCTCTGAGGACCTCAACTATAAAGAAAATTGAAGCCGGAAAATTAGTTAACACCGCCCTTGTCCAAATTTATCTTCAACCAAGCTCCCATAAAATAAGCGTTCTTCCCTCTCGGCACATCATCATTCTTAATCGCGGACAACAATTTGAGCGGCATCGGAGCAAGAACCACATGACCCAAACTAAGCAAAAGCACAAGCCTGTACCAATTTCCTGATCAGCGGCATAAAGTTGATGGCGAGAAATTAAGTGGTTCAGGATATAGAAGGCGCAGTTGTTGGTACCCAAGCATTACTACCCAACGATCCCGACAGCCCTAGTGGTAGAATTAGACGTTGAGATGGGCGTTGGGGAGGGCTGCGGATGCCTGGATGGATTCAATTTCTGAGGAAGACATTCTGGTTGACAGCGAAACTGGAGGGCGCCGGTTAACCTAAGCTTATGGAGGAGGCAGAGGAGGCCGAATGACGGATGAATTTCCAACTCCTGAAAGGGAGGTGACTTCTTCTAGTACGTAATAATAGCAACGAATTTGCTCAACTGAGTCGAACTGCTGAATATACCACTTTGAAGGCTCAAATGAAAGAAAGATAGAAACTTTTTTAAAATTAATGAGAGTTTATGTAGATTTGCGGGGAGTTTAGGGGGGCTTAGGCCACTGCTACGTTAAGTACAGTAAAGCAGTAGTACGTCCCAGCTTGTATTTCAGGGCTCGCCAGTACCATTTGTAACTTCGCCTAAACCCCTGAATTATCTAATCTTCCACAGAGACCTTTCTGTCTACGAAAAAGTGGTCATTTCTCGGGCTCAGAATCGTGAATCTTAAAATTTAGAAATGTGTATCAACGCGACTTACTCAGTTTTTGAAGTCTAGAAATAGATACCTCTTACCTGCTCAATTAATTCGGAGTATAAAAACGCAACCACAACAATCTGACATACCGTTTTAAGTTGAGAGTTTGAGGTTGCTAAAGTGCTATTGAGTTGAGGTTGTACAGTGCTTAATTCTGGCCCATGGTCTAGAGTGCGAGGAATTTTCTATCTGGAAGGGTGGCTGACAACAGATGGTTACTAATGTTGTGGGAGTCATGGACGATTGAACCGAATGGTGTGGGAACGGCTACGTTCCAGCAGTATTTCTCTGCAGGGCATAACAAGAGGAGCAGTGGGATTTTAACGACGGCAAATAATTTAGCGGTGAGGGCTAATTTATGGACGAAGCATAATTATCAATCTGGCGAATTAGAGGAACGTAAGAGTGCGATAAGTGAGATTATTGTTTTGCAACGGAGGGAAGTGCTGTGTGGAGACCAATTCTCTTTTAATCGGACACCTATGCATATGCCACAACACGAACGAAATGGAAATTTATCATGCGCGAAAACCCAAGCTTCCAACCCCAAGCATATGAATCACCGATTAAATTTCTCCAATCCCACCGTTCCTCCTCTCTGACCCAGTCCACAAAAAAGCCTCGCTCTACATCAACCCAATTGTAACATCACCCTTAACCCTGGCATAAAGGTCAACCTCAACTTCCAAATCAAGCTCGATCTTGATCTTCAATGCACTGTCTGAAGCCCCAGAGTTACTGACTGGCCGGTCCTTGATACGAGACTCTCGGATAGCGGAGGCCCTGTAGCCCTCAGCACGTTCGGCAATGTGGTGCTGCTCGGGCCTAGGTTGGTTTTCAGGCTGGGGCTGAACAACTTGCTGCTGTTGCGGTTTGTTCTTGACGGGAGCGAGCTGGTTGTCGTTCTTGAGAGGCTTTGGTAGAACCATCTCTTGCTCCTCCTCAGACTCTGATTCTACGTTGGTTTCTTGGTTCATGCTATTTAACAGATAAGCTTTGGAATTTTGAGAGACTTAGGGTTACATACACGTTAGACATAGTTGTTAAAGCTTCAAGAAGAACTGGTGATGTGAATAAATTCTTTCGTGAGGTTGAAAGCTTTAGAAGAAGAAGCTACAGATTATTTGCTGTTTTATGGGTCAAAATAATAAATTTGCCAAATACCTGTATATTTGGTCTTGGAGGATGACGAGTGGTTGCAGGGTTGAACACTGAGACAAATAATCCTAGTGCCAATCAAAAAGTTGGTTCTCGCAACATCTGACATGCGGGCAGATCCTGCCTTCATGCAGCGCAGGAGAGTCACGTGAAAAGTCAGCCTACCACGACGATAAGATTGCATGATGCCAGTTCGCTTCGGCCTATCCCTGTCAATCCGAGCGCCTCGGTATTTCTGTTTTCTATTCTCTGTTCACACGAATCGCCAATTTTCATTGGCAGTTCATTTTTCTGTAGAGTGGTATTCGGCTTCATCGATTGTGAGCGAGCCGAGCAACAAGCATGAAAGGATCAGGCTCTACTTGCTCAGGTTGCTCAGAGTCTAATTAAGTGACTCGGGCAGTTTTGGTGAATTGGAGGAGCCGAGTGTGATTAGCGCCTTAGTCGTTCAATCATACCTACCGTTCTTAGAAAGGAAATGGTCAGATTAGATTTGAACTACCAAAGGTCTGTTTAAATTTGAAGAACCACCAATGCTTGCTTACTCAAACACACAATGAAAATGCTAAGGTAAAAATGCTTTGAAGCTGAACAAGAATATCCGTCGAATCCTCTCTTGCAGTATCGTTTATCGAAAGAAGACCGAGTAAAGCTCTTTGTGATACTGTTGCCAAATCAGACCAACACGTATGAATCGATAGAAACGGTGTCATAATCATCATCTGGGTCAGTTTCGTGCTGCTTCTTGTCATCCTCCATTTTCTCTGGCTCTTCTTTTTTCTCTGTCGCCTGCCCAATTTGTTCTACCAATTGTAGATGTTCCCTCTTCTCCTTTTCTTGTTGTCCGCTTTGCTCCCCATCTTGCTCTAGGATCGTTGAGGGCTGGTCCAAGGCGTGATACTTTCCTACTTCACCAAACCCCTCCAAGTCTTTCACCATCGTAATCTCCTCTTCATTCCGCAGCACCCACACGATGACTTGCTTAATCCTAGTATCAAGTCTGTGAAGTTCACTTCGATCAACTCCACATGCTCGCAAGTGCGACATAATCATGCCCAAACCCCCCAGCCTTGCAACGTCTGGGATCTGATCCACTTTATCCTTCCCCAATTTTTCTCTCTCATCTCTCACTGCATCAATCAATATCTTCTCGATCTCAGCCAACGCCGGTTCCTTTCTTGCCAGCTTGGAAAGCCCTAGACTATCAATGAACTCTCCTAGATTGAATGCGTGGACGGCCAGCTCCTCTTCGACTTTCTCTAGGCCAGGGTTCCCATGATCACCGATTTCGAGCACATCTGACTTGCTGAGGGAATCGACCAGATCCTGAGCTTCGCAAAGAGTGTTCTGGAGGTCATATTGAATCTGTAGCCAATCGGGATGTCTGTCGCTGCACCGTCTTCGTAGCAGGGAATTGGGGTTTGAGGCTTTGAAGATGAGAGTCGAGAGCTTGGTATGGATGTCTTCAAGGAAGGGGCTGAGGATTGTGAGAGTGCACCCGGGGTTTTCTTGGATGGCGATCGTGATTACGATCGTTTGATGGTAAAGAGGTTCGAAGTCTTCGGGGCTGAATTCCTTGGCCATGGCTGCATCTAGGACGTTGAGAAGCGATGATGACCAGGTTGAGCTGATTCTGGGTCTCTTCTAGCAAGACCTGCAGGCTGAAAGTCCTCTTGACGTTATATTAAGAGTATGCTCGATTGACTCGTGCATTTTCAGGTATCAGAGGTGCGGCTGTGTCTGCCTAAGATCACGGGTGGGGTGCAGCAGGACGAGGAAGCAAGGGAATTGATAGGTTGGGAAGCGAGAGGGTTTTTTGTATGGAGTGTAACTTCAAAATCATACTAAATATTCAAAAACAAGTGAATTTCAGGTAATTTTGTCGCTTTTTGGCTTTCTCCTTCTTTGATTCTCGGAAATATGAGCGACTATTAACATACTTAAGGTGAGCATTTAGAGTAAGAGAGTCATCTGGCTAGCTTCAAGTGAAGGTAGGCCGAAACAACTAAGATTGACATCAGGTAATGTAGAGGCACAGAAGGGATAACCAATGAAACTTGATCAAACTCGGATAGCTAAATGTGCACTTCACGAGTTCAAATTTTGATTCCAAGTTTCCCGTATAGGGATAATTACATTTCAAAAGGGAGTCCTTTTGTGTCTACCGCAAGACTCAGAAGCCGATACATCCAATTCATTTTCCTACAGAAGACAAAAGAGCCCCAAAAACCCAAATACCACACCTAGTGACACAGCCTTCAGATTATTTGCATCCGATGACTTGGTAGTAGTAGTACTCGAAGCCCCAGAACCAGTGCCACTCGGGCTCCCAGAACTTGTGGGCGTACCACTCGTAGATGTCGCTACCGAACCAGAAGCAGACACTGACGGAAGATTGTCACCACCAGCCGCAATCTCCATGATATTGCTCTTCCCAGGATTTGGGTTCGAGGTAGCAAGACCAATTTGCTTGCTGTCAAGATCAACCACATAGTACACATAGCGCAAAAAGGGGTCCCCAAGATTGTTACCGAACCCGGCTCTTGTGGGGCTAACCAAGAACAAACAAACTCCTGCAGGCAAGCGGTATTGTGCTGGAATATTGTAGCCAGCGTATAGTTCAGCAGTTGGGCTGACAACAAGGTCGCTGAAGGGGATCGAGATTTTCAGACCGGTAAAGTAGACGTCAAGGGTCGAAGATAAATTTCCGAGAGTGCAGTTGCAGATGCCAAAGGTAGCTCCACCGGCTCCTAGTTGGAGAGATTGAATGCCGAAAGTTGAATAGATGTTGGCCACTAAGTTGCTTGGCAGAAGAAGGTTGGGATTGCCGGTGTCGACTGTTGCAGGCGCTGGGAATTCCGTGACGTTGGAACTGGAGCTTACGGGATACTTCCCTCCGACGCTCGCGGACGTTATGTTGAGAAGCAAACCGAAATAGATATCTGTACCTGGATTCGGAGAAACGGGGTAGGATTGCAGTTCACCGACAAACTTCGATGTGTCTACACCACCGAGCAAAACATTGCCCCCAAGTGATGAATTTCGATTCATCCAGATGCTGTACGCAGCTGATGGAATAAGACCGGCTTTGACCATTTGACCGAGACTGCTTTCATTTGTCGGAGGCGCGCTTCCCCCCCTGTAATTCGCTGGCGTGAAAAAAGAAACACCCAGAGTGTTTGTTGTGCCATTGCTTAAGGTGTCGGCAGCCCCAAATACAAAGTTACTGACCGATTTCCCAGCAAATGAAACAGTGTCAGTGTACCAATTACCCTCGTACGACGCGGTTTCGTATGTATCTAGAAACCCTTGCCCGACCTGTTTGGCTGTGGATGATGAATTTATGTTGAAGGCTTGGAGGCAAGGACTGGGACTGGCACTCGTGCAAAACTTGCTGGTTGCAGAATTGACAATCAAGTCTGCGCTGCCCGTGTCAAAAGTGGCGGCCACATTTTGCGGTGGGGTTCCAATAGTGAAGTTAACGAAGTAATCGAAGCCTTCCTGTGTCAAAATTGTCAGCGAAGGTTTCCTAGGTTTCTGAAAACACAGCATACAAATTGAGTTCCCATAGCCAGCCCGATGGTATCTCTCTTCCGTAACCGTGGTGTCTCGCTGCGAGTCAATCCATATTCAATTGGAGAAGGTCCTCTCGGTTTGACAAGGTTAAGAGCTGCATCTGTTCCTGGTGCTAAAAGACAGACAAAGTTGATGATTGTAGATGACTTCATATTGATATGCAGTACAAATATTTCTTAGATGCACTTGTGCTCAATTTGACAGACGAGATAGGCGCAAAATGAACACGCGAACAAGAAAAGTATTGGGGAGCTCGCTCTTATGTATAGTGAGTGTCAACAATTGGAATCGGAAAAGGAAAAGATGCCATCCAGGCGCCACATCTTGTAGCCGATACGCGAGAATGGATGGATGCCGGAACCCTGGCCAGCAAAGCATTTCGAGACAAGCCACTGCTGCGCCGTTATGTTCTCTTTGTTCCAGGCATAACACGGAAAGAGCCCACAGCGCTAAGTGGATTCTGCCTGCTGTGCTGAAGTAACAAGCTAATCATAGAGAAAGCGCCCCAAGGATTTCTCGGAAGAGGATCGAGGATGCGTCTTGATTACTGGCTGATTGGGTATGAAGGATCCCATTGAAATGAAAGGAACTTGATCAGCCTCCTTCTATTGGCTAGCCCTGCGCCCATAGCTTTGGCCCCTGGGAAGAGTTACGGCACAGCACCAGGAGGCGTGCGGCACAGCGGTACAGGCTTACGACACAAGCTTCGTGGCGCTCTAAACGACGATCTCATCCTCAGCCCTGCGACCGTATACGAGCTTCTTGTATCGAGTTTCTCAGGCTTCACTCCTCCTGAAACCCCAACAAAAAATAGCTTGAAAGGCATTAGAAGAGCCGGCATGTGCCTTTTGTACTGTGGACTTTGCCCTCGAAGGTGCTGGATCAACTGGATTTTGATGAATGGATTCCTTCTTTGTAGTGAGGCATCAGAATTGTTCAGGCGTTGAGAACCCCGCATTTCGCCGTTTCAGAGACCCCTGGCTTGAGCCGTCGGCCCCCAAGGCAGGGGAGGCCTCCTAGAATAGTGCCCAACCATTAACCACCCTCCTTCTCAAAATACCTCGCATACTTAGCCTGCCCCTATATGAAAACCATGTGTCTCGGATCATGCTCATTTAGATATGAGGAATTTTAATTCGGTTGCAATATGATTATACGCTGCATACCACCAGAAATATTGGTGAGGATGCTAAATCAAACTCGGAGCCTGTGAGGTGGCACAGTAGAGCTGAGCGGCAAAGCTTCAGGGGTTACGCGAGAGCCGAGCGGAGCTTCCCGTTCTCTGAGCCACTTTCACACACTACAGAAACCAATCACTATCTCATCCTCGCATAGACAACAGGATTCAAAGTAGCAGAGATTTTTATCCGAAATTTGATTGTTCTGTTCCGCCTGGGAAAGCACCTTTGTTGCTAAGCTCATCTCTCTAATCTTCGCATACCGTCCCCCCCCTTTCGGAGCGGATAGTGGATGGATACAGTGCCTCTACCTTAGCTTGTGATCGCTTGTGCCATTACAAAAGCTTATACAGTCAAAACTCGCTAGTGCGATACCCCTTGTAACGATATCCTCGACTGACCGATCAAATCGTTAGGTCCCGAGCAATTTTGGCTGTGATATAACGATAATTTCTTTAGAACAATTATCGTTAGGATTCAGGGTCCCAAGTCGATAATTTTTAAGGGATATCGTTATAAATACCTCAAATCCTAGAAGGAAACGCCCGGATCCAGCAAGGATTTAGGGGGTAGATTAGAGACTAACCCTTAAAGGGCTTAGAAAGTAAGCCTAAATACTCTTTTAGGCTTAGTGGGGTCTGCACGTGACCCCTGACACTACGATACCTCGATATATCGTTAGAAAAAGAGTACAAAATCGGTATCGTTATAGCTAGTTTTGACTGTAAAGAGCTACAATTTAAAGATTATAGATAAAATCTTTCGTAAATCAAATAAATATGAATCACAAGCTCAAGCGGTTAAGATCAAGTTAAAAGCATCTACTAGTTGAAATTTATTAGGGGGGTAGCACAACCACGATTAGAATGAGGAGAATATAAGAATTATATAACGTTTAACGTTTTAAACAGTGTCTAGGGAACATCGTGCTGAGACGTTCTCGTGCTCAATTCTACACGCAAATTGAGATACAAGTCAAAACCTTTAATAAGGCTTTTAGCCGGCTGCGAAATGAACGAGCCAAAAGCAATGTCGACGGCAATTTCGTTTTGTTTGGGATTTATTGCTTTTCTTTGCACGACCAACAGTTTCCTTCTAGGAAACTGTATAATCCGCTGAGCCTCTTCTCCCCTAGCGGACGTGGGAATTTCGCAGTCAATAAGCTGGCGATCATGGCGTAAGGTTGGGCCAGAATGCCTGCTGCCGAGCTTTAACCCCCAATCCCCTCTCGCCATGAAAATTGTTGGGCTTACAGCACCTCTTCGCACTCTTCACATCCCCAAAGACGGTACCACAAATAATGTCCTTCGAATACAGCCCGTTGGCAGTCGGATCTATTCGCCTCATCACTAACCTCTCCATCATCAGCAGCCCCTCTACTGGCGACGACGAGATAAAATGCACGCTCGAAGAGGTGGATCTCGGCACACATCCTAATTACGACTGTCTTTCATACACCTGGGATGAACCTCTCTACCAGAAATATCTCCTTGTACCAAAAATTTACAAGGATGTTCAGTACCCCATTGAATGTAATGGCCAAGTCTTCACCATAACTGAGAATCTGCGAGATGCATTGGTGGAAATTGGGAAAAGTCGAGGCGGCGAAAATCTTCAAAGACAAGATAAGATCTGGATTGACGCGGTGTGCATCGATCAAAAGAACGAAGAAGAAAAGAGCATCCAGATTAACATGATGAGTCAAATTTATGCCAACGCTCAGAATGTGGTTGTTTGGCTGGGCCCGGAAATGCCAGATGATCCAGGGTGTAAAAGTGCCATGCACGTCATGGAGGTGCTCTCTCAGGTTCCGCCTGCGAGATTCAAGAAGACAGTGTTATCCCGCCTAGGCAATCTCGATACCTATCAAAACCTCGGTATCGACTTTATCAGCAAGCATGAATGGGTGTGCTTCGGTGCTTTCATCCTTCGCAGATGGTTCTGCCGAATGTGGGTTGTCCAAGAAACCTTCTTCGCCAAGAACTTCATCGTCTACTGTGGATCTAACATCATCCCCTGGTCTCAAATTACCTCTGCATCGCGGGCTCTTAAGGAAACTAGCCTTGGATCCTTGCTCAATGAAATGATGGAAGACAGAGACAGAACTATCCGCGAGCAAAGCACGGCGTCACAATATATCAGTAATCCGATTGCCAACCAGTTTCGTTTTCACGAGTACAAGAATCAAGCATCACCGCTAAAACTAGAGCGGCTATTGGCCGATAGCAGATATTTCGGCGCCAAGGAAGCCCAGGATCGTGTCTTCGCAGTCCTGAACATCTGGAAGCCAAAGTGGGAAAGGGCCGATGCGGAGGAAGAGACAGCATCCTTCATCATGAAGACTAGGATTCCTGCTGAAGTCTACGAGCGAGCCTCGATAGTTGCAATTCGTGAGATGGGAGATCTGAATTTGCTCTCGCTCGTGGAAGACAAGAATTGGCGGAGACTTTCCGGGCTCCCATCCTGGGTTCCTGATTTCAATGCTCCTCTAGTGTGGATGCCTCTAGCTGGACTTCCCCGACCAGCAAAGAGCATTAGCCGTTGGGATGCTGCGGCAGGATTGACATTCGAGCTTCCTGCTGAGGCGGATTCCTATAATCTCCTGCCGGTGAAAGGTATCCAGATTGACGAAATTGTCGACTTTGCGGAAACAGATTTAAACTTAATTGATGAGCACATGATATACACGTTACTGGAGATTCTGTCTCGATACCTAGAATCTACAAATCTCTCTGGTACTTCTATGACAGATCGGTTCGAAGCATTTTGGAAAACGCTGATTAAAGACTCGTTTCTTGGGGAGCCTGCTGGGCCTAAAGCTAGGAAGGCATTCCCAATGATAATAGTCCACTTTTTTAGGGAACTGGACTACGAGCTCGATGTCCTGCGAACAGCACTCGAGAACCCACTCAATGAGAACGAGACCGGAACACAAGTCAACCGCACCTCTCAGCTTTCGGAAACTTATTCTCGAACTCGGCTTCTGAAAAATTATCTGCGTTCGACAACTCGATCATTCCGAGTTGGGAAGTGATCCAACAAGCTATCAAAATGAGAAATAACAATAGTGTTTACCCGGAAGAAATGCACGAGAACGTCATAAATATCATGGAAAGCTTTGACTCCGCTTATCAATGCCGAAGACTGTTCCGAACGAAGAAAGGCTTCCTTGGTATCTCCGCACAGTCTTTGGAAACAAAAGATTTAGTGTGGGTATTGGCTGGAGCGGCTGTTCCTGTGGTGTTGAGGAGGAGACCTAGGGCTGGGAATTGGGAGTTCGTCGGAGAGGCGTATGTTCATGGTATTATGAATGGAGAAGCAGTTATGGGGCAAGAGTTGAGCATATTCTTGGAGTGACAACAGGTTCATGGTCTATGAGGGGGAAAAACGAGCCTTCTTACAAACAGTATGAAACATTATCTTGTCTTGCAAGAACGGAAGGAAGCATTTGTATTCCAGCGAGACTGCCAAGAAAGTAGGTACATATTACAGCCCTTTCTCTCCTGTGATTATCGATCTACACCACACTCTCAACCTGTTTCAGACAGGCTGTTGTCGCACACTTACGCTGGCCCCGACTTCTTCAGACCAGTTTGCCCGTTGCATACCAAATCGCAGACTCCATGGGGAATCGTGCCTTAACTAATTGGCACCAAAGAGTCTGCTGGCGGAGTCGATTTAACCCTTGCACAAACGCCCGGCTGGTTACATATCTGTTGGTCAAGCAGACAGGTTTCAGTCGCCTTGCATTCTAGGGGGCCTTGTGGACCATTGGTGCATGTCTTCAGACAAAGTCCTGTTGTAATCGTTGGGTTCTTATTGATGTCGCATAGTTGGACTAAAGCACACACGTGATGAATTTTCCCGATATTGGTGCAGTCTTGGGTGCTTTTGCATTTTACAGGTGATTTGGAGCGAGGCGCGGCATCCTCAATCGAGCTGGGGTCATGAGTTAAGAAGGGGATCGTGGATGTGTTGGACGCATTGAGGTGTCCGATGATATCCTCGACGGTTATTGTACCCGCACTGGATGAAAGGGATGGACCGTTTAGGTCGCTTGCCCCTCCAACAGGTGAAGCATATCCCGTTGAACCGTTTACACAAAGACTGGGATTCGTCCAAATAGCGTCAGCCGCATATTGCCAAAGGGCGGTATAATTGTAGAATGTGCTGGGCGTATAGAAAATACGGCAGTCAGCTGCCTCATAGATGAAATTGCAAAGGGACTGTCTCGTTTGGCCGGACTTGATCACGCAAGTTGATACTTGCATATGTTACCAGGACCTTGAGCTCTGTTGTACGATTGGGAAGAAAATGTGGGCTGGCGGGGTTATCATCGAAAATGGAGTCTTCAAGGATTTCTTGGGTGAACTGGATATCTACGTCCATGTCGGTGGTATGATAGATGCTTGCTCCACGACTGCCGCTTGCTCCTTGCATTGGACCTGGCTCTGGCCGACCACCCGCAACCACGATTTGGACTCCAGCTTCGTAGTGCATCATTTCGGTAAAGAGGGTACAAGCTAAGTGGCAGATTCCGTCGGTAAGCTGATTGAATTGTTAGCGAATTGCTTTTGAATGTGCTCCGAAGACTTACAATAATGATGTCCTCGGCAGAATAAGCTGGAGTAGCGTTTGCAGGAGCTGGATTTGACCCAAACCCAAAGACAGTGAAATTTTGAATTGGATCGTCCACCGCGGTGTAGTTGAAGAAGATGTCGGCAAAGTCATATCGTTGTGTTGTTGTAAAGTTGTCTCCATTGGCATGAGGGCCTCCGAATTCCTCCGACCACGTTGTGAACAATTGATTTGTATCGGCGTTGATCTTGGTTGTAGCTACCCAATCATTTTTAATGAGGTCCCTAAATAATTCAGTAGTGTTATCCAAGATTCTAAAGTACTCCGTTATGGTATTTCCCATCACATTTGCCGCAGGATGGGCTCGAAGACGAGAACCTTCAAAAGGGTTGATATTTGGAAAGAACCGCTTGAACGCGTCGGTTGCCACGAGAGGTGAGCCTCCAAAGTTGGATTGAAGATCAATGACAACCTTCTTCATGTTTGCTTTCTGACTTTTAGTAATAAAGTCTAGGATTGCAGACTCAAAAGAGCTGGCTTCCTCCTGTTCGGCATTAAAAGAGGGGATGCTGAGGACCGCAACGTTCGTGCTGTTAAGAAAGTAGCCAGATACAAAACCTCCTCCATATGTACCTAGATCATTTTGAGAAGTATCTGCACACTCTGGATAAGCAAGATTGAACCAGCTGCCACACGCCGGCTCGGATGAAATGGGCGCTGCACCAGACGAATCGCCATCTATCTCTTCAAGGGCCGTGATATTAATAGAATTGTTGTCGATCAAATCTGAATCGTAGGAATCCGGCAACAACCCGAGGACAAAGAAGTTGTAGAAGTCACCCCCTGTTTGCAGTGGCCCAGTGTTGCCAAGATAATAGTAAGTTGCCTGAAACAATTCAGTCAGAGTAGTGCCGTTTCTAAGCTCGAACGTAATCGATTCACCGGGATAGAAATTGGCCATGCTGAAAGTGTTGAGGTAGCCTTGGATATCCAGAGCGGCACTTCGCATTAATTGATTCCAGTCTCCATGGGGCTCTACCATCCCAATGGAGTTTTTCACAGCAAACTGCGTGAGATACGTAACCACATCCTCACCGTTTATGAAGGTAATGGGCGATGGCTGGTAATCCGAGAAGAAATTGCTGTCGGCAACATCTCTCACTAGATAGACTTCAGGAAGTTGAATTCCATCCAGAGACAGGGAGACAATCTCCTCGGGGCTTCAGAACGAAAAGGCGGCAAGAATGCCTGCATTCAATGTGACATGAACATCGTGGGCGGCGTAGAGTAAAGTCTGAAGTGCGGCCTCGAATTCGTACTGATTTAGGAAGATGCCGTCTTCAATGCCTTGCTGCAAAGCAGCTAGACCTCCAAGCAGATCAACCCCAGGCTGCTGATAACTGCGCGGAGGATTCTTGAGATACGTCAAGGTGCTTTGGAATTGAAGAGTATCATTGTAGTAGTCGAGGAATTGCGATGCAACGGCAGAATTGAACGACACGCTTGTGAGACACTCATAAACAAAACTGGTATTAAAGATGGTAGTATCTATTCCAGTCAACAATTAGCAGGTATGCGAAAATTAGAAACTCAATATCTCTTACTTTGAGCATTGACAATAGCACCACAGGCAGTGGATTGCGACGCCTGAGCGCTAGATGTGGTTGAGGCGGCAGAAACTGCAAGGCATAGCGAGGCGCAGCATACAACAAGTAGCCAGAGCGTTAACGACATGATGCCAAAACGTTGGTTTAAACGAGAGAAATTAGGTTGTAAAAGACAGTATATCTTCGGGATTGAAGGTAAGAACGGACGAAAGAAAAGAAAGAACGAAAAAAAGTGAGAGAGGGGAGAGCTCCTGCCCTGAGAAATGTCGAAATGAACATCGGCCCTACGGTTTTAGCCATTGTAGTAGCTAGATGAAAGCCAAGCCGGCCATTATTTTACGCACAGACCTTTTGAATGCCTATGCACAGCTAATAGGGTATAGATATACCTTAAGATTAAGGTACATTTACACCCTTAATCCGCGTACCTAATTTGCTTGCGCAACTACCTTCGGCTACTCGTTAGCATTTCAAGTATAGCGAGCTAGCCCGAATCAGGTGAGGATAAATTTTTTTTTTTTTTAAAAAAAAATAAACTATTAACTCGCTTTAATAATGGTACTATATATGGAGCTTAAACTTAAGAAGAAGAAAAGGTTTACTTTAATAGATAAAATCTATGTTATATACATTGTGATTCGTGCGTAGCGAGGCGCGGTATTGTAAAGTGTGGGTATATTACTTGTTAGGTATCAAGGAAGAGTGAGTGAGGAGGGTAAGGAGGAGAGTTGGGAGGAGAGTTAGGATGATAGAAAAGTTCGTGAAATTACGCTTAACGAGCCCCACCTCATGGGTCTGTGCACACAGGGCATTTTCACACCCTAATTTTCCTCACCCCTTCTAAACACCACCACCTTTTATTATGGCACCTACAACGCCGTACAAAGCACGGTATTATCCTTATGCCTCACCCTTCTACCTCTCCCGACATGAATCCCATTGAAAAGTGCTGGAGATACGTCAAACAAGCTCTCCATAGGCGTGAGCGGCAACCTACTAACTATTGAGGCAGAGATGCGGCAGGCAGTAAGGGAAGAGTGGGAGGCAATACCACAAGCATGGATTAATCTGTTGATTTTAAAGCAAGAGCATTGGGTCAATGTACTTATGCAGCGCCATAGGTGGTCAACTCCTAATTAAATGCTGCTTTAATACCTAATTTTTCATGATTTTGATGTAAAATGCCCTGTGTGCACAGACCCATGAGGATGGGCTCGTAAGATTGCGCCTGCCTAGCTTCTATTCCAGGGTTAATACCCTTGCTTAGTCTCCTTGATATATTAATCAGATAATAGCCGTACGATAATGGCCGAGTTAATGGAAGTGCTCGGCCATTATTTGGCCATTTTTAAGGCTTCTGGCTCCCGTAGGGCGGTGGCCAAAAAGAAAGTTCGCGGTTGGAAAGTTCATGCTGTTAGCCCTACTAAGCCCTACACTTCGGTGACTACCCAGCCTGGTGTTTGCATATCCTGCGGGGCGCTCATAACGTGTAATGCATTAGCGCTGCAGCAGGGAAATTGCTGATAGATGGCCTCGATGCTTACAGCTTCGATGAAGTGTAAAAGCTAATACAAGTCGGCTTGTCTTTAAAACAGTGTAAGAATATCAAAGCTTTCTTAGTCATTTCTTCTTGCAGTGGGCATTCATCGAGCCCATTCATCTTAAGTCACTCGGTCATATTATGTATGGTAGTGGCAGAGGAGACGTGAAACGAAGGGGCACATACACGCGACTCAAGGCTTAAGGCCTTGTGTAAGCCGACGAAGGGAGGCCCGGAGGATTCCAGCCTCCAACCCTACTTATACGAAGGTACCACTAAGAAGCTGCGAAACTGCTCAAAAGCGTCAAGGCTATCACAACACTAATTTCTTGAAGGGACTCGGATTTTCACGGTTCAGCCATGTCCCAGGAGGCTTATCTGAGGTTTATAGGAGTCCGACGCCTGTATAAAGTTTCTAAGAGATCTGCACTTGAAGTAGCAAGCTGCTCTTGTAAATACAACCGCCGGCTCCCGTCCCGTCCCATGAAAGCTCCAATGAACGTTCAAGCTTATAGTTCCCAGATCTTAGTGAAACCCCCGACGGCACAGTCTTTTGGGCGTAGCCGAGGGCAATCGAGCTCCTATCACTGGCTCAAATTCATAAGAGTCTAACAAGCCTGGAGTATGAAATGCCAATACGACCAAGAGAGTGGGCATTGCGAAACCAAGGCTTGATCACATTCTCTTTTGTAAAGACGTTTTCACACGATATTCCTTTTTTTTTGGCGGAGGAGGAAAATCTTCTTCTTGGCTCTTCCTATTCGTGGTTGTGGTTTTCTAGATTGTTGACAGCCTTTCAGGAGGTGGCAGCGAGGCTTTGTCAACAACAGAATCAAGTTCGTGGGAAGCAGTTGTACAGACTTATTGAAATTGCAGATGCCACGGGTAGCGGATGTATTGGGCTGCAGATGTGTAGGGCAGCAACAGCCTTACGGGTATCGAGGGAGATAAAAGGATACACGGGCCTTCCACGTTAGTAACGTGACTTCGCCGCATTTACGACACGATCATCTCTTTCCATTCTTTTCATCTCGAGTAGATTTGAAGCCTAAAGGTTCTTCTTTATATTTAACATTATATCACGGCAACTGTGCGTCTTCAGCACGTTCCACGGCTCTGAGGGTACGAGCAATCGTGGAAGTGCCTCAAGTTTGCAACCCCTGGCAGCACATGCCTCGACCATAGTTGTGTTATGAACCTCAGTCGTGTGGCTGCATGCACCAAGGAACCAATATGTATTTCAAGATTCGTCAAGAAAAATGTCCAGACTAGGGAAGGTACCGAGAAGGAGGTCATGCTTTCAGATATCAGATTATCGAGATTCTGTACAGAGCATGCTAACCTCGCCAGTAAGGGTGAGGGACTACTGATCGCATGTCACAACCTGCTTCCGTCTAATTCGAGCTCCCAATCTTGTCAGAAACACCGATGTCGAGGCACCGAGAAGTCTGGTCGAACCAAGTCTGGTCGAAATTTCGCGAGTGTCGAGATCAAGATGATCTTTGTCCACCTGTTGATGCGGTACGATCTCAAGTTGGTTGATGGCGATACGAAGCCACGGGATTATGAGTTTGAAGGCAAATTGCTTCCTAATCGTGAGAAGAAGATCATGATCAGAAATCGGCAAGCCTTCTGATTTTCTTCATGGCAGTAATTTGCAGCATGGTTCGAGTATGTCAATAAAGTGCGAGAAATGAGGCCTATTACGACGTAAGTGAATGAATGCAGTGAAGAAATGGCTCTTTCAGGATGCAGTTACACAGAGATTTCGTCTAGCGGGTGTAGCCGGCAAACCTTTCCTTTCAATATGAAACTCTTGGCTACGGTCTACCCATGCTACCCTCTTTTCGGACATCATGAATGAGAAGTATGGTGACATAAATAAGAAGAATGATGACATTCCCAGCACAAGAAGAGCGTGCTTCACATGTGCGTAGCTACACAACCTTCACTTCCCCCACTCTGCCTCAACACTTTCTCCCTGCTCGCTGACCTCGTCAAATTTAAATCCCCGACGGGCTCCACACCGGTGACTAGTTACAAAAAAAAAAAAGAAAAAAAAGGCTGCATCTGGCATCGCCAAGGCATCGCGTTCGAAGAAATTTTGAAGTTTGAGAAAGATGGCTGTTGGTCCGCTGATTGCCGAATCATAACAAAGGAGGCGCTATTTGATCAGATCGCCCTAGCTAGCACGTCATTTGCAGCTTCGTTGTCAAAGACGCCTTATATTCCGTAACTTCATCTTCTGAGCTGAAAATTTCGCATCAGTTTAGAAATGGATTGGGGCTTATATTTGACGCTTGTGCATTCGCTCGATTGACTTGGACTAGGGAAAAGCGTAAGATTCGCCCCCCTTTTCGATCGCTTAGCTTGGCAGGCGCATTGTGGACCCCGGCCGATATCCGCGCAAGCAAACAACGGCGTCTAGTTCCTTCCCCATAGTAACGACAACGCGTTCTTGCCTTCCTCCCTCATATATCTTCTTCCCTCGAAGCTTCGACTTTCAATCGTCCTCCAGCTATCTTCGATCTAATAACCTAAAACCAACCTCACTGTCTCCACTGCCTGGGCAGGGCGCAACCATGGAGGCTCTAAAACCGCGCTCGGTGCTCTCTGGGGCATTCTTCGGGGCAGCGTTGACAGCATCGGGAGTATGGTCACCAACTGTTATTGTCCAGCAGCTGCACTTCGAGGATTTCCATATGTTGAAGGTTTTCTTGTCAGCTTCTGCCAGCTCTGCGTATGCCTTCCTTCCTCGACCTTTCTTCCCATGTCAAGCAGCCTCTCCTTCTCAACAACAAAACCCCAACTCACAAACCCTGAGCTAACGAACATGACAGGATTGTGATCCTCCTAGCAAATCGCCTCAACTTCTCAGCAGCAAAACCGACGATACCAAAGTCCCTGGACCGGTTCTCCAAGTACGACGGCAATATCATTGGTGTACTACTCCTGGGCTCTGGAATGGCGCTCACAGGCGCCTGCCCAGGAACCGTCTTACCGCAAATAGCCACCGGCATCCGCTCCGCCCCTCTCGTCCTTCTCGGTGGTATACTCGGCGGAATCATATACTCCAAATATGGAAAACAACTCACCAGACCAACTCCCTTTCCTGTCAAAGGCGAAACGAAGCAAAGTGAAGAAAGACCGACAATCGACCAAACACTCTCCATAGATCCCATTCGAGCATTGGCACTTTACGAAGCTCTATGTCTCGGTATCGTAGCGAGTGTTAGCTTTCTCGCACCAGATACGAAAGAAATCCTGGTTCCTGGCGCGGTGGGGGGTTTGTTCGTAGGTGGGAGTCAATTTACCTCTCTCTGGCTGACGGGAAATACCCTGGGCGTGAGCACTGCGTACGAACAGCTTGGTGATTTGTTTTGGTGGATTCTACGGATAGTTACTAAGGGCAGGAGGACGGAGAGGCCAACGATTAAGAGTTTGGCGTTTGTTTTAGGGAGTATACTTGGAAGCTTTGCTGTGAGGAAGGCGTTGGGAATTAATGGTGCGGGACACAAGGGAGGTGAGGTGGTGATTGGGAGTTTGAGAGCAGTGGTTGGAGGCGTGCTTTTGACCATTGGATCGAGGATTGCGGGAGGTTGTACCAGTGGGCATGGTATTTCGGGTATGAGTTTGTTAAGTGTCAGCAGCTTTATTTCTGTGGGGGCTATGTTTGCTGGAGGCATGGGGTTGGCTGCAGTTTTGAAGCTGGCTGGAAGTCAATAAGTGAAATGATAGATACTTCCGTTGCATTAAGCGTTGATATTTAGCTATAAGATAGTGTATGATTAAAAGGAATTATACCCAAGTCAATCGCAAAGTAATGGTGCCATCCGCGTGTTCTTCAAATAGCCAATATCGACGGAACAACTATATAATTCTTCACCAAATATTAGGCATAATGAACTGGGTGGCCAAGCGAAAGCCCTAGCCAGCACAAAAATAATTGAAATGACGAGATGAAAGTATGAGGGCCAAGTTCACTCTGCATAGTTACTTCAGGCAGCAAAAGCTAGTTTCTTGCACCTTCTCCCACGTCATTTTCCAATCTCCTTCTATTTCTAGCTTTATTAAAGCATTAAAAGTCAATTTGAAAGTATAACAATCAACAAATACTCTGACACCTCTCAATGCAAGTACTTTCAGCCCACCGTGAGCGTCGCGTTGATTCTGAGATCAGCGCTCGAGCTCCCAACATACACAGCAAAGTCCCCGGGCTCCACCACATACTGCATCCTAATATTCCACAGCCCCAAGTCGGCGACATTCAACGGGATCTCAACCGTCTCCGTCTTTCCCGCTTCGATCATAACCTTCGAGAAGCCCTTCAATTGCAGATTCGGGACTGCAACGCTCGCGATCAGATCTTTCACATAGAGTTGAACGACCTCGGCACCATCCCTCGTAGAGTTATTCTGTACATCCACGGATACGGTGATTTGATCCGTTGCAGATACATTGGTTTTCGAAAGCTTCAGGTCCGAATAGCTAAACGTCGAGTACGACTTCCCATATCCGAATTCGTACAGAGGCATCGGTGAATTGAGCACATACTCGGAACCAAAGACTAATGTTCCATTGGGGTATGCATGACCGGGCGAAGAGCCACGACCCGTGTTCAGGTAATCGTAGTAAACGGGCGTCGTTCCAACGTCATAGGGAAATCCGACTGATAGTTTCCCGCTTGGGTTGACGTCGCCGAATAAGATGTCTGCGAGGGCGTTGCCACCTTCTTCCGAGGGGTAGAACTGTTGAACGAGCGCTGAAGCATTGCTTGATATCCAGGCTTCTGTAATTGGCTTTCCTGATGAGAAGACGACTATGGTTGGTTTTCCGGTGTTGATGATAGCAGCGACGAGATGTGGCATGGCGCCGACTAGGTTAAGTGATGAGATGTCGATATGCTCTCCTGTAGTGGCGTTAAATCCTGCCCAAAGCTGAGTTTGGTCGCGCTGGAATTCGTTAGAAATGCTGCTCGTCTGCAAAGAGTGGATTTACTGACCGACCAAGTCCCAACGACAACAACTGCAACATCTGCGTCTTGAGCGATAGATATTGCTTCGGCAAATCCAGATTGATCGTTCGACCAACGCTCACATCCCTGGGCGTAGGTCACAACTCCTTTACTTGCTGCCTTGATCCCATCAAGAGGTGTAACTCCTCTGTACTGACTTGCATTGACGACATAATCGCCGTACTTTTAGAAATCAGTAAAGCCACATCGAGAACTGATCACAAACTTACATTCATATATCCATAGGCCATTGGTCCAATGACGGCAATCTTTGCGGATTTCGAAAGCGGTAGAGTCTGGTTATGATTTTCAAGCAACACAATAGATTCACCATCGAGCTCCCGAGCCAGGGCAATCGTTTCCGGTGTATGTATCTTCGATGGCGCTTCACTGGCCGGAACTCCCAGATACGGGTTCTCAAACAGTCCCATGGCGAACTTTGCGCGCAGAAGACGGGATACAGCTGTATCCACCACGGAGATGTTGAGTTTTCCAGCTTCTACAAGTGCTGGGATGGTTTCGAAACAATAAGTTCCACCTCCCATTTCAACGTCATTTCCTGCAGGAAGAGCCTGCTGCAGTCAGTTTCTGGTGCATGGAATGCTAATAAGCAACTTACGTAAAGAGTCACGGCCTCATGGTCGGTTGGATTCGACTTGCACATTTTGAAGCCATAGCAAAGTCGATCAGTGGCACCGGCATCACTCGTGGTCCAATATTTGTATCCCCATTCGTCCCTCAAGATCTCGGTCAAAATGTGATAGTTGGCAATCAAAGGGACCCCATCATAGGAAGAGTAGGCCGTCATGATTGAATATGCTCCACCATCGATGATTGCCCGCTTGTACGGCGGTAAGTAAGTTGTCCGAAGTTCTCTCTCTCCGCCATGGACAGGTCCGGTATTAAGGCCCTGCTCAGGAGTTGCATATGCAGCAAAATGCTTGATTGTTGCGCTCACGTTCCCTCCTTGGAGACCTTTTACCATAAGTAAACCTGAATAAATAATTTTCAAGATGGGGAAATACCAGTTACGTAGGAATATGCCATTTCCCCAGCCAAAAATCCGTCTTCACCATACGTCTCCTCCACTCTACCGTATCTGAGCTCTCTCGACAAATCTCCCAGGGGTGCAAAAATCTGATTGACTCCCAGGGCAAGTGCTTCTTGTGCAATAGCAGCACCCATCTTCTTCACCAACGTTGGATTCCAGGAGCAAGCTTGTGCAATGGGGGAGTTGAAAATTGTAGCATTTCCAATTAGAAACCCGTGAATTCCTTCACTCTGAACCAAAGCTGGTATACCCAATGTGGTATTGTGCATTAGGTAGTCTTGCGCTGTCTTCACTCCATCATTGATCCATTGCTGCGGCACGGGATATCCGACATAGAATTGCCCTGCCCGAGTTGCCATATTCCAGACCAGACCCGAGGCATTAAAGGCGTTAGTTGTCGTGTTGATCCAGTTCGAGATGTCACCTTGTATGAGTTGCGATGTCTTGTCTTGTATCGTCATTCGTTTCAGGAGATCCGCGACTCGATCGTCGACGCTGGCTTTGGGATTCTTGTACAATGGTGTCGTAGCATTCTGAGTAGCATTCTGAGCCAGAGCGGCTCCGAAAACCAAGAACCCCGCTAATGACGAATGAAACTTCATGATTGACAACTGTGGATCGACGAGATTCTGGATATATCGAGTGCCACCCCGAATTCATATGAGAATTTTTGGAGAGAGTTGGAAAATATAAGTCCATCTTTATATCCCTGCCTCACATGCGAGATCATCCTTGGTACCTCTACCTTCCAAACAAGGATTGAGATGCAACAGTTCACCGTCTATGACGGAGTGTCTCTCGTCCCTGACGGGCCGACATCCGCGAAGCATTTGCCCCTAGAAAGCGTCTAACGGAACAGCGATCAACTGAATTTCTGGACATGTTTCTTTGAATCATTCGGAAATTTGATGTTGAAGAAGAAAGTGATTCGTGGAAGGAAAATGTGGAGGATCATTTGGGCTTGCTCGGAATAATATTCCAGCGCCATCCCGCAGCCAGGCACCTTCTGCCGAGACCCCTCAGAGGGGCCAGTGCGGGGTTGGATTTTCAGGGGTCCACTATTGGCACTTCAGTGCATTCTGCCTTCTATTTAGCCAGAATTTACAAACCCACATTCGGCCCTATTTAGTCTTGCTGGATGTTTATTCATGCGCTTGTAGATCTACATGAACTCATGTTATTCTAGTCACTCGATAGTACTTGGAAACCGCTTCCAATACGACATGCGCAACCTTGATTCGAATTCCGCTTGAGGAAAAAACGTCCTGCTACATACCTCCGAAACTGAACGCAGAAACGGCGTTGCCCCATCGAACCCCGGAGACAAGGGCAATCCTTGAGCAATGGAGGTCTTCCCATGGGCCCAGGCCCGTTCTGTCGGGTTTTAATGAAGAAGAAAATTTCGTTATGCGAGAGGAACGTTGGGAGGCCTGCTAGAAGGAATATAAAGGACTCAAAAGGGAGTCAAGGGTACGGTTCAAGTATACAGCAATTTAAAAATCTACTATTCATACTTTATTGCAGTGATAAAATTAAGGAGTTACGAGGCTATATCTTGCCCCTTTGTAAGCGAGCTGACAAAATGGCAAGGGGTGAACGTCACCACACCCCTCGTTACTATTTCTCCAGAGAAGTGGAGCCGAGCCCGTTGATAAATGAAAGAGACATTAAATAAGTTACATCTAAGGAATTCTCAATGCTCTATCCACGGCACACAACAAATGTAGACATTTTTCAACAACGAAAACAATGCTCCTCCAAAATCAATTGATCTCGAACTCCTAAATCAAAAGCTTGCATGTGTCCACCAAATTTGCAATCTCCACATATTTCAAGCCAGGAGGTTTCTAAGATAAGTCTCTAGTGTGGTGATTCCTAGAGATCCAACTTGGAAACAGAATTCTTCTTCATCGTGTATTCCAATGTTGGTGGCCTCTAGAATGCTGGTTCAAATTGCCGCGAACAGAGGGCATTATGGGACTATGCTACTAGAGACGCTGGCCAAAACGCGCCCTTACAGTCTTAGTATATTCAAATATAGGACCTCAAAATACTACTTGTAGTGATTAATTTCTAGATGGTATCTGTCTACTGTGACCTGCAAACACTTTTGGCCCTTCCTGCCTCGTAGTCTACTCTAGCGATCTATCGCTGGCAGAGATGTTGAGGCCATTACAGTTTTCGCGAGTATGGCACTGGAACTTAACGGTCATCATTCAGTCCCTGGTCTTGCAGATGTCGCTCCCTTTCGCATCTGGCAAGATCTCTGTAGCATGTCGAACTTTTCATGATTTCGCCCTCTCCACTGCTCCAAATGTGGTCAACTAGTCCCAACTCAATGCCATCAAGAATTTTACCTTTATTCTTGGTATATGCGACGTGCAGTGTCCAAGTTATCGAGAAGTTAGGCCTTGGAGCTGGTTGCCGGTTTGCCCCTGGAAGTCTCAAGGTCAAGGAAGGCATTGTTCGCGAGATCAGCAAGCGCCGAGTTTGAAGATATTGGAGACTATCGTTTCTTAAGAAGTTCAAGAGGAATTGAGGGCCGTGTTGAAGTTGGTTGAGTTTCGCATCCCGGTAATACACACAAGGCATAGTTCTCATTCGCTATAGCGATGCGCGAACTCACTTGCCTACTGGCTGATATGAAACTTTGATACTTTGACGTTAAAATGAAAAACCTTTAATATGAAAAGATCAGAAAGTCTTCCAAGCATATACTGCAAAATCTAGGAATGTACAGATGGAAGGAAACCGTATCACGTGAACCATCCCCCTATTCGGGCTTCCTTCCATAAACAACAAATCTGCCGCAAATTAGCACTACCAACTGACCATCCAGGGAGAAAGCTTACAGAGCCAAGTAAGAATGAATATTTCTATCATCAACATCCTTCAGAACCTCTTTAACTATCTCCTGCACCTCTTCTTTCTTCTTTCCATATACCCTTGTGAAAACCGCCATCGTTATCCCCTCCATCCCCTCATGCAAATCTTGATTATACCACAGTCCAAGAGTCTTGTGATACTTTCCCTTCGGCCACGGATTCAGTGGCCACTGGAACCTCTCCTCCACCAGATCCACAAAACCTGCCTCTTCAAAATATCTCTTATGATTCGGCGCATGTGTGATGATCCTTCCGAGTTTCTCCGCACCACTGACCATCATTTCGGACCATTTGCTGAGGGGAGTACCAGCACCAGAGTCGTCAATATACCGGAACCTGGCATCGAAGTCAAACATCTCGAAATAACCGCCTGGGTTGAGTGAGTTGTAGGCTTTACGGAAGATTGGAAGGGGATCTGCGAAACACATAGCAAGGAGGCGGCCGTGGATGTAGTCAAATTTTTCCTGGTAAAGCCAGTCATCTTGCGCGTCGTCGATTTCGAAGCGACAGTTGGGTGGTACAATATTTAGATGTTAACCTGATGTTGTGATAAAGGTTGGGGCAACAAACTAAGCTGGTAAAATAGGGCTCAAGTCCGTTCCCAGGACATTCGCTTCTGGATACTCGTCTGCAAACTCAATTGCCCAGATGCCCGTCCCTGTCCCAAAATCAAGGACGTTCTTGGGATCTTTGAGTGGTGCAAGGTGGGATTTCCCATGGAGAGTGAGCTTGCACAGGTGGTGTTGCAGGTCTGATTCAATCAGCATACTTCGATGCAGTTGCACACCCAGCAAAGATCTTCATACCTAGGCGACTAAGTTCATTTTCATCGTTTGGGAGGAGATAGCCTAATTCTATTTGTTATTTTTCTCGTGGCAGGGAGGTATAGGCTCTCACTTCCTTCTTTGTACCTAGCAGCTTATCAGTGTTATTCTATGATGCGATGGCAAAGATAAGGTCGTACTTATGGTAAGTCCTCCCATTCTCCTCGACCGTCTCATACATACTCGAGCTCAGTGATGTCGTTGAAGACCTATCATCTATATGTCAGCTACTTTCAAAATGGACCCCTCATCTTTTTCTTCAAGGCAAATAAAAGACATACTCCACGGTCCCTAAATCTCCAACTCCAGAGTCCCCATCCGGATCAACCTGTTGCTACATATCAGTCTCCAAATCATGAAGCTCATTTTTCCTTCTCTTTCACACGCTACCATTAGTTTTCCCTCTCGGAATCCTCAAAACTACAATGTAACTCTCGAGATATAAGTAAGGAAAGCAACGAACACTCAAGGTTCCTGCACCGACACTACTACTCTCATCTATATGCTCCTCCTCAGGCAACCCCGCATTCTTCTTATGTAACCCCTCAGCCCTCTCCGATTGCGGAAGCTCGTGTGCACCAGTCATCCTCAATTCTCATCAGTCCGTAATAGAGAAATGAGATTAAGAGCTGGCGCGGAAGCTAAATATTCTATAGTCGCAAGGATATAAATAACAAAGCTGGGGAAATATGTCGTGCGACCGACATGTAGAGATGGGGGTGACACAAGCTGAAATGGCGATCACGAGGTAAGCTTATCGGTGAATGCGGGGGCGGCCAATGGGAAGGGGAGGAGGGACTCGGTATGAAAGGGGAAGGCTAATGAGATGTGGGGTTCCGATTGGTAGTTGACGGTAGCAAAAGGAAAGCTATGTTTTGTTTTTGGAATGATTGATAATAGCGATTTTATTTATGCATGATGACGGTGGGGCAATGTTGTGAATCGCGGGGTACCTCTGTATCTTGCACGCTTCAGCTAAAAGAGCCTCGCAACGATTTGGAAGTAAACTCACGCTTCATGACTTGTGACGATAAAGTGAAGTATACGAGATAAGGGTACCATTGGTGGCGTTCAGTACCGAATCCGGGGTCGGCCATCAGCCCATTTCGTTCCTTTTTCAATATCGTGGCTTTGAGCTGAAATGGTCAACGATTCAGCAACCCGGAAAATGTCATGCGCATTCAGTTAACGTTCAGCCGTGACCGTTGAACGGAAAGAGTGAGAACGAGGTCATTTCAGAGACCATGGGCTTTTGTTTTCTCGACCTTTCTTTTTTAGTTTTTCCATCTCGAATTGACGGCCGAGTCTGGAAGGCAATTGGCGTTCAGCACGAAGCATAATGCATCAAAGTCCACTTTTCGCCGTCTAAGATTGGTTCTCACTCAACTCTGTCGCTGTCAAGATCAGGCTGAGGCACGATGAAGCGGTGTCCATACTGATCTTGTTCCTTGCGCGAGCTCTTGCTCAAACAAATGGAGCCGTTCTGCCATATACAGTAACCGCTCCCTTCCTGTTCTAAAGTCTATCCTGGCTGAAAAACAAGAGCAAATCTAACGAAGATCAAATCAGCATTCCTGCGTAAATGAGTATCTCAGTGGCAGCGTCTTTGGCTGCGCAGAACTTAGTCTGCGTCTGAGCTCCGCGTGAAGCATGACAGAGCAAGGTTAAAGAAGGAGACGTTGCTGAAATTGCAGGACTTAGATGAGTTGGAAGCGAGTGTGCAGAATGAGCTTTTGGAAGAGGCTAGGAGAGAGAGAGAGGGGTAATGAGGGGTGAAAGGAGTGGTCGAGAAAATTTATGCAAGAGTGATGAATCGAATGTTCTCACGGCATAGCCGGCAACCTTATTTTGTGTCATCCTTGTTTATAATCTGTACCATGCGCTCAAGTCCTCTTGCTCAAAAATAAATAACAGGAGCTAGATGAAATGAAGGCTTGATATTAAACTAGATTCAAGAGGAAGCTCAAAAGGCTAGTGGGTTAACAGGAGGAAAAAGATTACGCGACGACACTGAGAAAATGCGGAGTTAAATATGTGATAGAGGCCGGCATGTTGAAATTGGCACTTGCTTTGAAACATAGAAGAAAAGTGATGGAAGACGACATATCTGTCTAAGAGGTCGGAAAGAGTGAAAAAGAAGAGACGCCTGTCGGCATGCGCCTTCCACGAAGAAGGTTCTTGGCCAAGACACCTTGTGTCTGAGAAAGCCATCTCAGTGCCTTTTGCATATATTGTGGCGTTGGGCGAAATCTGCTAGCCAACCAACAACATCTGTTTGCGCCATGAACCGCAACAAGAAACAAACAAAGTTAGAGGGCCAAGCAATCCTTCTGTATGGAAATATGAAGAGGGGAAAGAGGCTTGGGCGCAATGAGCTGTCTGAGATTCCTCTTCATATTCCCATCTCGTTTTGTTTCCTCCGTGTTAAAGACCAAACGGCTGGATTTAAGTTTCTTGCCCCAAGCTTTCAATAACCTATGCGACAATCGCACTGCAACACTCGAGGCTGAGAGTTATGAATCTGCTTCCCTATGCAACCAGACGAGGCTGTGGCGTGATGAAGGCATACAGCATTGCGATCTTGCTCGCCACTCGCGTTCTCGCACAAACAGCAGCAGGCGTCCCATCATGCGCTGTACTCAAACCCTTCCCTTTTCCTCTTCGTCCCTTTTCACCAAAATCGAAAGCTAATCGATGAAGCAATCCTGTCTGGCAGAATATACGAGCGGTAATCTTATTGCAGGATGCAGTTCCCTTGACGTAGCCTGCATCTGCTCGAATCCAGGATTCATCTCTGAATTTTCGTGCTGTATATATTCAGGCTGCAGCGCTGCCGACCAGCAAACCGCGATCGCGTATGCAACTCAGTTATGTGCGTCGAATGGAGTCACGAATTTGCCGACATCTGCGGGCTGTACGTCCACTGTTTCAAGTGCTTCCAGCATAATCGCTTCTGCTACCGGGGGTTCTGTAACCAGCTCCGGGATTAGTTCAGCAACAACGACTCAGCTCAGTTCAGGGGCTTCCTCATCACCAGCAACATCTTTCAGCACCAGCCCCAACTCAGGTCTTTCCACAGGCGCCAAAGCCGGAATAGCAGTCGGGGCAATTGCCGGGGCCATAATTGTTGTGCTGGCTCTTTTCCTCCTCCTGAGAAAACGCAAGATCCATGAACCACAAGTACCAGCAGGAAACATGCAATTAAGATACGATATACCGCGCGAAGCAGAATTTCCCGCTGAGAAGCCGACAGGTACAGTTCAAGGAAGGGAGCTCGAAACACCAGCGAATAAGCATGAGTTGGAGAGTCCGAAAAAGGAGAAAACGATACAGAGGGGGGGATTGGCAACAGGCGCTAATGACCATGAACTATGGAGAATCGGATCCCACTCGCCTGAGACGTTCACAACGGTGCTACCAGGGAATGAGCTTGCAACACCGGCCAACACACACGAACTAAGTCCAACACCAGGGAAACCTATACAAAGAAAGGAGCTACCTACATCGGCAAACGATCATCAGTTAGGTGTTAGTACGAGTCCCACGAGGAGCCCAACTTGGGATAGGGAAGTGGTTCCAGGAGGGGTATTCGGCCACTCGTACCTAAACGAACAAGACCCAAATAAAAGCCCAGCAGTAGCTGAGCCCCCTCCCAAACAGACGTTCAGCCAGCCCTTCGAGTCCGTACCCATCGATCCTTATATACCAGATTCTTCACGCGCTTCTTCTCAAACCCTGCTTTCAGAATCCAGCATAGCTGCGGGTTCGTCCGCTCGAATGGATGAGCTGCGAGCGAAACGAGACAAGATCAGGCTTGGGAAAGAACGGCTGTTGAAGTTACAAGAGCTGGATGAGATGGAGGCAGCTGTTCAGAAAGAGATGTTGGAGGAGGTGAGGAGGGCAGGCGGGGATGTTTCTTGATCTTGAGGTTTGATGATAGGACATGGTAATGAATTATAGGTTCAATTGAGCTGAAAGGTCGTAAGCATTGGAAAGGATGCTGGCCTTTGAACCGAATAGTGCTCACTCCGGTACAACCACCCAAGATGACCACGAAAGACACCGTCAAGGTGCCAGTGAGAGCTGAGATTGCGAAGTCTGATTCTTGGTAGGCGTTAACAAGTGCAATCTGAAGGGAACCTGACTCGTTCTCGATTGGTACTTGCCCAGAAATTAGAGAATGAGGGACGAGCGCAGGGGCTCTCCAAGGTGATTGATGTTGGAAAATTCGAGGCATGGCCAGCGTCGATAATCCTGTACGATTGGTGCACATTAGCACATGAATATTCAACCTCGATGAATTTTCCATTGTACAGGTTTAATACAAACAAAACACTCTGTCATACACAGAGTTTACAAAAACGTTATCGTAACTATTTAAGCGACGTTCCCGCTTCCGTCTCGTCACCAAGAACCACGCACAACTTGCCCAACACATCACTAACCCAATCCAGGCATAAGCTGGCATCCTGAACCTCGCCATGATGGGCAACAAGAACGCAGCTCTCGGCACAAACAAGAACGCTGTAGTCAACGGGCTCGTAGCTCTCGTTAAAGACATCGTTGCCCAGAAGACGGCCCAGGATCCCACACCAGTGCACAACACCGTGCCCCAATAGAAGAAGATATCTAGGGCATACCGATTCCGCCAGATGAGTGGTAGTTCACCAGATAGACCGACGACGGGCGCGAGAACCATGATGCTGAGGACGGAAGTATAGTGAAGGAGGCGCCAGTAGGCACGTGCTTCTTCCTTGGAGCCGGAGAAATCGGGTGAAGGGGAAGAATGGGAGGTGCCCAGCAAGTTGCCTTGAGAAACGAGCGAAGCGACGAGGTTTTTGTAGGTTCGTTGTAACTGGACTGGGTAGAGGGCCACGAAGATGGAGGAGAATGCTCCTGCAGCGACGCTTTCCCATGTGATTTTCATGCTAGAATGGGGGATTCCGGCAATGGCTAGAGCGAAGGTCGCTGCGAGGGCTGAGTAGATGGTAGTGGCGCCGTGCTCCGTTCCGCCCAGAAAGTAGGCAAAGAATAAAGCAAGTGGTACAATTCCAATCTGAGCAAGGACATATACTTGAAATCGGGTATGTGCGAGAGAGAGATTTGAAAGAAAAACTTCGGCAACGAATATAACTGCACAAGGCAGGACTGTTTTTGCAACTTGCAAGTCGAATTCGAAGATCCCACCTCCTGCAATTCCCCCCATCCGATATGCTGGCCATTTCGCGTGTATCCCCGCTGCGGATGATTGCAACGGCTTTGAAGGCGCAATTGCTCCAGACAGGCCAGCAGTTTTCAACGAAGAACTAATCCAACGTGTGATATATGCTGAGACCAACAAACATCCATGTGTGATAAGCATCTCGATTAGCGTAGTCGTTAGAGGATAGGGGAACTTGTGGTCTCCGACGATGATAGGAATTAGTTTGGTGTGTGACGTGTAGTTTTGTTGCAGGTAGGCGCTCCACATGATGATCCTATTCGTAACCATCAAACCAATCTGCGAGACCCCTAGCCACAGAACAAGTAACCCAATGTGTATCTGCCATCCCAGTGGCGTGTTGAAGATGAATTTGCCAATCCCTCCTCCGTATATCCACCATTTCCAACCAAACATCATGTTACCATCTTGTGTCGAGCGTGGATAGTACCCATAATCATCGTCGTCTGTGTCCGAGTTTGGATCCGACTCTGCACGTCGTCGGAAAGGAGCTGGTGGAGATGGTGAACGGAAGATGCTGATTTGAGGAATTGAGATTGTACGGGATTCACTGGGGACATTGGGAGCCATTCTCGAGCGTGCCACTTCACCATCAGAGTCTAGGCTTCCAGAGGATGAGCTCTTCCGGTGATATGATCGAGGTCTGCCAGCAGAAACGAGGTATTGAATTGCGGGCCGGAAAGGATTAGGGGATTCGATATTCCGAAGGGAAAACATGTGCTGCTGATATACGGTTCACTGGGAACATCTTCACCGTCTCATTTCATCATAAGAGGGCTTCGATGGTGCACTGCTTTGATGTTAAAGTCAACAGCCTGCGTCTGGCTCACGCGGCTCTGAGATATCCAACACCAAGCCATCGGATCGGCAAAACGTCGGCCCGCGAATCTCAGTCCACTTGAAGATCTACATGGATGTCGTCCCATGTCTACATTTCTTCTTACTCAGGATTTTCTATCATCCCTAATGGCTTTATTTCTGCCCGGGCTGCGACGAGCAGCTCCACGGCTTGCCAGTGATTTCTTTATATGCCACCATTGCCAGAAATTTGCTCGTCCTGCAGCTCGGCAGATCAAATTCCCTGGGAAGCCAAACCCCTCGAGAACAATACGATTCAACAGCAATGCTGCTGCGCTCCCTGGAATCTTGTCGAAGAAAATTTCGCCGTTGACCTCGCTCAGTCAGACAATTTCTAATGCTGAGAAGGAGAAAGCGAAGGGGGCGAAGAAGGCATTCTTTCCTGAGACTTCGTCGAATGCTGTTGCATATTGGCTACTAGCATCCGCGGGTAGTGTCTTTGGGATTGTGGTATTTGGAGGACTGACAAGATTGACGGAATCTGGGTATATATTTTCTTCCTCTTGCTCCTTCATTCAAGCCATTGCTGATTATACCTAGACTCAGCATCACAGAATGGAAACCCGTAACCGGATCCCTCCCACCTCTCTCCCAAGATGACTGGAATTCCGAGTTCCAAAAGTACCGCGCCTCTCCCGAATTCAAACTGCTAAATCCCCACATGTCTCTGGAAGAATTCAAGAAGATCTACTACATGGAATGGGGGCATCGTCTTTGGGGTCGATTCGTGGGGCTCTCCTTTGTTCTCCCCGCACTATACTTCGTGTCTCGACGGAAAGTCTCAGCAAATATGTCTTTGCGGCTTCTCGGAATATCAGGCCTCATTGGCTTTCAGGGATTCTTGGGATGGTATATGGTCAAATCCGGACTCAAGGACGACTTATTTGCTCCAGGTAGCCACCCCAGAGTTAGTCAGTACAGGTTGACAGCACACCTGGGAGCAGCATTCATATGCTATACGGCCATGCTCTGGAATGGCCTCTCCATACTTCGCTCCAATACCCTCCTCTCCCATCCCGTACGAGGTCTCGCCCAACTCACCCACCTCGCCTCCCCCTCCCTCTCTGCCTTCCGAAAATCCGTTGCCGGCCTCACCCTCCTTGTGTTCATAACCGCCATGTCAGGAGGCCTTGTAGCCGGTCTCGACGCAGGACTAATCTATAACGAATTCCCACGCATGGGTACCGGTCTCCACCCCCCGAAATCCGAACTTTTCTCCCCTTTCTACTCCCGGCATCCAGACCAATCCGACCTAGTCTGGCGCAACATGCTCGAAAACCCCTCTACAGTCCAACTGAACCATCGGGTCTTGGCTACCACAACATTCACAGCCATCCTCTCTCTCTGGGCCTATTCCCGTTTCAACAAGAAATTAAAAGGTGCACTGCCAAATTCTGCGAGGAAGGGAATGTTGGGGGTTGTGCATCTGGTGTTGTTGCAAGTTACGCTCGGGATTAGTACGTTGATTTATATGGTTCCGGTGCCGCTTGCGGCGGCGCATCAAGCGGGCGCTTTGGCGCTTTTGTCGGGGTGTTTGGTGCTGGGAAGTAGGATTTGGGTTCCGAGGCGGATGATGTCGCTTTTGAGGCAGAGGGTTAAGATGGCGAGTGCCGTGAGTGGGCCAGGGAGGATGGGGTTGGGGAAGGAGGCTATGAAGAGTGATTTGAGTGCGCTGCGGAGGAATGGTCCGCCTACTTTGTAAGAAAAGTGTAAATGGGGGTGGGGTCTGTGTACGATGTGGTCGTTTGCTTGATTAGCGGCATAGAAGGGAGTCACGAGCAATGAATCTCAACTCTGTAGATAGACTTCTAACAACTTTTTTTCTTGCCTAATTTCTCTCTCCGTCTATACTCAAGCATCAGTTATGACAGCCATAAATTCATCTCTTCTCAACTGACGACGCAAGTCATAGCCCCTAAGAGACAAGCCTGCTCTATTCCTCAGTAACCACTCATCTCCATGTATTGGGACCAATATACGGCGTTGGATCATCTACTTGTGCGCTAACCATCTGTGAGTAAAGCTCCGAATGTCCACCTCCCCTCCTCTCTATCGGAAAAGACTTACGAATGCCCTCCTCAGCCACCGGCTGGATCCCCACCTCCTCCGCCGCCAACTTCTCCTTCTTCATGCTGGTATCCTCCTTCATGAATGGGAACGCCAAGACCTCTTTAATACTATAATTATCCGTCAAAAACATGACCAATCGATCGATACCCATTCCCCAGCCACCGGTAGGAGGAAGGCCAAATTCGAGGGATTGGCAGAAGTTCTCGTCGATCATTTGGGCTTCATCGTCGCCTTGATCCTTTTGGCGGGCTTGCTCTTCAAAACGGAGGCGTTGGTCGAAGGGGTCGTTTAACTCTGTATAGGCATTTGCAATCTCCTTCTTGCACACGAAAGCTTCGAAACGCTCGCAGAGACCAGGGTTAGAGCGGTGGTACTTGGCGAGGGGAGACATCATTTGCGGGTGGCCAGTGATGAAGGTTGGGTTCACGCAGGTCTCCTCGATGAACTCGCCTACCAGCTTGTCAATCATGCGGGCGTTGGTCAGGGGAGGCGAACATTCGACCTTCGTCTTCTTAAGGATGCGCTTAAGGAATTCGTTGGTCTCTTGCGTGTGAAGTTGGTCTCCTGGGGGGAACTTCTCGCCGGTTGCTTCTTCAAGTGCGGGGATCATTTCGACTCGTCGCCATGGGGTTGCCCAGTTGACTTCGTACTCTTCGCCATGCTGAGTGTGGAACTTGGTGACGGTGCCACCAGTCACGTGCTTGACAAGCCCTGAGACAAGCTCTTCGGTCATATCCATGATATCATAGACGTCCGCGTAGGCCATGTAAAACTCGCAGGTTGTGAATTCCGGGTTGTGGGTAAGGTCAATGCCTTCGTTTCGGAATTGACGGCCTATCTCGTAGACACGGTTGAGGCCACCCACAACGAGCATCTTGAGGTAGAGTTCAGGGGCGATACGCATGAACATATTCATGTCGAGGTCGTTGTGGTGAGTCACGAAGGGCTTGGCTGTTGCTCCTCCTGCGATGGGATTCATCATAGGCGTTTCGACCTCGACGAAGTCCTTGGCATCAAAGTACTTGCGCATATAGGTGATCATCTTGGAGCGTGTGATGAAAACGTTGCGAGTTGGCTCGTTCATAATCAAATCCAGATAACGCTTGCGGTGTCTTTGCTCCTGATCCTTGAAGCCGTAGTACTCGTCCGGAAGTTGGTGTAGACATGGCGTCAGAAGAACGATTTCTGTCGCAAAGATAGACAGTTCTCCTTCCTCTCCTTTCTCAATCTTGTTCTTGGGTGCGGTTCTGCCTGGGTAGCCAACAATGCCAATAATATCTCCGCGTCGAAGATGCTCATGCTGCTCCTCGAACGGAATTCCTCCTTCCTTGGCCTCTTGCGACTGACACATAATCTGGATCTTAACACCCTCTGTTCGAACATCGTAGAACACCAGCTTGTTTCCAGCCGCGCGCTTGTTATAGATTCTAGCACCGACACGGATCTCCTTGTCCTTCTTGTTCTCTCCCGACTTGAGCGACCCATAGTCCTTGACAAAATCACGCAAGTCGTAGTTCACATGGAATTTGTGGGGATATGGGTTCGGGTGCTTGGTCGTTCGGAGCTTGTTGATGTTGCGGGAGCGAATCTCGAAATATTGCTGTTTACCCCGCTATTAGTCTGAATGTTTCATTGTATCTTTGAAGTTGGGGATATGGTCCTACATTCGGGTTTAACTCCTTTTCATCAGCCTCAGCATTTGATTTCTTGGCAACAACGGCTTTAGGCGGTGCAGCAGCCTCTCGTGCTTTCTTCTCTTCCTCCTTCTGCCGTTGCTTGGTGCGCTTCTTCAATTCGGACTTGGAGACTCTTTCGCCAGTGACCTCGTCAAGATGGAGGTTGGCCATGGGCTCCGTGGGAGCAGATGCACCTGTTGCGTCCGCCATGATTGCTGTGTTGTGTTCTGTGTGTGATTTGGTGACGCGATGTGGGATGAGTCGTCGAGGGGTTTTGTATTCGGAAATTTTGTGGAGGGGTCAGAGTTAAGACTCACATCACGTGCCCAGCGGTTTTTGAAAGATCCATCGTTATTGTGAAGCTCTTGACATCTTCGGGTTTCAAGTTTTGGAAACATATGGAGAATTTTCTACGAAGATGAAGACGAAGTATTATTATGTTATGTATATGGTACTATCCTTTACCTGTTGACCCTGTTGTTTTCCTAGTTCGCCCCTCAGATTACGGCATCATTCCACTTCGTCTTATCAGTTGTCAAAGTATCCAGTCAACCAGCACTTCTACTCGCTCTCTCAGCCCATCAACATCGCCAGTCCTCCCGCTACAACACCCAATCCAAGTACAACCGACATATCGCTGCTCCGTCTCCCCTCACTCTTTGTGGTAGCAGCAGGAGTCGAGCCTGTATTTGTCGCTGTGCCCGAAGTTGGTGTAGCCTGCACGCCGCCCCTGGCTGTGCTGCTGGTCATTGTGGTGGTCGTCGCAGTCATCAATGGTCCTCCTGAGCCGGTGGTCACAGTCATCATCATGGTGCTCTCTGTAGCTTCATTTATGCTCGTCAAAATCCCCCCGGTCACCGATGCCAGTGCTGATGCCCGTTTGACGCTCATGGCAGCATTTTGGTAGTCTGTGATTGATTCTCCAGCAGGAGGGTTGACAACGCCTGCCATGCCACTTTGACAGTGGGAGGACAGAGAGCAGTAGAACCATATTGGGTCAGTGGACGTGACATTTACGACGAAGGTAGTATCCTGCAACATATCAGCGTGGACTCAACTCTCCAACCTCTGCCAAACGCACCCCAGTAGTGTCAGCTGCTTGGTATCCCGAAAAGAAACCACCTGTATTTGGCACGCAAGGGTTCTCAAATGTGGACGAGGCAACGCTGTGGCCTCCAGAACCGCTGTAGAAATGGAATTCCAAACTGCAGAAACAGAAATAGTCAGCAAAAATCAATTTCGATGCAGGATTTCGAATCACTCACGTATCGCCAACAGCTGCAGTCAACGAGTTTGGGCTGAACGACAGCGATCCACCCTTCCCAACATCAATGATTTGGTTCATTGCCTGCGCACCCGCCGCCAACGCCAATACAGATACCCATGATTGATACATTTGGAACTGACTTGAAGTAAGGTTAATTGCGCAGATGGAGCATAAAAAAGTCCTTTTGGGATATCTGCTATCAATAGAACGGGAATTACGAAGATGCGCATTCCAGGAATCAGCCTATATATGCAACCTATATATGCAACATTCCGCCTGCCTATAAGCGGAACAACGAGATCCCTCATCCTTCAGCCCCCAACCACCGATGACGGCTGCGTTCCCAATCAACCACGATATCGCGGAGATCGTCGAGAAAGAAACATGTGGCTTCGGGAGCATTTGATCCCATCCCCCGCGTCCCGTCTTTCTAAGACGAATCACACACCATCCAGAACGCCAGTGACGATCCTTCCAACACTGCCTCCACAAAGATACAAAAATGCACCAGGAAACGATACGCCATTCCATTTTCATTAGACAATCCCCCCGGATATCAGAATAAGCTTTATCTAGGTCGATAAGCTAGATGCTCGGTTGTTCATGGATCCGGGGTCTGGCGTCACGTGAGACGCCCGTCTCCCTCAGTTGGGAACGCCCATCTGGGGAAGTGCCGCTGAAACGGTCCAGATTGGAAACATGCATTAAGGTCTATATGTGAGTCTAGTAAGGCGAGCAGCACGACGTGCAACAATGGGTCGATCCCCTTGAGATAGTCCGCCGGATGGGAAATATTCAAATATCCGGTGAGATGCGCTTGGGAGCTATTTACCACGCTTGCTGCTGTTTTACAAGTTGCAAGCATTTTTATGTGAGGCCTAAGTAGCCTTGTTACCGGATCAATGTTGATCCTCATTTATCTCATGCCACTACCATTTGTTTGCTGAGGTTCACCTGATGCCAAGACGGCTTCCCCGAGGTAGGCGTTGAATATGGAGATAGGTCGGCAGCGCAGTTCTTCCGAATTTGCTTTTGCCGGCACTTGCCAGTGCAGTGTTCAAAGGTCGAGAGGCTTCCCGTCCTTCTGCATAACTTCTCGCATACCTAATGCACAGGGTTCACAAACGTGCCCCTTTTTAAGCGAAGTTCCCCTCAACGGCTCAACCACGAGGGTTCCTCCATGGAAGAGAGCACCCTGATAAATATTCCGAATGCATCTTAATATCTATATGCAGTCTGAGTAATGCTTTTTGGTTTTGCAATAGCATGATCTATCTTGCTTAATTAATGCTTCCATTCCGGTCTTCCTCTGAAATGGGGATGAGGGGAAACGAGGAACCTAGGGGCCCTCGCTTAAGAATGCAAGTTGTCATTAAGACGAAAATGCTTTTGTTGATTACACAACACATAGATAAGAAGATAAGCCTTCTCCCTTCACAACATCTGGAGATTCGAAGTTTTCTCGCAAGATGTACGTGTTGGTGCGCGATTCATTCTCATTGTTAGGTATTGCCTTGGGTCTTCACTATAGAAGGCACTACCCTGTAGCACCTTGTTACTATCACATCATACTTCATAGTTTTCCTAGGATTAAAAGGCAACGCTCAATTGATAGTTCAAATTACAGTACATTTTCGCTTCGACTCTCAAAACCATGCAGACCTCTAACGAAGAAAGTTTCCCAGCCGGTATCCAGCCATTACTATGTTCATACACATTTCAACATCGAGCTTTCGGGAAAGGGTCTAAATCATCCCTTTGGCTTTTATCCTACCACATTTCACTAATCTTTCCCCCCTGTACCTCTTTAAGGAGCAGCCCAATTTTTTTCCCTTTTTTTTTCTTGGTTCTTCTAGGTGTTTTGGTATAGCACTGCCGCCGGCGTGGTTGCTAGCAACACACGTGCTAGTATTGCTCTGCTGTTGAATTTTTGCATTTCTTCGGCTCTTTGCAACAGATGGTGCTGCCACATGCGCTTCTAGCTCTGCTTGTTCCTGTCTTCGAGTTGCTACTTCTTCATCGCTGTTCCCGTTTCTCGCGCTTCACCTCTCGCAGCTAGCAGTTGCGCACCAGTGACTCGATGTTTTGCTTTCTCTAGTTCCTGTAGTGGAGGTGTCAGATACCAACGCTTCATGTTTTCAAGAACAACGAAAGGGCCTGAGCCACATCTGCGTTTACCTTTCCCCCCACTGCCTGTACTTCCATTATTTGCCCCTGAACTATCCGTTGCGCTATTTCATTTGATTGCTGCTGCTCGGGGGGCAAAGGTCTCCGAGGTTTTTTCCTAAATGTGCAAGCTTCCAATATGGCTCGAGCAGAATCTTCGTCTATCGGTATTCTCATTGCTGTCGATCCCGTCATGTGTGGGCTTATTCCCACTTCTGTGTGAGCAAATACAGCGCGTTCTACTGCCTTCTGAGCTCCGCTCTCTTGCGACGCCACGGCTCCGTGTTGATAGCCTTGTATTGCCTTCAGCTGTGCATCTTTAAGTGCCATTTCTTCTGCTTGTCTTTGGTCAACTTGGCATTCTTCCCGTGGACACCAGCCCCACTGTCTTGGTATCGGACGCGTTGTGTTAACTCTCCTACAGTTCCGTGGGCAGTGTTTCACTCTGAAATGGCGGCAAACTTCGAAAAACTATTTTCTATACATTTTTGTGCTTTGTAAACTGGCATTGGTGTTGATGTTGGTAGCTTTGATATCTTAAGAATCACGAAGCTGAAGATTTAACAGAAGCTCAAGTCTTTTTACGTTAGTTCTTAAGTGCTTATAGGGAGTGTGGATCGCAATGGAGGCATGTTGGGGTCTTACTTCTTTGTAACTCTCGCAAACGTTTTGGACTCTGTCTCGAATGTGCTGTAGGTAGTGCTAAATATGTTGTAGAGATCAGAGCTTAGAATTTAAATTGTGAAATTTTTTGACACAGAGGTTAAAGTTTCTAGTAGAAGAAACAAAGTAGAGGAATATTGCAAGTATTTTCTAGATTTTTCTGACGCACTCATGCGCGAATAACTGTGTTTCATTCACGTTGAGTCTCGACCGTATTCTGTTCTGATTTGAATCTGCTTTGAATCACTGCGGTTTTCCATTAGTCAAAAATCGAGGGGGAATGGTAATGCACAAAATTGGAGACCTGCAAGTCAAATCAGAGAGGAACGGTTTGTTAGTAGCTCTGAAATACGCTCCTGAAGAGTGGCAGGCCATACGAAAAGGCCAAGCTCCCACATAGATTTAAATCAAAACAGACTTGGCTGACCCAGAGTTACAAATTAGAAAGCTTAGACTTCACCCAGACCATTTACGTTTTCAAATCCAGAAGGCATGGGATCGTCATCAGTGTGCTGTACAGTACAACATCCGCTCTCTATTCTTCTCGAACAAAGCATATGTTTCCCTACCCATTGCAAACCAATTTGGAGTTAAAAGCAGTTGGTATTCTAGTAGCTTCAATATTCTTTTCCTCAACTCAACGCCAGCGAGTGTGGACTTGTTGGAAGCAACGCTCAGTAGGTAACTTTTGAGTACACTAAATCATCTCCGAACGTCATCCCCCGAACGTCAATCGCGTGCCAGCTTACAAATGATACGTTTCTAAACCCAACATAGTTCACCGCAATACGTAATTGTCTAAGCTTTACTGCCAAACTCCTTTGCCCCATCTTCCTCCAACCCGGAAAACTTTTCGCTCACTGGTGACTGTACTTCCTAGGGCCCCGCCCTCGTTGCCTCGGGGAGTTTTTGATTGAGACTCTGCGAGTGATGAAAGTCGTCCCAGTGACTGCGTGGATGTTTGGCTCTTTTCTCCTACTGCAACTGGAGGTTTGATGGCAGGTAGAGTTCTAGCAATGTTCTTCCTTCTTCGAGCAGCCCCCTTGGGTATTGGGCGTGGCAGAGGTCTTGGAAGTATCCGTTCAGGATCAAACGGGTGAGCAACTCTCGAAGAGTCGAGAGTTGATGGTGCTCCAAGTGGCGGGCGAACATTAGGAGGTTGAGGATTCGGGTATGGAAGAAGAACTGGCTGCCTCATTCCCTCCATTCTTGGGCCTGCATTCGGGAGAGCTGGTCCTCTCCATGGAGAAGACAGAAGTCCAACTTGTTCGTTGTTTAGTCTTGAACGTTTTCCAAGTTCTGCTCTCCATTCAAAGGACCCCAATCCTCGCCGCCTTGCCGTCTCTGGATCTGGATTCGCAAGTTCTAATTTCATACTAGATGCGCCACTTTCACTGATAGGCTTGTCGCTCATGTTTGCTCCTGCTTTCAACGCTTCTTGATGTGCGTGAACACGTTGCCTTTTCATATTCATTGCTACCTTGCAGTTTCCGGGTATGCGATTGGGGATGTAACTCGTAAGAGGGCGGGTATGTTCCTTCAGATTACCACTCGAGATTTTCAAAAGTCAAAGGCCTTGCCACAGAAAACGTGAAATTGGGGGTGCTGCAGATAATGCCAGAAGATACCTCACAAACTCGAGGCTTGCAAGGCAGAGTGTGAATGCCGTCTTCGTAACTCAAGTCAATTTTTTCTTGATAGTTGCCCCTGAATTGTCGATGAAATGGGGAAATTGAGCATTTAAGAAAATTTAAGGGAAGTGAAATATACAAATTTTCTGACTCGCTCACGTCAATGATTAACACACGTTTGTGAAAGAAGAATAGTTTAAGATTTCTTGATAAGCAAGAAGAGTTGAATTTTCGACTATCATTCACGGGAAACAAACAAGACATGACCGCCGAAAGGAGCATAAATAATCCTTCTTCTTCCTGACATACTCTTTCTTCCCTTCTCACAAACAACCCAAGGCCCATCCCACAGACTTTCCACCTCTCATCACAGCTACCCGGTCTGATATTATCACCCAAGCACCTTCTCACTCAAAAATCTATTGGAAAACAAATTGGAAGCATCAACAAAATGTGCCGACGAATGGTCTACCGATACCGATTTTGTCCCCGGCCCAATCTATGACTCCCACGCCATACATAGCGCCAGTTCGAAGAAGATGAGATATGTGACTATGCAATGCTAAATTTCATCGGAAGTGAATTCTGTCCAGGTTGCAAGCAGCAAGATATCTTATTCTAGAGATAAGAATGAGGCTATTCCCAGTTGGCATATGCCAGCCGGGAACAGCACCACCCAGTAACTAAGTAGCCCACGATCCCGCAACAATACCCCTAACACCTAACGCCTCCCACACTATCCGCTCAATTAACGCCCCTACTACCTCACCGGCATTATAGTATATCCTCATCGCTTTTAACACCCACCACCCTAAAAACTCGCCCACAACGTACTATCTACAAATAGCCTCATTTACTTCCCATTCGTGCACACACTAATCGTGAAGCCTCATTTGCTTCCTCATTCGTGACTTGCATATGCCAACTGGGAATGGCCTCATTAGCGCGTATTCCTGGCTGGCATATGCCAACCGGGAATAACAAATTAATTCCTCACTGGGATATGCCATTCACGAATGGCATATCCCAGTCAGGAATACGCTAAAAAGCCTCGTATTCACGAATGGCATAGGGCGCATTCGTGAATGCGATTAATTCGTGGTTGGGCCAGGACATATTGTTTGTGGTGCATCAAATTTGAACATGAAGCCTGGTTCGGTGACTACTGAGTTAAGATATTATTATAAATCACTTTTGTTCATAGGAAATCAGGAGTGGATATTTTCAGTGATCGACAGCTAGAGGAGGCGAGCTTCTTGATTTTCCTAGTCCCATGAAGCGTATTTAGGTGGTCTTAGTATTTTATCTGTGCAATATGGATAGCACCTGCTTGTTCTATAGCATATTTGCGTGTTTTTGTAACGTGCCGAATCAAAAGTGTACATCAGTGAGAAATGATTCAGATATGGCGCCTTGCCTGACTCTGGAAGTAGTGTGACTCCTGTATAGCTCTTGACATGCAGTTGCAACTAGCATCCAAACTGAAAATCTTTGCGCAACTCGACTTACTCACAAAACTTCGATTGAAATATTGGGTCATTGTATACCAACTTCTGTTTGACACCCGATAATGAGTTTGAGCAATGAATAGTAAATTCGAGGTATTCCGTGTGCGTAGAGATCAATATGATAATTGCTCGTGAAGCTTATATGTCTACCTTGGACATCCTCATTGACTTCGCTTACATCCTACTTAATCTCCTGTACTATAAGAATCTCCGCTAGTTAAGTAAGGAATGAAAATTTTAAGGGATTCCCGGTTTCAAGACTCTTAGATATTTAGAATAGTTTGAAGAGAACGATTGCAGTTTCTCCGCTCTGTTTTACTAGATTGAGGTCAGGATGTATTTCGTACATCTCTTAGCTATTATAAATCACATATAAACTTATAGATATATGTGCGTAGAAGTCAAATAATTTAGCTTCTAACTAATATTACATATTGAATGGGAAATATATTACGCCCTAGAGATTCCCGTGTCAGGTGAGCAAGGCGATATCACGTAAAGGAACCTTTCGCCACCTCCAGCGAACCCATGGAAGGAAACGGGAGCTAGAAGCCGGGCCGCAATATTGTGTATCTATCTTATCTCATAAGGCAGAGAGTGCGATATGCAACAGTTCAACAGTATCAGCAGCCAATAAGGTTCAATTTCGTTAGAAACCCACGGCCTACGGCTAGCCCAGATATAAAGGGGAGTGCAGTTTCTTGCTGGATATGTGATTTAACAGATGCACGGGATATATTGCTATCTTTATTGCTACATACACGCCAATATGCCAACAGTGACTAAGAAACGAGAATGAATTCTCTTCTGAAATGTGAGTTAGGAGGAGGTTGGTTTGACAAGTTCGCGGCGGCGGAAGGTGGTGTTGAAGTTTAGCTGGCGGACGAACCATGCGTTGTGGATTTTCCATTCTTTTGTTGGGTCTGCCAGTTGAACCTGGGGAAAAAACCCATCAGCATTTGTCTCGGCATTTGAGATTGATTTAAGTATGATTCGTTAGGGGAGAGTGAAAAAAAAAAGGGGGGGGCTGACCTCAAACCTCCTCAAAACACTAGGAACAACCTTGTAAATCTCCAGCAGACTGATATTCTTCCCAATGCATGTCCTAGCTCCAGAACCAAAATGCAGCATCGTCCCAACCATCTCTTTGATCCGCTTCTCCTCTGCATCTTTCGCATCCTTGCCTTTCGATTCATCAACCAGCCACCGCTCCGGTCTGTAAACCTCAACATCCTCCCCAAAGATCTCTTTCCGTCGATGTAAAACCCACGCACTACACCCGACAATCGTACCTCCCTTTACAAAATGTCCCGCGATTTCCGCTCCCTGGGGCGGTACAATTCGCTCCAACGTCAAACCAGGGGCAGGGTGAAGTCGAAAAGCTTCTTTGATGCAAGCATCGATGTACGGCAAATTCTGACTCTCAGACCAGGTCACCAGACCGTTCTCGTAATCTCCAAAGAATCCTTCCTTGGCTTTAGAGTCAAGCTCTTCGTAGACTTTTTCCATACACCGCGGATTCTTCAATAGATAATAAAAGACACTCGATAAACTAATCGCCGTCGTTTCGCTACCCGCAAAAGCCATAGAAACAGCCATTGTCATGACCAAAGAATCGTTCATGAATTCTGGTCGATCGTACTTTGCTTGTACGAATTTCGAGAGGAGATCGGGCTTTTTGCTTTCGGCAGAGGGCTCGGTGGAGGGGAGAATAGAGCCTTTGGGTGATGTGGGGTAGCGCTCTTGTATCCGATCCCTTGCGAATTTGGCAACGGGGAAGGTACCGTCTGTCAGTCCGTATTTTCCCAGAAGAAGCCAGACGGGGTTTTTGTTGAATAGGAGGTCGAGGAAAGGGATTTGTCCAATCTAGAAAAAAAAATCAAAAAAAAATCAGTATTGGGTTTGATTTTTAGACGTTTTGGGGGGAGCTGTGGTAGGGGGAGAAAAGCGTACAGGTCCAGCATAATCAAATAGCGCAGCAACATAATCAATAATCCCATCGATATCCCTGTTTTCCTCTAGAAAGCCATGACGTTTACTATATGTCATCTCGCCTATAACATCAAAAGCGTAGAACTGCAGCCAGCGTGAGAAATTGCATGCGTCGCCAGTCTTAGCGTATAAATTTTCGGTTTGCTTGAGGAAGAGCTCGGTGGTGGAGTCGACAAAAGGTTCGTATTGGATTAATGTGCTCATTGAAAAGGCACTGTTGACACAGCGTCGGAGCTGTGCGTGGAAGGCCTCGGAGGTGGTGCTGAAGAGGGAGGGGAGGCGGTGCCCGGATGCTACTGCTTGTTGTACTGGGTAGAAATCGGACTGGCTTTTGTTAGCCAAGTGAACATTTCAGGGATTTTTCAGTATTCCATACTTTTGTGAATCCTTTATTGAGCCCATAAATTGTTTTCACGGCCTTAGGGTCTGCGAATGAGAGGGAGTTTGGTCCCAATCGCACGACGTCGCCATGCTTTTTGTGGAGCTTGATATGCTCGACTTCTGGTCTTCGTTTGTAGACAATCCAAAACCTCCACCAGTCTGTCAGGGAAGCTAGAAATGGACCGGGATATTTGTTCAGGCCATGGTGAAAGCGGTTGTTGATGAGATATGCCACAATCGCGATTCCTAGCGCAGCTGGCCAATTTTGCAGAACCACTTCGACAAGAGTTTGTGCTGCCATGACGAGTCTTCTACTAATAGCGGGGTAGAATGGGGATTGCGGGGTATTTGCAGAATGCGATGCGATGACCTCAGAATCTCAAGATATAGAAGTTTTTTTTTAAAAAAAAGTAGAAGTATAATAATGTAGAAAGAGCAAGTGTATCGTCATTCAAGTGAACACTTGCTTCTCGAGTGGAATAACGTGGGCGTTAAGAACTAGGATGTGTTGCGAGCTTTGTATGATCTAACTCTGGTACCGACGTGTGGGACACAAACATATTTAATTAAGTTCGGTGAACGGCACAGCGGCACACAACGGCAAATCATATTGACGTCCGTGGCCCAAAAGGAAGCTATCTCCACCAAATCACTTTCAGATCTAATCGTTGCGGCGATTTGGCCCCTGTCGGGGAGGACTTACAACGTATAAGAGAGCTGCCGACTGTCTGACCAGGCGTTGATCTAGACCTAGGTGTGGGTACGAAAATAACACCAAGGGTGTCCTAATCGGTTTTCGGGAATAGAGGTCTCTCTCGAGGAGATTTGGTGTAGAAATGCGGCAGATGGACACGGAAACAATCCCGGCATTGAGGATTTATTGGTGCTCAAAGTCCCAGGAATGGAGTAATAGGCGTGGTGCGGTAGGCCATTGGGGAATTATCTGCTATTATTAATGCGAGGGATCAACACGATGGTGGGATACCGGTGAGCCGATGACATGGAGCATACTTTGGTGTGGGTAACCCTTACCCCGCCATTTGTGGCTGCGTCTGTGGCGGAGGGAGAACCACCAGAACGTTTCTCATAAAGCCCATATTCTTGGGCCTTGTATTATCCAGACTCCACGGGTATTGGCCAGCAGGCCAGGATGCATCGACCATCTCGTCTCGTGGGTTTCATGAAGAATGATGCGGTTGGGTTTTCCCGGGGCTTCAGTGCTTAGAAGTGAAGTATGGGGTTACTGTGGAGTTCAATAACCCCCTAAGTCACGAGTAGAGAAAGCAACAACATTTTTCGGCAGTTCTCAGACCTCACTTGCCGTGTCCTCGTACAAGACGTCTAGCAACACGTCGGTGTCATCCTCCCGCATGGCCGCATCCATGACTCAAGCGCACACGAAAGTACTTCGCGGCAGTTGTTTTGTGGCAAGTTAATAAACTTTCCTCCTCAAACTATTGATGCGGACCACTACTGTCGGAAATCCTCCCGCCTCGGAGTCGGCCAATGTTGGACGAGTCGAAATCGAAAGCCACTTTAATGCAACCGGCAACCCAGGAACGACTTACCCTTGGTTACAGGAGAGCAAAACACTGCCGAACGGTTGAAGTCCCGTTGCAGTGGTTTCGGTTTGTATCACGGAGACAGCAAGGTCTCAATTGACGGTATCGAAAATGATTCGCTGAGAGCAGCGGAGTCATGAAGCCGTGCCCACACCGGAACAGTTGGCCATAACACAATTCTAATAATCCGGCGAGGTCCAAATATGTCTGAATAGTTGTCCACTCAATCCTTCGTTATGGTCTCATGCTTTCTTCCCCCCTTTGCATCAAAAGCGAGATGTAGGGTACGCAGCACGTGACCAGGGCTCCTGGTCCATACCTACTCAGCCGTTCATTACAAGATAGTCTCACACTGCCAGCGCATAATTTGTGGCTTACGAAGCTCTTTAATTCCTCTAATGCGCCGTTCTTGATTGTTTTCAGTTACACTAGTTTCTCCACGTATAAGTCACGGGTTCAGGGGTGAAACTATGCTACCGGAAACGCGCTGCGAATTGTCCACTTTCTCGTCTCTTTCCTTGCCTTTCTCTTCTTTGCAGAATTGATATAAACTAAGTACCATGTTTCAATTCTTCAAGATGGCCCGATGGCGAATACTGAGTAGTCATCCTCGTATCAGCTATCCAACCATTGTTCCTTCCGCTAGCCATTTGCTTGGCTTAACCTTCAATCTCACATCAGACCAGCTACAACACTTAACTTTCCCTCAACCTCTTAATCTAAGCAACAAAACCTCCAATCTCACTCACTCAAGAATTCGTCACGACCCAAACCACAAGTTCATTCCTCAACAATGACCACCACGAACCCAGAGGTCCCAAGCTTTGAGTTTCAAAAACTCAGCAAGACCGTCTTTCTCTACACGCCTTCCAGTCCTCTCCCAGCCAACTCCACAGACCCAACCACAATCCTTATCTGCCAATGGATGGGCATCTCCCCCAAATCCCGCTCTCTAAACACAATCTACGCCCACTACGCACGCCTCTACCCCTCCTCACGCATCCTCACCATCCGCTCCCTCCCCGAGTACTTCAGCACCGCCTCCGAGGCCACCCGTCGCTCCCCTCTCAAACCAATCACCACAGCCATTGATTCAGATCCCGCACCCGAGAAGAGGATTTTAGTGCATTTGTTCAGTAATGGCGGGACATTGAGCTTCTTGGACATTTGCGAGTTATATAGAAAAGAGAAAGATCACGTCCTTTCCGTCAAAGCCCTCGTCTTGGATTCCTGTCCCGGACGGCCGAATATGACTGAAGCGTGGGCAGCAATGTCTATCGGTTTACCCAAAGGGATTCTCTGGTACCCAGCAGCCGCCAGTATCCTCATTTTCCTTGGTGTGATTGCGATTGGGAAATACGGTCTGAATATCCCGACGTTCATTGATCGGAATTTCCTAAATTGAATCACTGGACATTGGTTGATAGAAGCGCGAACAGACTTTATGTTTGGAGTGAAGCGGATGGGATTGTGGGTGCACCGGATCCGAAAGAGCATGCGAGGCTGGCGAGGGAGGAGGGGGTGCAGGTAGAGACGCTAGAGGAGATGGAGACGGAACATATGCAGGCGCATGTTAAGGATCAGGAGAGGTACTGGGGCGCTGTTGCGAGTTTATGGGAGAGCGTTAATTAAGAGGTGGGAATGAGGCAGCCTTTAGTATAAGTGGGACAGAAAATACTGATCCCGATTCTATATACTTCAAAATCTTTGTCATGGAGCGAACTAGATTTTAAGGCGAGTACTGGGCGCTGCAGAGGTCCTGCTCCGGGTTCTGGGCGTAACATTTTAAGCCCTATAGATAGTTTTAATGGATTCTGTTTACTCCCAGCTCTGGCTTCACATTAATTAGTACCTGGTCAGGAGGAGGAGGTTACCTCGAATCTCTTGGGCTAGTTTCCATCTGCGACTTGAGATTTATCAGTTGTGGATTATGGGTGGGGTGTGCTTTAAGAAGAAGGGATGGATACGGTAGGAGAGATAGGATCTTGCTGAAGGAAACGAGGACTATATGATAGTTGAGTACAGGTAGGGAGTTCTTTTGTCGATAGGCAATTTTGCTGTGGTTCACCCTTGAAACAAAGGTTGCTGAAACATCAATTTCAAGAACTTATCTATATACTGAGACCATGAACTTCACCACTCAGACTTAAGCAGCTAGTCTTTCAATCTTGGCCTAAACTTGCAATGCCACGCAAGAAACAAATACTTTACTAGAGAAGTCAGGAAAGGAATGGGAAAGACTAAGATCATTGGGCTAAAAATAAATAGTAAGAATTTGAAAGCAGTTTCATAGGAGAGTAAAATTAGATGCTTTAGTATCAAGAAACGGAAACTGAACGTCAAAAATAGGGTATTTTTTCCATGGTCTTTGCATTCGCATACTAATAGTCGGTTCTTCCTCCTGTGTTCGCTTCGCTTAGGGCTGCCCTTGGCACCGTTAGACGAGCTTGTGAGATTGTAGAGAAATGCTGGAAGACCAGGACATCAGGGACAACATGCGAGTGGTCATTTGTGATGGAGAGTATGGGCCAGCAGATCTTGCTTGTTTAGATCACTCAAAATACCAATAGACCTCGCTCTACATTCCAGTAGAGTACCCTTCCTTTTTCTGTAGATGAGAATCACTTTTAGGCCTCTTTCTCGAGCTCATTCACTTGTTCTATAATCTTGCTTGAGAGTTCCACAACTGAGAGTAACAGTTTGTAAGAGATAAAGCATCGAATGTATGTTTTAAGTTTACAGCTTGAGGTGCACATACTGTCAAGATTTGAACGAAGTCGTTCAAGATTCGAGCTCTTGGGAATAACGCTGGTACCTCGCTGGACAGCCCAGCTCAAAGCCAGTTGCGTTGGGGTGATTTTGATAGCCTGTGCAATCTCGATGAGTTTGGGGTCGGTTTTCACATTTAAATTCTTATTTCTGTCAATAGTGAGTGGTCCCCATGCAGTAACATGGATATTCTAGCCTGAAATTAATACTTAAACTCGAAAGTATATAGAGGTCTCACCTTCGATCGACACCACTGCACGAGCTCTTTCCTGGGACAGTATGGCTGTGCCTGTATTTGATTGACAGCTGGGATAATTCTTGCACTAAGAATTGTATTCAGCAGCGCAAAACAGCGTGGTCTTCCACTCAAGAGAATTGATAGAAATCGCAATGCAAAGACTTACGTAGAAAGTAGCTCCTCTAATTGTGGCTGCTTGTAGAAGTTACTGATCCCAATACTCCTTGTCTTGCCACTCTCTACAAGTTCTTCCATTGCAGTCCACGTTAAAGCAATCGGGACCGAGTTTTTCATGGGGCTTCCATCTTCATTCTCTGGAAACAACGTATATGGTGTTTGCTTGACCCAAGAGGATGGCCAGTGAATCTATTTGCCTATCAGGGCCAGATCTGGAATGAAAGAGTAAAAAGCAGAACTATGACTTACCAGATAAAGATCTACATAATCGATACCAAGATCCTCCAGCGTCTTGTCAAGAGCAGCATTCACATCTGCTGGGTCGTGCTCTGTGTTCCAAAGCTTGCTCGTGATCTAGCTCACCAGAATTGTTACTTGCTGTAGAAACAATTTGATGCTTCTGGTATTCTTACGAAGATGTCTCCTCGAGGAATGCCAGATGCTTTAATACCTCGACCAACAGCTGCTTCATTTTGATATACGCGAGCACAGTCAATATGACTGTATCCAGCTTCGAGGGCAGTTTGGACAGTTTTTTCAACTTCAGCTTGATCTGGGGGCAAAGAGTCGGTAGAGAACGAGTAGGCTATTAGCAATAAAAACTGGCAGGTGCGGGAAAGATAGCTTACAGATGTTCCTAGACCGATCACAGGCATCTGAAAGCCTGAAGATAAAGTAGTCATCCTGTTACTGATAGACATTTTACTGCGGGTGGGGAAGAAGGAATTATTCGTTTGTCTTAGAAAAGATCTGGAGCAGACTAAATACCCTCTCCGCAAATTCTACGATTGTTTCAGAAGGAAAGTGGGCAAGTATCCTCGTTCGTCTCGCCATCGTACATGCTCGTCTAACCCGATGCGGTAGGTCCTGTGCCTCCAGCAGATCATCGAGTATTATTATGCTCGCACCCACACCTGTTAAATACCTCGCGTGTAGCGAGCACAGATTTACCCGAATGGATTCCTGCTATTTCAAAGCTACATTCGACTTGCTATCCGCTGTTATTGCCCATCAGAGTTGAAATCGTTGTGACTTACTGGGGCTATCATCTCGGTTCCAGTTGAACCTCGGAAGATCCTAGGACAACGAGTTACTTTTTGATATCCGTCTTTTTTTTAAGCTCGCTTGTCTTCTTGGGGATATTCACAGTGTAAAATGACACAATATCAGAGATGCTCTGACAATCCCTATACCAATCCAGACACCTGTTCTAAAAATTCAAGGCTTCTTAGATAGGTAACGCAGAGCCTAAATCTGCGTTGATTCATTCTGTGTTAGGTACACTAGTTTGTAGTATCTTAGGGTTTCCTAAAGTCATTAACTCTGCCATAGATACTAGAGAGACTACCCCTAACCCTTGTTATAAACGGTCTCGATATCATAATATTTTCTTTAATTAAATATATACTTTCTTATATGCCATCTTGCGACCCTTCTCGTCCTCGCCTCTACACGCATCAGAAACGCGGCCATCACTCTCTCTGGGCTCAAGCTCAAAATATATATCCTTACCCGCACAGACTCTTCCACAAAACGCCTTTAAACCCTTTGAAAATACCTGGCCCCGCAACTCGCAAACGAGCTCGAGGCAGGAGGAGGCCGTCCAGCGGCCGACGACTGCCGCGAGCGCCGAGACTCTAGCAGCCAGGACTCCCAGGACTCGCTCCTGGTCTAGTTATATCGAATTATTGGTGGAGAGAATGAACCTGGCTAACGTGAGGAAACTACTCCATGCCACTTTCTCCCAGCACCGCTTCTCCCTCTCGCTGTGAACCCGATGCACTCACATTCCTATGTATCGCCTCATGCCTCTCCAACTCATACTTTCTCACAAACCCCTTACCACAAACCGTACATGGAAACGGCCTCTCCTTTGCATGTTCCCTCAACTGATGAGTATTCAGCGAATTCGCTCTGCTATAAGTCTTCTCACAAACACTGCACTGGTACTTGGAAGGAGGTTTTTTCACGTGAGGGAACTTCCAGGAGAATGCTTCCGGGTCCGGATGATACTGGCTCATGTGTTTCTTCAATTCTTTTTCCGTGGCCCACCCAATGTACATCCGTGTACAGCCCATCTCTGTGCAACAGAACGGTTTCTCGTGGCGGTCGTTATGTTGTCTTAGATCTTTTTCGGAGGCGAAGCCTTCATGGAAATAGTAGCATGCGTGCCGTGCGCATTTGAACCATTTGTCACCATAAAACTGAGATAATTCCTGCCTAGAGCTCTTGGTGGAAGGATCAGTTGAGCCTAGCTTAGGACTTGGAGATTTGTCCAGCTCTTCAAGCGTGCCTCGAACCTTGTGGATTGTTTGCCCGAGAGATCCAAGTGCTTCTAGCTTCTCTTCCGCGATGCGACTCGCTTTTGCCTGCGTTAATAGTAGCAATAAGGGCTCATAAAACTCTGCATCCTGGATTTCAGAGCTTCTCTCTATGTACTCCTTTTGTATCTTAGGTGCCTGAATATGGACAGGCTCATACATTTCGAAAAACTCGTTAATGGCCATCCCAAGGAGTGTTGAGCTGGCTAAATCTGCGGGTTTGAGCAACGCCAAGACCGTCTCCAAATGATGTACCCAATGCAGGCTTGCATAGTCCAGGAAAGCGTAGGCACCGCTTTTGGTGAACTGAGCAAGGTCATTCGGAGAATTTTCAGTCTCAAAGCAACCGAAGGTCAGATATTGCATGCAAAGAATAGCAAGTTGGGTCTCCTCTACCTGTTTGTTGAGATAATTTTCGTGCAGTAGGTAGCTACATATGCTTTAGTCCAAAGGCTCCGGGGTGGTGATATGTACTTACTCTCTGGCAGTTTTATGCACTAGCTGCACCCGGTTGCCGGGAAGGATATCCACTAGTGACCCGCAGATATCTTGTACGTGATCAGGCATCTGACGACCACCAAAATTGACAGTGCGAGTTTGTGTATCAATAGAGGTTGCGCCTTGGATCTCATGCCACTTTAATGGCCGCTTGCTGAAAGAGATCCAGCCAAGGAGTTTCTCTGCCGTCCTCCTTTGGACCAGATTTGGGTTTTCGAATATTCTGCCAGCTATGCGAGCGTATCTGTAAGTGTTAGCTTGGGTTCGGCTGTGGCTGTAAAGAACTTACGCCTGATCAAATCCTCTGGGGAAAGTATCAGGGTGCAACTCCTTGTAGACATTTTGCAAGCTCTCCTGGTCATGAAGATTCTCCAAAACGAGCTTCGCAAAAAGAAACATGCCTTCAGCGCCATCGCTGACAAGCTTGACAATGTAATCTCTGGCGGAGTTGTCCATTAACTTGAAGCGTCGTTGGATTTTTGCAGCCCATTTCACCGCAAAGTTCTTGATGTCAACCTCGCTGTGGTTCCGCGTCAGACCGACCGAGTTCGCCGCGTGCAGTGCGGTCTTTATGTCAGCAAGCTCCTGACTGATAAATAAAGCACGGGGTTTTCCTATCGGAATATCATCACTAGTGATCGTTGACGCAAAAAAATTCAGCATAGCCTTTCTTTCCTTCGGCTCACATTCATCAATGCCGTCTATGATGAGGAAAGTCTGAGGTACTGCTTGAAGAACAGTACCTAATACTTTGATACAATCGTGCGATGACTCCAGTGTCACTTTTGCACTTTTTAGACACTCGTCATAGAGGTATGGTAGGAGCATTGGGTTTTGACAAAGCAACTGAGCCAACATTGCCTTGGCGACGCTGGCAAATTTGTTCTTCTGTCTATCTTGATCTCGGCAGTAGAAGAATGCCAATGAAACGTTCTTTGACGACTGACTAATTCTCAGGCATTCTTCAATGACCACTGAAGCCAAGATTGTTTTTCCTGCGATATCTCAATACAAATTCAAAATTGGTTACGATCATGCTTTTTGGTCCAGTGAGAGTTTCCAAATGAACCGAATTGACTCACCTGCTCCTGGTTTTCCATTTAACCAGACTGTGGGAGCTGTACTTTCTGTTCGGTCTAACCATCTCCTGATGTTCGGATGCTCCAAGATCCATCGACCGGTGTCCGGGATATCTTGTCTTGCTGCAGAGAATGCCACTTGATCGGCATCGGCATCGGCAGCAGAAAGCCAATTTATGACAGCGATTCTTTTCGAATGATTTTGCTCCAGCTCAAAGGCAGCAAGAGCGGCTTCAGATCGCAGTTGGGCGTCACGGGCTTCCTGAATTTGCTCGAGGGCGGCAGTATTTTCGATCAATTCCCGATGACGAATGAGATCGTTTAAAACTGGCTTGAAGCTTTCTTGGAAGTTTTTCCAAGAGGCTGTGAAGATTTGTTTCCACGCTGCGATTAATCAGTGACGGATTCTGCGGCCAGCAAGACGTAACAAACTAGGTTCCGAAAACACCCGCCAAGCACGAAGATGAAATTTCAAGATATCTTCATATATCCAGACCAAAACCTTTTTCATGTGCTCAGTTTCTGTGAACATAGATTGATATCTGAGTAGCAACGGAAAGTTTTCAGCGATTTGTTTATACGCGTCTAGTAGAACATCAAATGCCTTATTCAAATTGCTTGCAGTCTAAAGCCCGTCAGATACCAATCGAGAATTTAGCTTATTGAACATGGCTGTGACGGAAACCGGTGCTCCGTTGACTTACAAGAAGCATGAACTTCATTGGCCCCCAAACAAAGCACAGCATCGAGGATGTATTCAGGAATACTTCAATGACTTGTGTGTACTGGGACATGGCTTGAAGAAATGGTTCGATCCTTCTCAAGTTCTGTGCAGTCTTGCTTTTCCTCTGCTTTTCCTGGAGGTTGGTAACCTCATTTTGGAGGTCGGAAAGCGTAATGCAGGCAAAGGCAGCTTTCTCCTCTGGCTTGAGCCGCTTCTTGAAATCGTCCAGGACCTGTTTGAAGCCGTCTTCGATGGTTGCCATACTTTGAATGGGGCTGTAAATCGACCAGCAGACCTATGGCGCCGACATATATAATAGCCATGAAGTGCAACGCGAGGAATAGAGTCGTGAGAAGAAGAGAAATTTGTTGGATCTGCGGCTGAGGCGCAGCGTGCATGAGGCTTTCTTCGGGGTGGAATCATGCAGCTGTGGCAGTGCCGAGACCAGGCTGGACTTCACGCAAGGCTCCCGCGGAAAAGGTAAGTTTTTCACATGATTGGAAGGAGAAATATCCCCAGCTCTGCCACCTGATCCATACCACCAGATTCTTATACATAGGTTGCAGGTCGCAATAATCACGCTCTATGATAATGGCTGATTGTGACCTTGAAGGATGTCCCTACCCGTAGACGACTTTGGCGGGGCGCTCTTAAACGACGACGCCAAAAGCTGGAGCCCTTCGAGCTCTTCCGAGAATGGTCAGATAGAGCTAGAGATCTCGTAAGTTCTTCAATTGGAGAGCGAGAACTTCCTAATTCATTATTAGGCCTGAGCAATTCCGTGAAGACTCTGACCAGGAATGGGCTACCATCGATCATTTCGAGGAGGCTGCTCTTCAGAAAAACGACCCACTTAAACGTCGTGGAAGCTATGAAGCGTTCGGAATGTCGAATAAAAGGTCCCGAATGAAATCAATATCTCTAGACAGGGACTTTGAAACTGGTGCTGATGACCCCACAATCACTGATGGACTAGGTCATGAATTGCCAAGCAGCATTTCTGATAGCGCCTTTGAGGTTGATTGGGAATTCTTCCTTTGCGAGGATGAAATGTTACCTGCTTCGAATTGGGAAGACGAGTTTTTGAAATATAAGGCAAGGATGATGGACCACTACGGTTATAAAGGGATTATCGAGGATGATACTGAGCAGGGGCTGGGGGAGCCCGAAGACGAGCCTTGGTACCCCTGTGACCGCGAGAATTCTTTGGACGCTAGGATAGAGGGAGTTGAAGTCACAAGCCAACTCGAGGAACAAAGCAAGATCTGCTATGGCATGGTAAGCAGGGCATTTTTTCATTACTATTTGTATTGCAAAAAACCAAGGGCCCAGAACTGGAAGTTCTCACACGTCGGCAGATCCACAAAGCCCGAGTCAAAGTGCTTCCACAAGCACCTCAGCTCTTGTCTCGCGTCCGAATAACTCAAATCGTCACGCGGAACCTGGAGGAACAAGATATCTATATATTCACAGTCTTCTCTGAGGGAGAAGGCCAAACGTTTCTGTTGCAGCCTCCAATAGGTATGGACGAAGAACCACAACTATTCGATAATGTGGCAGTAGTAAATCGAGAATGCAGTACTATCCTCTCGCAGATTGCAACGTTTTGCACCTTTGAGGCGTCTTGTTTAACCGAGCCCTGGATCCCAATCTCTAAAGGAACAACCACAATCAATAAGGACACCTGTATTCTTGTGGATATTATTATCTATGGGCATCCGAAGCATTGCGATGAGGTCGGCGATATTCTTGGTATAAAGAAGATCTATTTGCAAGAGCCAGATTACCGAGAAACTCGTTACGGCTACAAAAACCCACACTTCTTAGACCTGAACTCCAATTGTCCAGGCGCAGACATGGATCGTCACCCGTTGAGATTCTCACTATTGCAAGCAGAGTTTCAATCCCAGCAGCTCGAATTCTCGAATGGGAAAGTCTTAACTCAGTCACTTTTGAAACAAAAGCTTGCGGTTGTGTTCAAGACCATGACACGCTCCCAAAACCTTAAAAGAGTTATAGCGGACACCAATAGAGTCCATACAAGTCTAAAACGGTGAGTCATATAATAATATCATGATGCTTGAGGCTTACTTTTGCAAGGTATCAAGAAGAGGCATTAGATTTCATCCTTCAGCGCGAGTTTGGACCTATTTCTCCAGAGTATTGTCTTTGGAAACAAAAAGATCAACATTTGTGCGTTTGAAACACTTCTTTTGCCTTTCAAATAACTGACACAATTCAGATATATACATTCTATTACAGGCTTCGAGAAGAACGAAACTCCTAAAGAGACAGGCGGCGGGATTCTTGCTGATGAGATGGGCTTGGGCAAAACCTTGACGATACTCTCCGCGATAATCAGAACAGCAAATGAGGCCAAATCTTTCGCCCTCAGCACGTCAAATGGTACCCTGTTCGCTGCGGAAAACACGCTGATAGCTTCCAGAGCTACCCTCGTGGTTGTACCTTCTCCATGTAAGGGCCTCTTAGAGTCTTTGTCTACAAATCTGACTTGCTGTAGTATTGCTCAACGAGTGGCTCCAAGAAATTAAACTGTAATTGTTAGTCTGAACCTTTAATGATGTGAGCTAACAGACAATAGGCACTGCACCGGTTTCTCAAAACCTATCATCTACCACAGCCACGGCCGAGAGGGAAATCCAGAGGTGCTGGCAGATGCTGATATCGTTCTGAGCACCTACCATACTATTGCTGCCGAGTCAACGGATATCACTAGTCCTCTGTGGAAAGTAAATTGGTTCCGAATAGTGCTCGACGAAGGTACATGCTTCTCAAATCTGAAATTCAATCGCTAATGAAGGTTTGTACAGCACATATTATCCGACGCATGACCACGAGGCTCTTCAAATCGATCAAAAGGCTTCGGGCGAATTTTCGATGGTGTCTAACTGGAACACCTATTCAAAACAGCTTGGAGGATCTCGCTGCTCTCATCAACTTCATACAATCATCGCCCCTTGATGATTTTCATGTCTTCAAGAAGCACATCATCTCACCTCTACTGAAGGGGTCAGGGGAAGGTGTCGATAACCTCCGTCAACTTTTGGACTCTGTTTGTCTCCGTCGAACCAAGGAGCTTCTGAACTTGCCCAAAGTCATCTTCGAATCTCGATTGCTCAACTTCTCTCCTCGAGAGAAGAGGCAGTACGTCGATACCCGAGACAAATTGGTGAGAATGATCAACCAGAATAGGTTACAACCACAGAACAAGGGTTGTCTCGGTGTCTTCCAACTTCAGTTGCAGCTTCGACGCTTGTGCAATCACGGCACATTCCAGAAACTATCTGTTGGGGTTGAAGATTTTGATCCCGAGCAAGCAATAGCGCATCTTAGGAAACTGAAGCATGCCAAATGTGAGGTCTGTAAGAGTCACGTGACAGGGATTCATGGGATCGAAGAGCAGCGAAGCGGTAGTTTCACCAGTTGCGGACATCTACTTTGCTCAAAATGCATCCAGAAAACGAAGGGGGCGCTGCAGAAAATTGATGGTCGCGATGGCTGCCTCAAGTGCTCATTGTGCCCGGAGACCATTTTTGGAGAGTATCTGGTGACTGAAGGGGCATCATCAAAACCATCCGGAAGTGGCAACAAAAACCTCTCTGCGTGGCAATATTTCGACAAAGATGGCTGCTCCACCAAGATCTCTGCAGTGGTCGCAGAAATCGAGCAACACAAAGCCGAAGGCAAAAGGTAAGTCCAGCCCACCTCGCCTCGGGACTAACCAATGGCGCTGATTCTATCTTGCACCAGTATTGTCTTCTCCTGCTGGACACGATCATTGGATCTCATTGGAATCTTCTTGTCATCACGCAACATTGCTTTTGTTCGAATAGACGGCTCCCACACCCTCGTCCAGCGAAAGTGGATCTTGGAGGTCTTCCAGAAAGACTCGGAAATCAAAATCTTGCTCATGACTACGGGCACAGGCGCGGTGGGGTCAGTATAACACCTTTCCGAAACAGACTGTAGCTAAGACTGATATTTGCAGGCTCAATTTGACGGTGGCAAATTGCGTTTATATCCTGGAACCACAGTGGAACCCGATGGTTGAGAGCCAAGCTATTGCGCGAGTCAATCGTATGGGGCAAACGAGGAATGTTAGAGTGGTGAGGTATATTATGAAGGGCACGGTTGAAGAGGTGAGAGAACTTAATATCAAATTGCATCGAGGAACTATACTGACCATCGCAGCTGGAATTGCAACCACAGCAGACACGGAAGCTTGAATATGCAAAGGTTGGTTGGGAAGAGGATGATTGCTAGCAATTCATGCATGAGGATATTTCCAGAACGATTCCCTAAGCACGAAAGAAAGGGGTAATCAATGGTATATGTGCTGGATCAGATGTGAAAGTACTCAGACCCTTAACGGACTTCCGATTGTAGGCCTCATGCATCGTCTCCCAAACCCATTTTCAGAGCCTACCTGGCTCTGCTCCGATAAATATATGGTCCCAGCTGGTAGGCTCCAAACAGATAGCCTTCCACCAGCCCTCGCATGACAACAATGCACACTACTCACAGGTTGGCTGTCCGTGGCAGTGGGGCTCAACGGAGAACCGCATTCAGGACACGTATTCAACAAAATGTGGAGCTTCGAGCACCCGACAATGCCAAACGAACACACCAAACACCTAAATCAAGTAGTCCAATCCCACAGTTTATGCCATATAGGGTTTGTCGAGAGTGAGGAGGTGTATTCGAGGGCTAATGAAAGGAAGGGAGAAAGGGAAATAGGCGAGACCGAAGACCGTTGTGGCTTGCTTTTTTTGGTCTCTCAGCCAATCAACGATTGACCCCTTTGGCATCACATGATATAAAGCACGTGATTCTCAATGCGGTGCAGAAAGTTCGATTTCGAGGGTGAGAGGGGGCTCGCTAAAGTGCTCCATTCCCGAGCTTTCCATTGCGCCACACTACTAGTCGAACGAATAGAAGGGCCTAGTGGCGTAAAGGATACCGATCGATCACAAAACCCTTGCTGGAAATGCATGGGGTGTGTGTGACGACCGCCGGATCCCTGTCACCTCCACTACCTCCCACATCCTGCGTAGGTGATTCGTGAAGCCAGGTACGGAAGGGGGCCAATCGCCGCCGTGACAAGGGTCCATACCCCAAGGACATGTACATAGTATCCGTACTTTACATAGTAAATTAGTAGGGAAAGTACCAGCACCTCTGGCTTGCGTGCCCGCTAAAATTTAGCGAGAAACATCAAAATCTGCCAGATTTTGGTGGTCACGAAAGTTGGCAATGACTTGCTTGCAGGATCAGAAGCAGGACAGACAGTCCCTCATTCTCACTTCCATATATCATACCCCATCCATTCGCTAAAATGGCCCATTTTCTTTCACGAACCACACATGCAATATGTGGGAGATGTGAACGGGTACAATATGAATCGCCGACTCTTCAAGAATGCAGCATTTTGCATTAGTGCACGTGACGAATTCGGAATCCGGTTGCAACACTTACGCTGCGGGTGAAACAATACGGCGAACCACACACCGCCCAGCCAGTCCTACGAAGTAACCGTGTTCAGAAGTCACAAGACTGAAATCTCATGCGAGTAGCCGCTCTAGTCCATGTTTCTGCTGCAAACGCTGCATTCCCGCCCGCGGTGTTGGAAGTCTGGAGCCTCCTCAATTGTGTGTATCATGCGTTTGCCCAAGAGTACTGATATCTAGCTATAGAAAATATGGGCGAGAGTTGAATAGAAAGGAAGTCGTGGCCGTGGCGATCAGTTGGCGTGTTACAAAGTAGGCCTGCCGCGTCATAGGCCCCGCTTGGGTTCTTCCACCACCACAAATTAATAAAAATAGGGGCCAAGCACCTCACACCCTAGAAAAATCCTCAAGAAATGAAACGTGAACGAAGTTAGGTTTTTTACATTTCTTTAATTTCAGGGTATGATATTGTCTATTAAATTGATTTACCTGTAGTAGGTGAATACTCTTTTCGCGCAAAGGGATTTTACTTTTATAATGTATTTTAAGAGGCATACTTCTCGAAGCTCTGTCATGGGCAGCTTCTTACTACTATGTTTCTCATGCTTGAATAAATAAGCTTTTTAAGCGAGAGAGCTAAGGACGGAGGATCTAGTGCATTCTTACGGCCTTATCAACTTTCTATCTAGGTACCTCTTCTCAAAAAGTCACGTGCCAGTCCACTCTACCACCGCCATCTAATTGCCCACAGTCTCCCAAAATCATAGTAAGCATTCAAGGTACGAGTTCCGTCACGACTTACCGGAGAAGTCCTTCGCAATGTGGTGTCTAAATCAACTGCCCCAAAAGGATTATCTAGAACAACAAATTCACACAAGCTGTTCACTTAATAAGATTACCATGAATTCAATATTTCGAAGACTTGGAAGGTTATTTCCTCCAAACACTTGGAGATCCTTCGTTTAGCCGGGTTATTAATACTCAAGGTATGGCGATGTGTCCACTCCCTTCGCTCCATGCATATATCTATATTTGTCTTCGTGTCGAGTTTGAGTGGCGAAGTATCGCGCTTGACGGATGTGCTCCGCAATCCAGCCAATTCCAGTGATATTAATAGCCCAGGTACTCTCTAAGAGAGCTCCAGTGATTCCTGCATCCCGAAGAAATCATTATATTTGGGTGAAGGCTTGTCCCAGTAATCCAACTTCAAACAGATGTCTTCCAGGTGGCGAGAAATCGTTCTTCCCTTGGTATGTATTTTCCAGGTTTATAGAAATCTTCGTTCGGTTGGCTTCGTAAGATATTCCATCATCCCGAGTATCCTTAATCCCTGAGAGATGGGCCCTTGCGTCTTTGGACATGATAGCTGGTTCGCCGTAAGAGCAGATTTGTAACTTGTTGTATCGACAAAACAACAAAAGTGGAATATGATTATATGATGTGAAAAAATGTATTATAAAGCCGAAATACAAACATCGGGTGGAACCTAGTAGAATAAGATTATGATGCCCGAATTCAAGCTCTATAAATCATGGTTTAAGACCCGTTGCTAGAAGCGGCGCAGCAAGACCAACATGAGTCACAAGACTCATGAGACCTTTCGATACCTGAAAAGTATGTCCCTACTGCGTTCTGTTTGGCAGAGAGTGCGATTTCCTACTGACTATGGCCTCTGGAAATTGAAGATGAGGAGATAGTTTATGCTGCTTCAATGATTGGTGAAGATGGGATGGCGGGAAGGAAGGATGATGTGGAGAGTCACAAGTAACGTCCACTCGCTTAAAAGGGGGTAATTGCTGGCTCAGAAACAGGGAGGGGCTACCGGTAGATTAATGATAGACCATCTCCAACCTTCATATACTTAAATAGTATATATTTAGTATGCTGTTAATTTCAGTAAGGCGAACTCATAGCGCAAGGCAGAATTCAGCAGGTACCCACTGGTGCTAGCATTTATTATCTATCACAGTGATGGTCCGACTTTCCCCGTGCCCGAAGCCTGTAAACTCTTTTCTCTTACCTAATTTTTGGACCAACCATGGTGGGACGACGTTGAGCGAACGCTAATGCACTCAGGGGGAGGCGAAATTTATAAAACAAGGTCTAGGCTGTCCCTGCAAATATGTGACCACCGATGCTTCCTAGTTTGGAATAAGTCTTCCCACATTCACTAGCATGTATTCAATTTCAAGGATAGTTAAGCGAAGATGTCGGTCTTTATAACCAGTTGTCGTACTGGAGGTATTGATTAGGCTCTGGCTGATATATTTCACCAAAATTCGTGGCTCGTGTTTACAACTGCTCGAGAATTGAGCAAAGTTCGGCCTTTGGAAGCTCCTGGTTTGAAACTGTTTTGTCGAATATGGTACTGAACGAGAAATAAAGGCTGAAGTCGTGTAAAAGAAAAGTAATAGGAAGCTAGAACTTTTCATCAATAGTGCTGGTACATGAACGAGAGCCTGTTTTTATTACTGCATATACATTAAGTTTAGGGAGAACGCACATTATACAGCATACACTACAACTATGCTCGATGCCAGAATAGACCTGGTGAAGAAGATCTTCCATATCAACGTTTTCGGGGTGTTTTCCACGGGTCGATGCTTTTTTCCCTATTCTCCTTGAAACGAAAGGAACAATCTGTCAATCTTCAACAATGGTTCTATAAACGCATGTATCCAGAAACCTTGTACAATCCAATAAGGCGTTTAGAAAGTACCTGATGATCTTGAATTCAGCATTGCTTTGCCAAGTCAAGACCTCCGATTTGAAGGATGGCGATGCTCTTGTCCGCGGAAGTAAGCCCAGGCGATACTAACATTAGTTTTATTGCTAGAAGATGAAGTTGTTCAGGTTCTTCGAACTTCAGTGAAGATTCTTTGACTAAAGCTGGCCATTTGAAGGACTTTCTGGATACTGTGATAGATATAGGACAACGATGTTTCTAAAAGGGCAGCTTGTAAATGGTGTTGTGAGATTGAGAAAGCTCTTGGATGCAGGGATTTAAATGATAGGAGCATTGGGGGCAATTAGAACATCATACTTGGCCTTGCAACTTAGAAATTCTGACAAACTAAAATTTGGAATTGTGGTCATCGGGTTTCTCAATCCAGTGCTCGCAGAAATCTGGGATACAGAGTACTGCACAGGCACGCAATCTTAATTCTTGGTAGTAGACTATGCACGTCATTCCTTGCTTTCTACATTGCTTCCTACCGAGTCATAGCATGCACAGCCACTTACGCTTGCTACAACATCGATTATACTGCATCTCAGCCAAAAGCCCTCTGCCATACCAAAGGGTTGAAATGACGTCAACATTCTGTAACATGGTGGGTGGAGGCGTTGACTGATTGGCTCAGACGCTATTGTGGAACTTGTGGCTTGTGTGCTGGCTGTGTGGTGCAGTATGGTGTTGTGTGGTCAGGGATTTTCTTCTGCATGATTAATCGCATTGCATATATTTCCGAGGAAGCGAGCTTCAATCATTTGAATTCAAGAAGTTCATTTAACAGTGACGAAGCCTGTTACTGAAGATATTCCCACAGAGATAGTTGAAATGAAGTATGTGGTGGCTTGTCAAGAACTCGAGGACGGAGAGTAAGACGGACTTTATGAATGTGATAAAGTTCTCTTTCTTGCCACCTCCTCGATGCCAAGTCACTCGCATTTAATATCATTGACGAGTAATCAATATTGGAGTCATTAAACTATTACTACTCAACTTGAACGGACGGGGCTTTCAATCTCCATGTTATCTAAATGGAATCGGAGCTGAACATGCAAGTAAGTCTGGTACATTTTACTGGAATCAAATTCCCGATATCTGAAACTCAGACCGATTAGCTTCTTCGGCCGAGCTGACAATACCTTGTGAAGGATTATCCCTGGGTGTCCTACCAAGATTGGAATGAAAATCAACCAAATAGCATTACCACACCAGCATCAGTCTCCTTTTCATATCCCAATACGTCATATACCAACAGTACCTCAGAAACTTTTACACAGCAAGCCTCTACTTGCAAATGTGAGATCAAAGATCTTACAGCCTCAAAATTACAAGCAAATTTTCTCCTTTCCCCTCTCCACTTACACAAACTTACCATGATCCAGAAACGTCGAGAGCAAAATCGTACCAGCCAGCAAAAGTTCCGCGAGAGAACGAGGAAGGAATACGAAGCTCTAGAGCAAGCTTTGGAGGCAGAAAGACAGCGTACGTGGAATTCACTTAATCTAACTTTCCCAAAAAGTGATTTCTGTGCTATCTAAAGATTTGCTTTCTCTGTAAAAAATCTGTAAAATGGTATCCGAACCCGATGTATATTCAGTCGAAAAGCTGACTTTAAGATTATTTAGTTTCTGCACGACTAAGGGATGAAGTAACTGCCCTACATTCCACTATAGAATGTTTAGCGAAAGGAAATCAGAATTGCTTGGAGACTATTTCCCGTCTCTTTATGTCAGGTTATAATGGTAACGCAGACGGTGAGGTGGAGATGGAACGATGTGGGCAACTCATATGTGGGGGTTTCGATCAGCAAATTGTTTCTGGGGGGCAATTTGGCAGTTTTTGACTTGTATGAACGGATGCAGTATTGAAACGGAAGTATAAAATCTCGTAGTAGCTCTTTACTCCCAAAACGGTAGAAAAATAATATTAATAGTCTATCCACTACAGCCAATCTGGCTGCTTCGTAGTTCTTCAAGATCTACTAACGCAATGTATAAACTCAAAAGGCTTCGACGAAAGCTTGATAGGACACCACAAGTAGAATGAGGATGTCTTCTTATTTTCCTCATCTCTCCTCTTCCCTGACATTTTTCTCCCTGGCCCTATTCAAGAAAAACTCATACATACTCGTAGCTCTCACACTATAAAATGCGAATTTCGCACCTCATAGCACATTAATTTTGACCCACATCGCACTTATTATCAAGGGGAAGCTGTTGCATAGCGCAGCAAGTGCGATTTGCGTCAAAACATGGCATCTTAGGCTGCGATATGCATCAATTTTTTCCTGCCTTCAAGTGCGATGTGCGTCAAATCCCAGAAATCTTAGGCTACGACATGCAACAAAAAGGAGTGAAACAAATTCAAGAATTAGGACAAAAGCAAATATTAGGAGAGAAAAGTTTATTGATTGTGGCACCTCATGGCACCTTCACTTTGAGGCACATTACACCTAGAAAAAGGGGGAGTTGTTGCATATTGCAGTTAGTGTGATGTGTGTTAAAAGTTACACATCCCAGATTAGGGTCTGCAGCAGGAGACTTTAGAGCAAATATAAGAGACATGACGGAAGTAAGGGCCAAAAGGAGGAAACGTTCATTGATTATTGCCCCTGCTAGCACCACAAGTTTGACGCAAATCGCATTAGCTGCGATATGCAACAGATTCCCCCTGTTCCTCACTGTGATGTGCAACAGGAAGCTTCAAGCAAACATGAGAGACAGGACAGAAACCGACGCCAAAAGAGAGGAAAATTGATTACTCATTGTATCTCACAGCACCCTCTTTTTGATGTACATTATACTGACTGCGATATGTAACAGAAGACTATAAAGTAATCTAAGAATTGGATAAAAATAAGTAGTAAAAGGAAGGAAGACTTATTGTCTATTGCACCTCCTAGCAATCTACCTGAGTTTTGACGCACATCGCAGTGAGGAACATTTGGGAATTTGTTGCATGTCGTAGAGACTCGTAGTCTAGGATACCTAGTTTTGATGCACAACAAGGAGGTTACAATATGCAACAAAACCCCCTCTCCCTAACTGCGATGTGTGTCAAACCAGATACGAAGGCGGCGGGCGTTGAAATCCGTCCAACTCGCTAAGCGAGGATTTGGGCACCCTAGGGGTGCACAGTTATAAATGTCTCGTAATGTCTCCCTAAATTTAATTGTTATAGCATTTTCGGAAATGATTGACCTGCTATTTTTCTATTATATAAAACTCTTATAGAAAGATTTAGGCGTTGCGGTAGGGGTTGGTGCGACTTTCCGCGCAGGGCGATTTTGGTGTTCCAGCGAGCACTGGGCAGATGGACGATTTTCAACGCCCGTCGCCTTCGTATCCAAGACTACCAACAGCTACGACATGCAACAAACCTTCCTATTCAAAATGCGATGTGCGTCAAAACCTCGAAATCTTTAACTGCGATATGCAACAAGACGTCAAGGCAAGCTGGGATGATAGTAAAGGGGAGAGGGGGGAAAGCTTGCTGAAAATTGAAGCAAAGGTAACATGAGCAACGCATTGAAATATAGGACTGAAAGTAAACAAGTCTGGTAAAATTTCGTTGAATAAGAGACAGAGGGGCTTTAAGTGTTAGAAGCTAGCAGGTCATCTCTAGACTCTATGATAGAAGAAAGGGCGAATGAATAATAGGAGACTAGCGGCGCCGCTTGACTTGAATGTTCGGAGAAAGAAGGCAAAAGCCAAAAAGAGAAGATTCAAAGGATGAGGGAAGGAAGGAATTATTGCTCGTATTACTTATCTCTGGGGGGATGGTCAAGGATCATTGATTTAGTGCAAAGGAAGAAAGGGGCGTGGTGTTTTGATCTTGGAGCAGGACTGCATTCAAATTCACTATCACAACATGCTGCACTTACTTCATACAGAGAGTGCTCGCCCACACAACCACAGGGTAAAAAGAAAGGATCTGATTCCATACTCGCTCTCGAGCCTTGCAGATCCAACGATATCTAGACGATGCGTATGCGTAGACCCCCAGCCTTTTCAATGCTGCTCCAGCCCGCCAATGATCGCGCGCAAATGCAGAAACGCCCTCTACCGCCAACACCAAACACCAAATAATGACCCAATTTCAATCTTTCCGTAAATCGCCAACGACAATTACCTCATAGCGCCCTTTTATATGCGCCTTGCCTAACTAGGAAGATGCCACTCGTGTTGCTCGTCTGAGTATCCGCAAAACTGGCAGGCGTTACAGTTTCGTCGTTGTACTTGTGCCACGCGCCGGCACCAGGACTGCCATTTACCGTCCTTGGCTTGTCAAAGTTCTTCTGGAGCGTCCAGTAGTGCCCATGTGCTATCGATTTTCCTCCGTGCTGAATCACGGCATAGACATCGTACAAGAATGGACCGGTTTGCTGACGCGGCAAGGGGTGAGTGGAAGCCGGATTGTCAGGGGGAAAGGTTGGCGTGAGGTCAAGTCCGTATTCCGGGAAGGTGAACACGGTCTCAAGTTTGTCCATTTTGTTGGTGTAGCGATTGAGATTGATCCAGAGGTAGTCGGGAAGCCAGACTTGGTATCGATAACCGGTGGCAGTTTTCTGGCCGGGTGGTGGTAGAACGGCAGAGCCGTCTGGATTCAACTTACCACAGCTCTCGCATCCGAATTCGAGTTCCTCCGCCGTCTTAGCACCGAGATCTTTAGTTAGAGCATCGGCGAGCCGCTGTATTTTAGGTTTCTCCTCCACGAGCACAAACTTCAGAGGCGTGTCCTGCCAGTTTCTGCGTTCGGCCCCGCATTTATTGCACCGTATGAGTGACATCTCTATAAGATCTGTCTTGTCGGCCAGCTCTGAGGCTTTATTATACATCCAGTTCTTCCGAAACTGATTGCTGGCCCAAAGGATGGAAGGCTCTGCATTGAATTTGTCGATCTCTACTTGGCTGGCGAGTGCCCATTCTGCAATATTCCGCCGAGGATTCATCTCGTCCATAAGGATGTCGATAAGGAAATGGAAGAATTCCATCGAGTCATGCTGTCTAGCTGGGCCACCAAATGCTCTGTCTCGGACTCTGGAGTCGGTTTGTCGCCCTGCATGAAGCGAATTTACATATTTCTGCCTCGTATCAGTATAATGCTGGTAAGGCAACAATGGTCTGACCTACCCTTAAGGTGTTTGGCGTAACGTAATCGTACTGACCACTCCACATATGGCCCAGTAGGTTCCCAAGGCTTCTCACCATCAGCTGCAGAGGATCACTCGACTCGCCATCTTTCCTTGGAATCCGCACCGGGGGAGGGTGCTGGTGATTCAACAGGAGCTCACGCAAGAATGGCGTAGCACTCAGTATTTGTATTGCAGAATTGAAATAGCAAAGGTTATTGGGGTTGTGAAGACCAGTAAGACCTGGAACTACACGGGTCTGGGTGATTGAGTCACCGTTACTGTGGGCGTAGGTTGCTATGGGACCTCTTTCCGAGATCCCGCTGGATCGCTGTCTTGGGAGGGCGGGCGGCGGACGTGCTGGAGGTCTTGGAACCACACTCGCGAATTCGTTTTGATAAGTCTGTGGCAAAGAAGAAGTAGATACGGGCTTGACCATGGACTCTTGAATAGCAGGTAATTCCGGATACCGACGGAAGAAATCTTCCGTAGTTCTTGCGTAGATCAGGTCCTCGGCTGGTGAATCAGCAGGCGTGGCAGGACTCTGAACACTCTCTTCTCTCAGTGCACTATCCCATTTAATCTCTTCCTCCTTAGTCAGTGGGCGAGAAGAGTACGTTCTTCTCCGTTTTATGGGGAGATTTCGGGCGCGAGCCACCAAAGTGCGACTCAAAGGTCGGGAAGGCTTCAATCCATTCCGGGAGCCAGCATCCAGCGTTGGACCATCAACGGAGTGCTTCAGTGAATTGGGGCCTAATAGATCAACCCAGGCGTCTATCCCACCGGAGAGTAGCTTGGGTCGTCGTTTTGTTCTTTTTTCATATCCGTAATCGAAGACCGCAGACACGAAATCGTTTATAGTTTTCTCTGTCTCGTTGACGCCAGATTTCGAGACTTCAAATGATTCCGAAGATTGATCATAAATCACGATCAAGTCGAACTCATGCCTCTGGTCGTAAAGATTTTGCTCAAGATCTGGAGCAATCACCATACTGTCCGCCAACTGTTCGCCCGAAATTCCAGTCTTCAGAGTGATTGGCTCCACGCAGATAATGAACTGTGACATGATGTGCCCAGTATCAAACTCTTCTCGGCTCCGAAGATCAACAAGTAAGATTCGGAAAGATTGGGAGCTTTTAGCAAGCAGCTCCACGAGTTCCTCCGCGGTGACAGTAGGAGAGTCTGATAAAACTGGGGCTGGGGTATTGTTTTGTTTTCGATAATATGCCTCATCACCGGAAGTGTGAGCCGGTTGGGCAAATGCAAAATAGTCTGGTCGATTATCAACCAATATCGGAGTCGGGCCAACTGTTGATATAGGAGGGGCTGCATCTTCTCTTCCACTGTTTCTATACGAAGAGCTGCGACTTGAGAGGAGGTTGGCGGAGATCGTCTCTGGGCCGCGTATAGGGCTATCATAGACAGCTGCGGGAGGTTTGGGCATTGAGGGTATGTCAACACCCAGTGGCAATGCATTCGAACGTGGCATTGTCCTGGGAACGGACGGTAGATCACGCGGGCCAGCAGGTCTGTTAATTGTTGTATAATTCGATTGGGTTGGACTCGTTGTTGATCCTGTCAGACCAGGTATAGAGATTGGTTGGGTTCGAATTCGAGGGTCTTGTTTGGGCTCGGGGGTACGAAGCATAGCAAAACGAGTCGCCAGATCCGCGTGTGGAATGTTGTTTCCACTGGTGGAAGTAATTGCGTTCCCGTGTAGAGCATCTGGCTTCGGCTGTACTGGAGGCTTTTTCTTAGGAGTTCCATTCGAAGCTGTTGCAGAGCCATTCGGTAATGGATTCTGGGTCGACGGTGTTCGAGCATGCCCGTTCAGAACTCCGTTTGCCCCTGTCTGTGCCGAACCTGTCTGCAACGTAGGCTTCACTCCATTCCTGGCGTTGTTTTCCTTGATAACCTGCTTGACCTCTGCAAACTTCTCATGCTGCGCATTAATGCGCTTTGTCAAGCCCTTATAGAGACGATGTAGTTCCCCTCGATCGGTGTGTAGAGAAGGGTAGTCTTTGTGGCTGGGTACAAGATTCACAGCAATTGTCGACGCTTTGAGATACTCTTGCAGAGCCACATCAGGCCGTCTGAAGTCCAGGTGTGTGTCTGCTTGTTTGGCGAGCAGCTCTCCTTCCTGAAGTAGTCGTCGAATGGGCCAGTTCATGTCCACATTTGGAGTTGCGGCTGACAAGTCGTCCAGGTGGAGGTAGACCCGGTTCGCACCCTTCAATCCATCCACTCTATTGGGCTTCATCCCATTCACAGCATTCACAGAAGCCCCCCCATTGATCGAAGAAGCCCGCGTATGGGGAGGACCATTCGATGCGACTGGACTCATAGCGATGGGTGTAAGGCACGTCGGTGCAGCATTTCGAGGTCGAAGTTGAGATAGGAGGGTTGTACGCGAGGATCCCAGGTGCTGTGGTAGTTCTTTATAAGCTCTAGTCGTATATGGTGTATAGGGGGTATCTCGGTCCGTGACGTGTATCAAGGATCTCGTCTGAAGGGTTCCGTGAGACTGCAGTTCGAAGTACGTGGAGTCATCAAGAGAGCAAGGGCAGCAGGTTCCGAGGGAGGAATCTGGAGTGAGCGTTGTTATCTTTATTGTCGCGGTTGCTGCGCGGTGGGCGCCACCTGCATTCTTGAAGATATTCGCATTCTTGTCGTTGGTTGTGAGTTGCCGAGAGAAGACTGGACTGGCTTGGACTGGACGAGTTCGCCGCAGCACTTTTAGTTCGGTGGTTCAAGTCGCGGCTGCCATCGTCATCAGCCGGGGCTTGCCACAAGTAAGCGAGCCAAACGCTGCGTGAGACGGGGAGGTTAAGGCGACCTTAGACTAAAGGCAGAACCACGGGCAGAACTACCAAGTACGACAGCTTGGAGGTCCAAAAGCTTATGCCTATTACTCACACAAACCGAGGAACCTCGCTCCATCATCCACCTCTCTACACACGACGACCCATCTTAATACACCCGCATAGAAATAGAGGAGAACACTTCGAAGGGAACACCGCCTCCTGCTGCAACTCCTCGACCCGCGTCCCAACATGATGGCCGGCTGGTTTGGATCAACCAACCCGATCGATGAGCAGATTGACAAGGCGACGTCGAGCTCACTGTGAGCTTCTGCCTTAACCTGCAAAACTTACCCGCAGATACTGACTTCTAAAAGTGAAGACATTGCTCTCAACCTCGAGATCTCCGATGTCATACGCTCGAAAGCCGTCCCCTCGAAGGATGCCATGCGTTCCCTCAAACGGCGCATAGGCAACAAGAATCCCAACACCCAACTTAGCGCCCTCAATGTCAGTCTTCTTGCCTATAGGTATTTTTGTGTTTCGAGTACTAATTTCATGTGCGCAGCTTACGGATACCTGTGTAAAGAATGGCGGGTCACATTTCCTGGTCGAAATTGCCTCCCGTGAATTTATGGACAACCTGGTCTCTCTTCTGAAGGCATATGGGGGCGCGGCAGTAAATGAAGAAGTGAAGGCGAAGATACTAGAGTTGATTCAGACTTGGGCCACAGCTTCAGAAGGACGATATGAGCTATCGTACATTGGCGAGACATATAAGAGCTTACAGCGGGACGGGTTCCATTTCCCACCAAAAGTCGATGTTGCCAAGAGCATGCTGGATAGCAGTGCGGTATGTATTGGAGAAGGAAATATTGAGCGCCAGCTTGCTGACAACTTGTAGCCCCCCGAATGGACCGACTCTGATGTTTGCATGCGATGTAGAACTGCCTTCAGCTTCACGAATCGAAAGCACCACTGTCGAAATTGCGGCAACGTCTTTGACCAACAATGCTCGAGCAAAGTCCTCCCGCTTCCTCATCTTGGTATTCTCACGCCTGTCCGGGTCGACGATGGTTGCTATATCAAGCTGACGGATAAGTCATCGAAGGGTGGTTCATTTGCGAATGAGCGCTCTCCGATCCACAAGCATAAACATCATTCTTCGATGCAACCACGAAGTGCTAGGGTGGATGATGGGTTTGACGATGACTTGAAAAAAGCACTTGCAATGAGTTTGGAAGAGGTTAATGGCCACTCTGCTGCTGGATACGTTCCACAAGCGAAGGTCCAATCACCGAGACCTGCGACGAATGGCACCTCTAAGCCTTCAGCGAATAAACCTGCAGAAGAGGAAGACGCTGACCTAAAAGCAGCTATCGCTGCCTCATTGGCAGATATGGAGGAACAGAAGAAGAAGCATGCAGCTACAATCAAGGAGCAGGCTGGTACAAAGTCTTCGGGAGCATTTGTTTTACCCAAGAACGATTACGAGCTCACACCTGTCGAGGCGGAGAACATCAACCTATTCTCGACCCTGGTTGACAGGTTACAGACTCAGCCTCCCGGGACCATTCTCCGAGAACCGCAAATTCAAGAACTGTATGAAAGCATCAACAAGCTCCGACCGAAATTAGCCCGAACTTATGGAGAAACTATGAGCAAGCATGGTAGGTTCCCCGATAGGCAGTCCCGAGTGTTTACTAACAGGTGCAGATGCTCTTCTTGATCTCCATGCCAAGCTCTCTACAGTTGTACGATACTATGACCGTATGCTCGAGGAACGTCTGTCGAATACGTACAGTCAGCACACAATTGGTGGATATAATCTCCCTCAACAAAGACCAGCCTCGACAATCTACGCGTCGATAGCATCCAATGTCCCGGCTGGAGCTAGTAATGCTGAGAGCTTCTACACTGGCAAAAGCCAACCGGAAGCTTATGGTCGGCCACAATCAACCTACGCTGCGTACGGAGCTCCTCCAGCACATTATCAGCAATACGATAATAGGAGAGCCTCTGTAGCCAGCTCAGGCGTCCCTGCACCCCAGCAACCAAGCGAACCTTACAACCAATACCCGGCCCAGCAGGTGCCGCAGCAGAGACCCCAACAAGCTCAACGTACTGTAAGCTGGCAGACTCCTGATCCAGCTGCCCAATACGCTGCTCAAGCTCAATCTTATCCACCGGAGAGTGCTCCGCCACTCCAACAGCAAGCAGCTCCACCTGGTAATCCTCAGCAGCAAGTATCTCCAGTCAATGCTCCGTCTCAACCCCTGCCGAACTACGGTTCTTCAGAGCCTGTCATGACACCATCTGCGGACCCGAATGCAGCATTTTACTATAACAATGCAGGTCCAGGCCAACAAACGCAACAGGTTCCTGAATCAAATACCCAACAATATCCTCCCCCACATCAATCTCCTCAGCAATATCACACAACAGTTCCACAACCTGCATCACCCCAGATGTACACCCGACAACCACAAAAGTCCCAAGAACAATATGCACCTCCTCCACAGCAACAAGCTCCCCCACCGCAACAGCAGCCACAACAAGCCTCATACTGGCAACCGCAACAGGCTCCACAGCAGCAATGGCAAGCACCTCCACAAACATATTCTGGCTATACACAAGATTCCTTCCCCTCGGCACCTCAGCATGCTCCTCTAGCCAAGGTAGAAGAAAGTCTGATTGATCTTTGACGTTTCAGGCGAAGAAGCGCGGCGTTGGGTGCAGGATGAAATTGTACAATTCGCATTAATCTAGAGCTTCCATTCTGCTCTGTATTTGGTGGGCTTTGGTAAAATGGGGTGCATTATTCTAGATAAGGACTTCAAAATGTACTATCTATTGGCCATCGAACTGTGTCTTGAACTGTAGCCATTGAACTTCCAGTGTAGCATTGTACCTGAATATTCACGTGATGACCCGCCAAACCGTTGATTGGTCAAAGCTTATTTGCAGAATCCGCACTGGCAGAATGACGATTTGACTGCCGTCTTGAAATCCAACCCCTCCTCTACCCCACCACAGAAACACAACACAACAGAATCTCTGCCCGCAGATACCACCACCACGCATTCACTACTTCTTATGGTGAAACCGTGGATTCAAGAGAGGGATTGAATCAGGATGTCTAGGCATAAGTTGGTTAAGAATCTTGATCTGGATGATGAGTTGGATGATTATGATGGTGGGGAGGACTATGACGATGATGGTGCTGGTGCTGGCGGTGAAGGTTTGTTGCTCTTATTTTCTTCATTTCTTCGTGAATTCAGCCAAATATTTGAACTAACGAACTGTCTGCAGAGTTGAACGAAGAGGATCAAGGTCTGTTTGCCCCCACCCCACCTTCCCCGGACACCCAACACGAGATTGCGAAACCTGTGGCTGGTAAACAGCAGGGACTAACATGTAACAGAACAAATGCGTCTAGGCACCATTGCGGTCCGCGAGGTGCTTCCTGCTGCCACTACCCAGATAACGGATAAGGAGATACAAGAGTCGCTGTGGCATTACTATTATGATGTTGAGAAGACGGTAGCGTATTTGCTGAGCAAGCATACGCCGAAACAGAAGGTGGTGAAGAAGGAGAATTTGAAGGGGAAGGGGGGAAATGTATTAGGTGGGTTGATCTCTTCTACGCTTGCTATGGGGCCCGGGTCTGAAAGGGCAATGTTAGAGGAGAATGCTCGAGGTGGGTTTACCTTTTGTTTTTCTAGTGGGCATCGAATTAGACGATCTCATGCTAATTCTTTGGATTCAGGCATTCGAAAGGAGGAATGCTCGGATCCGTTCTCGGTCAAGGACTTCTTCAAGGATATGCCGTGGCTTCACACCCCGCAGGATCGGCAAGCTACCTTCATTCCGCCTTTATATCCTCGGGGTGGACTACTTGGTGGTTCTTCTGATGGGGCACCTAAGATGTCGAAACTTGCTGCTCTGGCTGCTTCGAGGAAGAAGAAAGCACAGGAGCAGAAAACAGGTGGACGTACTGGTGTAGAGGCACCTATGGCAAAACTCACGCTCGAGTCATCGAAATCTACGGATCAAAAAGCATCGTTATCTCGGGGATTTCCACAACGAAAACGAAAAGACTCGAACCCTCATGAAAAAACCCCAACACCTGTCGAGCGAGAATCCTCGAAAGATGAGAGCCAAGATATCCCAATGGAAACCCCACCACTAGACCAAGCCGAACCCTCCGCCTTCGCAAACATCATGTTCAGCACGCCATCGAAAGCCTTTCCCAAACCAGACAGCTTCTTCACACTTCCGTACAACGCAAAACCTATCACAAACACTGACCCGTTCGCAGGACCTAGTCCAGATGACGTAGTCATGGCCGCGCAGTCGAAAGGTTCGACGATTTCCGCTTCTAAGCAAGCAAAATAAACATGCGTTGATGGATACTGATATTTAGTAGCGAGTGGAAAGGGTGGCAAGGGACCACCGAAGACGAATGGGGAGAAGAGGGCAGATCAAATTGCTAACGGGGTTGAGGCCATGAAGATGGATGATACGCCCAGAGCGAAGAGTAAAAACTTAGATGTGTTGGCGGAGTTTGACAAGTCTAAGGCGAAGAATGCGGCGAATTTTGTGGTTATTGGTATGCATCTTTTCTCCTTTTCGGGATCAGTGCTGATTGGATAGGTCATGTGGATGCTGGCAAGAGCACATTGATGGGCCGGCTACTATACGACCTGAGAGTCGTCGATCAAAGAACGATCGACCGCTATAAAAAAGAAGCAGAAAAGATGGGCAAATCTTCCTTCGCTTTAGCCTGGGTGCTCGATCAAGGCAGCGAAGAACGAGCCCGGGGCGTCACAATCGACATCGCAACAAACAAATTCGAAACTGACAAGACCGCTTTCACAATCCTTGATGCTCCTGGCCACAGAGACTTCATCCCGAACATGATAGCCGGCGCGTCGCAAGCTGACTTCGCTGTTTTGGTAATCGATGCTAGCACCGGTTCATTCGAATCGGGACTTAAAGGACAAACGAAAGAGCATGCTTTGCTCGTCCGCAGCATGGGAGTGGCACGCATCATCACTGCCATCAACAAACTCGACACGGTCTCCTGGTCTCAAGACCGCTTTACCGAAATCAAAACCCAGATCTCTTCCTTCCTTACCACCGCAGGCTTTCTAGCAAAGAACCTAGCTTTCATACCTTGCTCTGGCCTCAACGGCGACAACATAACTCGCCGTTCAACTGAGCCTGCTGCGAGTTGGTACACTGGCCCTACGCTTGTAGAGGAACTCGATAACTCGGAACCTGTAAACCGCGCTCTCACCAAACCGTTGAGATTAACAATCTCGGATGTCTTCCGCGGCGGAATACAAAATCCATTATCAATATCCGGGAGAATCGAAGCAGGATCGCTGCAAAACGGAGACGCCTTACTCATCCAACCTTCCTCCCAAAAATGCTTCATCAAAGGGCTGGAAATTGATAACGAGGCCGTAGACTGGGCTGTAGCGGGCCAAAACGTCACGATACATCTATCTGGCATTGAGGAACAATACGTCAAAGTCGGCGACGTTGTCTGTTCCCCATCGAGTCCGATTCAAAACGTGAAGGAAATCATGTGTAAAGTGCTCGCGTTTGAAGTGCTTGTCCCCATGTCTGTGGAAGTAATAAGAGGACGCTTATCAGTTCCTGGAAAGATTGAAGAATTAGTAGGTGTTTTGGATAAAAGTAGTGGCGCGGTGATAGCTGGGGGGAAAGGGAAGAAAAAGGTTAGGGTCGTGAAACCTGGACAGTTGGTGAGAGTTAAAGTGACGCTTGAGAGGGGCGTCCCGCTTGAGACTCCTGGGAGGGTGGTGCTGAGGAGTGGTGGGGAGACGGTCGCTGCGGGGTTGTTGGAGTAGATGAGGGGAAGGTGGAGGTTGCATGGTGGACATTTGTGGATAGAGCTGAGATTGTTCTTGTGGAGGTAGAACGAAATCAAAATATAGAATTGAATGTGAATGGTTTGACTGGCTGTTACGTGGCGATTTGTTGGTGCTGGGTTGAATCTCACTTCCCTCTCTATATCTCATGATGCTGGACGGACAGGGGAAGAGAGCTACATGAAAAGGTTCTAATAACTATAGAACACATTATAGGTTTGAGTGACGCTTCGAATTGTAAATCTGCAGTAACGACCAAGATAATGCTCGAAAGCTGCCTTTTGCGGTAGTCGAAGGGAAAAGTGTACGACTTTGGTATGTGCGCAACACCGAGTATTACTGCTAAGTAGAGATCAAATAACACAGCTCTGTCACAATTTCGGAAACTAACTCAAGCAGTGCAATTTTATCACATGTAATGATTCCTAAAGTTTACAGCATAACTCTTCTTTCGTTCGTTGTGGTCAAAGAGTTAGAAAGCGTGGGAAGTAAGTTGTTGCGTGCCAAACACCAAAGATGTTTTTTTCTTGCGATTGCCAGGATGCTTTGAGGAGGGTGTGGTGGAGAGAAGGAGGGGTTGGGTTTTGGGCATGTCTGAGATTGCGTTTAAGGACCTTGATATGGGATGTACAGAAGAAAAGAGGTGTGTGGGTACTTGGATGCTGGTGATTTGTTTTTCTTATCTAGGACAGCTGTGGTGTACTGTACAAGCTTGAGGGAGAAGTAGTTGATTGCTTTATAACCCTTCATTGAGACACCTCTGGGGTAGGAGTCAATCTTCAATAGCTTTCACTCGTGCAGATTCTTTTGCTTAAAAGGCTTACCTACTTGATGTACCTCAGGTAGGTAGTGGGTTGGTAATCACGTGGCGAGACTGACTTGTTTGATTTGCTGGATGTGGAGCATAGTTCATAGGGATATAGTTGATCAATACTGTAAATTAAAGCTCGTTTGAAACTAAGATACATGAGGTACGCTGGAGACCCAAGTTGATACAAATGCTGAAGGTGGAAGGAAGAAGAGACACCGGAAGAGCTCGACTATTAGGAAGAGGCGAGCGAGGATATAGACCAGAACCACTAGACATAGAAGTATCTTCGCGACTTCCCACCTCATACGTTCAAGATCTCCATAGCCAATGCCTAGGATGCGTTCAGCAAAGGAGTAGAAACTATATACCAGCAAAAAGGCAATTATGACCAGCAAACTTATGCTAGTGCAAATGGCGCTGGCAACACACCACAAGATCTTCTCTATATGACTTGGAAACTGTGACTTTATGGCTGCAAAGTGAATCGCACCGAAGGTGAGGCTCGTCAAAATGAAGCCAAAATTTTCGGCTTCGTTAACAGTATGTGTTGGCTCTATGGGCCCGGGGGAGTATCGATGAGAATTCGAAATGAAAGATGCACGGGATTTCTTCTTCTGCAACCAGATGATTGGTTCGTTTTCCAAATCCTGGGGAAGTGCTTGCCACATCTCGTCCGGCATCCGTCTTGCGAATGAACACAAAGTCCAGGGCACGCCAACATTCTTCGGTTTATGCCAATTTAGAGCATAAATTATGATTGCGCAGAGTACAAAGGCTGTAGTGCCGATTTCGAGCTGCGAGACTTCAAGGTGCCGGCCGGACCGCACAAGCATCTGGACGACAAGCCAAAGTGTTTGGCAGACAGCAATGACACGCGCGAAACTGTCACTCTTGCCCTTATCCATGATCTCGTCCCTAGTAATGTAAGGTAGTTTGATAATGCCCTTTTTGCGCAATAACAACACGTCCCCCGCGTGTAGAAAGATTGCTCTTGGCTCGGCGTGTGGTTGACCTTCGACATTGTCGTGCAATGCATTTCTGGATCCGGTCAACAACTCGGCAGCATGCGCATTACCCTCCTTCATGCTTTCAATTTCTTCAATGCCATCAGGTGTTATGTAACAGTCAGTGCGTGGAGAAATTTCCGCACCCCCGATCGCCGAATCGGTCGTTTCAGCTGGCACCTGTTGAACTGTCTGAAGGCCGTCTCCTGCTATGTTGATAAATTGCGCTTTCACATTTCTATCTCCCTCTCGCCGTCTGCTGGTGCCAAGAGGGAGCAGGTCGCGCGAACGGTCGGGTGTAAACTCTCTCACGACAAAACCTCCCATGTTCGCAAACAGCGAGTGCGTCAGGCTCCATGGGACATCATCTTCCTCTGCAAAATGCTTCAAGTACTTCAATTCCCCCAAAGCCCAGGTTAGCTGTCCAGTATTCAACGTTATCAGTACCTCTGGAGCAAGGACTGTTATGATTATCCATTTTGCACTCGTCCAGAAGTTCTTGGCCGCATACTTCAGGTCTCTTTTCCACCCTGGACCACCTGTTTCCTCTCGTTGAGGGGGAACATTCAGATGTTGCACGGTCCAGGTACAGGCGAATATGGTGAAGAGGCAAGACCAGAGGATGTCGAAAACAGTTCGCGTGGACTGTTAGCCTCGAGGCCGAAGGATGTTGTATTCTGAGACATTATATGTGGGCGTCGATGATCATGGTAATCGGGATTATATTGAGAGAGATGGTGATGGGATATGGAGATGAGGAATCTAAAGTGAAATGGAGTTGAGGTATAAGGCTGTGCTGAAGAGAGATGGTGATGCCTAGGGGCTATTTTTAGATTCAGCCTTGGTGGTTGACCTCATTGGCCAGCTTTCTACTTTTGCAGCTGAGGCTCTCAACAAAGATCGTGACATATTCTCTGTCTCCAAACATCATTGCGAAGGATTTTGATTAAGCTATTGAGTCTTGAGGTGTTGCACAAGGCACATCCCCAAAGCTAACCGATTAATAAAGTGTACACTGTACGTTTTGTTCCCCCGAGAATGGTAGAGACTACGTGTACTTTGACTTGACACCTTGGTCTTCTCCCATCTCTTTGCAAAATCATGTACAATTCGTAATATCAGAAGGGCATGAACACAAACCGTTCGAGGCTTTCAAAACACCAGAATATTGATTCGCGCGGTTGGGTTACAGGAATTCTGACACTTGTCAGTCAGAATTGAACACCAACTTTTGAGGAATAGAATTTCACATCATGGAAACCCTGGCCACTTGCATTAGGTTCTTTCTAAATTCCGTAGAACGGTTCACTAAACCAAGATTAATGCGCACAGTCAGCATAGAAATATCAAAGTCCGAAAATAGAGACGCCCCTTTTCCAGCCCTCTTGATTGCCACACACGTGACCTTGACCGTCAAGCCACATTCCCTGTTCTTGACACTCGAGTAGACGGAGCATCTCGATCTCGACGCATTCCTCTGTGACCTTTTAATATGTCCTCGGATTAGCATTTATGCGCCAAGGGTAGTTCTCATACATTCGAAAGGTGTCCTTCGCCTTCGCCTCCTTTCTTCGGATGATTTTAGGTTGAGGCTGGAACAAGGACAGAGTGTCCGCTAAACGTCATGCTCAAGCGAGCCAATGAGCGCCCGCTCTCGATTTGAACAGATTACAGATTTCCCGTGGGAGCTGTGTCCAGATAAAGTCTGGGGCAGCCGAAGAAATATTTAATTCCTGAGCATCTTCGACCTCTTCTTCCCTCCTTCATAACACCCACCACCGCATTCTCAAGGACACAAGAGAATACGACCACCATGGCGAGATCACATCAGACGTCCCTCTTGGGCATCTCTATTCTTGCATTCTTTGGCCTTCTGTTCTCCGTGGGGTTCCTGAGTACGGCCCACGCACAGAGTGATCAAGACCCATTACAAGAGAGCTATGGCACTGGTAGGTCTGCCTGCATCTCCAAAGCTGCAATAATCTAAGAGCATCCGTTAACATATCTGCGGCAGTCATCGGTATCGATCTGGGAACTACATACTCCTGCGTCGGTGTGATGCAGAAGGGCAAAGTCGAGATTCTAGTCAATGACCAGGGACACCGAATAACACCCTCATACGTGGCCTTTACCGACGATGAGCGATTAGTAGGAGACGCAGCAAAGAACCAAGCAGCTGCAAACCCCAAAAACACCATCTTTGATATTAAGTAAGTTCCCTCGTTGCAAAGGTGTCCTTTTCCGAAACTGACAGGTGTTTGCTCGCAGGCGTCTGATCGGTCGCAAATTCTCGGATAAGGATGTCCAAGGTGACATGAAGCACTTCCCCTTCGATGTTATCGAGAAGGATGGCAAGCCAAACGTCAAGGTTCTTGTCAATGGATCCCCTAAGACCTTCACCCCTGAGGAGGTCTCGGCTATGATTCTCGGAAAGATGAAGGAGGTCGCAGAGTCATATCTTGGAAATAAGGTTACCCACGCAGTTGTGACTGTCCCGGCCTACTTCAACGACAACCAAAGACAAGCTACAAAGGATGCTGGCATCATTGCTGGCTTGAACGTCCTACGTATCGTCAACGAGCCCACTGCCGCAGCTATCGCCTACGGCCTCGACAAGACCGAGGGGGAACGTCAAATCATCGTCTACGATCTTGGTGGAGGAACCTTCGATGTTTCCCTCCTCTCCATTGACCGTGGTGTATTCGAGGTCCTTTCTACTGCCGGCGACACCCACTTGGGAGGAGAAGATTTCGATCAGCGAGTCATCAACTACTTCGCCAAGAAGTACAACAAGGAGCACAATGTCGACATCACCACCGACCTCAAGACCATGGGCAAGCTGAAGCGTGAAGCCGAGAAGGCCAAGCGAACGCTCTCCTCCCAAAAGACCACCCGCATCGAAATCGAGGCTTTCCACAACGGTAACGACTTCTCTGAGACTCTTACCCGCGCCAAGTTCGAGGAATTGAACATGGATCTTTTCCGCAAGACTCTCAAGCCTGTTGAGCAGGTTCTCAAGGACGCCAAGGTCAAGAAAACTGATGTTGATGATATTGTCTTGGTCGGTGGTTCCACCCGTATCCCCAAGGTTGTCGAGCTCATCGAGGAATACTTCGGAGGAAAGAAGGCATCCAAGGGTATCAACCCTGATGAGGCCGTCGCTTTCGGTGCCGCCGTTCAAGGTGGTGTCCTCTCCGGCGAAGAAGGAACTGAGGATGTCGTTCTCATGGATGTCAACCCGCTCACTCTCGGTATCGAAACCACTGGCGGTGTCATGACCAAGCTCATTCCCCGTAACACTGTCATCCCAACCCGCAAGTCTCAAATCTTCTCCACCGCCGCCGATAACCAGCCAGTAGTCTTAATCCAGGTCTTTGAGGGAGAAAGAACCATGACTAAGGATAACAACCTCCTCGGAAAGTTCGAGCTCACCGGTATCCCACCCGCACCACGTGGTGTCCCACAAATCGAAGTCTCCTTCGAGCTTGACGCAAACGGAATCCTGAAGGTTACCGCTGGCGACAAGGGCACCGGAAAGTCCGAGTCCATCACCATTACCAACGACAAGGGACGTCTCACACAAGAGGAGATTGACCGAATGGTTCAGGAAGCTGAGAAGTACGCTGATGAGGACAAGGCAACCAAGGAGCGCATTGAGGCCCGAAATGGTCTCGAGAACTACGCTTTCAGCTTGAAGAACCAGGTCAATGATGAGGAAGGTCTCGGGGGCAAGATTGATGAGGATGACAAGGAGACTGTAAGTTTTTCATACCAATGTCTCATTTACTTGAACCTTTACTAACTGTTTGATAGATCCTCGAAGCCGTTAAGGAAACCACTGACTGGCTCGAAGAGAACGCCGCCACCGCAACCGCTGAGGATTTCGAGGAGCAAAAGGAGAAGCTGTCCGGCGTCGCGTATCCAATCACCTCCAAGCTCTACGGTGGAGCTGGTGGCCCGGGGGCCGCAGATGACGACGAGCCCGATTCTCACGACGAGCTATGATCGCCTCTTGCCTTTTTTCAGTTTCGCATGGATGGTACTGCATAGAACGTGGAGTGTAATATCCAGTGGTGGAGGGAGAGCATCAGATTTCCTTTTGAGATTTCGAATTTGGCTTTATTTTCTGGCGTGCAGGGGTTGCGAATCAATCGATTGTAACATAAAAGCATTAAGAACATCGTGAAGCCAATGCATACCAGGTTTCAATAGAATCTCACTTGTTCCTCCTGCTTGTACTTCCGTGACTTAAAATTTGCTTTCATTGTTTGTGGCGATGTGATGCACCTGAAACGACGAGTACCTTAGATCTTTCAGCAGTTTGTGGCACGTGATCACTTTCATGTGGAAAGGACCTCTATTTCTTCCCTTGTTGAAACCTTCCCTCTATTCTCGTTCAATTGAGAGCATCCTAGACAATGCCGGAGATTGGGTGCAGTGTCCACCTCCAAAATAAACTGTAAAGCGTAGAGTTGTACCCTCCATCAGGTCTACCTCATGCATCGAAGCAATCATTACTCTGTCTGAGGCTTCTCTGCTTTCCTTGCTTTATAGTATGCAGTGCTTACACATGACACAGCTCAGCGAGTGCAATTACTCGCTGAAAAGACGTCCGAGAGCCCGATATTTCCCTCTCCAGCCACTTGAAGTATTCCTCCATCACTGAAATCACATCTGTTTTGTGATCCGCAAAGCATCCCAAAAGACCTCGGCCTCGTGGACGACCCACCGATACTCGTTCTGACATGCAAATCTTTCGTAACGGATGTAGATTGAAATCTAGACACTCTCGTATAGCTTCCCTCCTATTTGCAGCTGTCTCCAGGTCGGCGAAGAACGTATGTAGAGGCAGAACAGCGATATCGAGAGTCTTTAGACTTCCAGGGCCAGATGTGGAGAAAAAATCCCCCCCTTTTTTTTACTTGGTTAAGGCGCATCTGTAGCACTTGGGATTCCCAATTGTCAAGCTTGCTTGCATGGTCTAGGGATAGATATTCAAGTCGAATGGCAAGAGAAAGGCATTTAATAAACCAGAAGCCGAGTGGTAAACTTGAAATTGATCCGATCCTTTTATTCGCAAAGAAGAGATCATTTTCCTTGAGGGACAAACAGTACCTTGTCGAGCTATACCAAAGTTCGAGCAATTCGTGATATATTTGTCGATTGGTTCGTAGGAGAGATAGCGCGCTGTCCGTTTTGAGTGACTCCAGTTTCCCCTTCGAAATCCTGCTTGGCACCCTAGTCTTCGGTACCAGGTATGAGTATATGAGTGTCCTCATCTCGACTGGAAGTTTCATGAAGGGCGATTCGACTGCTGGCTTCGGATAAGTGGGGTAATGAGACCCAGAACTTAGCATCCTTCCCAGGGTAAAGGAACCAATTTCAGAACTTTTTGCAAAGACGTACAGTAGCTTGCATCTCTCTTTGAGACCGTTCCAGAGCTTGTTGTCGGTACTTCTCGATCTTCGAAAGAATAGAACGATACTTAGGCAGGCTTGCCTCTGTCGGTGGGCAGGCAGGGACACTATCCATAGTGACTCAGGTTGATATCAAGTAAGTCCGTATCTTAGATTCACTGAAAGTCGCTCGTACCAATTTGCGCAGACGTTGTCTAGATTGCTGGTGGAGATGTAGGTAACAAGGGCGTGAAGATGTGGAGTCATGTGTCAGGCAACCGAAAGGCAGGTTGTCTTCAGGGCAATTCACCTCCAAATTTGATTTTGCCGGACTGAAAGATTTTGTACTAAATCTCATGAAATGGAAAAATATGAGTCACATTACTAAAATCTCACATATTGGAGGTGATGGCATTTGTCCCAAAACTGGTTAGGTCCCTGGTTTTGATGGGATCTTGGGAAGCTAGAATGAGGGCCGGGGAACTTCAACGGCCTCGAGCTACAGATAAATACCATCGGTGGGATCTTTAGGTCTACCAAAGTCCACAAGACCAAACACTAGAACTTCTAAAGTACGTGCACAGAAGCTTGTCTAGACTCTAGAACCTCTTCTAGACCTGCGAAAGTTTCCGGGTTCAATTGGAAACGAAACAGTAACTTCATTACCACATCATGAAATATTTATCGACGGAGATCTGCTCCCTGTCCTACCTCGATCCTTCCCTGAGAGCCAGGGGCAGAAGATATTCGTCACTCATGTCACACATACCACCCTTACCTTGCGAAATGAGTAGCCATGTGATCAAAGGATTACTGCATGAAAAGGAAAGCTGTTACTCTGCAGACTTGTGATTTGACAATGTCAGCCTGCACTTGCAGAGCCCCCGCCATAGCAGTAATCACTCTCTGGGACAAGAAAAACCTTTGACATGAACTCCGTTTCCAATGCACTGGGTATATAAATCAAGCCCTCCCTTATTTTACAGTAGGCGGATATTTCCCCACAAACTCCGAAGTCTCCATAACCGGACTCATTCCACTCTGCGGGGTATTCTCCCTCGCACCCCCCGCTCTCCTCGAAGCTCTCAACAACCCCAACACTAGCTCCAATATCCCCACCACAGCATAAACCCCCGCCATCACAGCAACATCAATGACCTGATCACTGATAGGATACTTGCTCCCCTTCCGCCCATTAATCCCCTCCTTGGTAAGTCCCACAACTTGCACAGCACTCATCACCACCCCTCCGATCCAAACCACCGCATTGACAGTCTGCCATCCTCGGATTCTACCCCTCGCTCCTTTGCTCCAATGTAATAATGCTCCCATCATCAGCCCCACAATTGTAAATGGCAGGAGCCCAATGCCAAAACGTAGTAGCTCCAGTCGCACGATCTCAAGAACTTGCATAAGAATATTGCAGACTATAAGGATGTAGTAGAGAGCGGAGACGGTATTGAATGCCCAGGTTCGGCGAGGCTTGGTGCGTAGGTAGGTGGTCGAGGGATTGAAATTTTGTTTGCGGTGATGGATGGAGAGGACGAGAAGGATGGGAAGGAGTAGGAGGGCAACCCATACGGGGAGGGGAATTAAAATTGTGTCGACGAAGCAGGATGTTGGTATTGGGGAGGAGATTTTGGAATGTGGGCCCTGTTTCCGCTGTCAGTTCATCCGATCATTAGTCCATGGGGAAACGACTTACGAAGCCCTCGGGGCGGTTGGTACAAAGCATCTTTAGAAATGAAACTCAAAGTAGAGATGCAAAGTTTGCAAAGAAGTAAAGTTTGGCGTTTTGACAAGAAGGATAAAAATATAACAACACAGTCAGCGTCGTGCCTGGTGCGACTGCGGACGGATGCGATCAGCTTAGGAAGATCTGCGGAATGAAGTAATGATCGATGCGGAATGTAGCATGCGCGTGCTTTCGAACTGCCGTCTGAAGATCCTCTGGCTTCGCGCCTATTGTATGGCTCTCGGCGTCTCCAGAGGGGTTCAGCACCTGGTGTGTCAACACTCAACGCCAAACAAATTCCTCAATTACGCTGCGCGGGCTTTCATGCCCCGCACGTCGGTCGCATGAGGCATAAGAAGACTTAAATATGAACAAATGCCCTCGCGCTTGAGCAGCGGGCGGGTGGATATATAGAGCCATTTTGGTTTGATTTGATGGAGACGGCACGTTGTGTAGGAGAGTCGTTAGTTTGGAGATTTTTCGGAACGCTGAAGTCCCGGGAGTCGAACGTGCAGATGGATCGTCCGCTAGGGGGTTAGTTGTAGCGCCACCTACTGTAAGTGGCTGCTTAGTGGCCACTAACGTTAAGCTTATTCGGCGTCTGCGGGTTCGTGGAGATGCCAAAAAAAAGCAATACTTCATAAGGGAATTCGACTTCCGAGAGTATTGGTGGTGGCTTGCGCGGATTGTTGAAGAACCGCTTCGCCGAGGTGGTTCGTCAAGAGCTTTTATGGTAGGCTTGGAGAAGGGTCTATGCGTGATGTTCCTTCTTCTTCCAAGACCAGAAAGCTTCAGAACTATCGATTGTAAGTCGAGGGGCTTAGAGGGCGAGGCATTAGATAAGATTTATGTCTTTCCTCTTTTATCCCCTGCTGATGTTCGATAGAATATGTGTTCAAGCGTGCTGTTATTTATAATGAACTCAAGAAGAAAGCAAATCCGCATTAACAGTTCTCTATTTACATCAGCCTCCTTGCTCTGCTGACTCCCAAACCCCATTCGGCAAGGTGGAGTCTTTCCCCCTTTTCCGCTAACCGAGAAAAGTCATGTGACCTAAGGCCAAATCAGAGGAGGATCTCAGTGGATAGCAAGTAGGCACTATTTCTGGGGGCTGGGATGTTCCAATTAAACTCGAAATTGAAGGAACTTCGGGAAAACATATCGGTCTATCTACGGCATGGAGCTTTGAGGAAGGAGGCGTTCTCAAGATGTGTGCGAACTTGCTCTATCAGTGTCTTGTGAACGGTAATGATAATTTCCAGTAGCCCGGTATTGGAAGAAAGCTTCGACTTTGGTTATTCTGTGCACAGGTCCGAGTTTCTCTATGGCGGTTGATCTATCAGTGTCTGATTTGGAGTCGATCTAGACTGATTTGTGGTCGTGGCTGTGAGCAATTACATAGCCACCACTAATTTCATACACGAGACAATTTTCCACGCTACACCATTATTTTTGACCAAACCCATCTCCACAAGCTTTCAACCAAAGTTTCTGCTCGTTCTCACTCACAAATAAATATATCTCCCTTTTCTCCAAAAGAGAAAAAAAGAAAAAACACACCAAAAATGACACTCTTCGACGGCCACGGCCACACTCCGCATGATACTTTCGAACAAATACAATCTACGGCCGTTATGTTTTACTGCCTACCTTGCCTGTGTGTTATTGCCTGCTAAAAATGCGGGCTGTCGCTTGTGGAGAAAGCCTGGGGGTCAAAGCTGCAGGTAAAGAATCAAAGCCAAGGGATCGAGAGAAAAGGCATAGTCCAAGCGGCGGCGGCGGTCATTGACGACACTGGCACAAAGGAATCATCGGAGGAGCCTATATGAATAAAAACGGAGAAGCCTTGTCATGGTGATTATATTGTAGCATCTTCGCTATATCAAGGGTCAGTTTCCTAGTTTCCTTCTCCCCAATCTTATAAGTCTGACATGGAAAGAGCTAGTAGAACATGTCTTCTTTGGACCAATCGGCAAAAAAATTAATAAAAAATATGAATGGAATTGTCTAAGTATCACAATCTCCTCAGATTTGCAGAAATCGTTCATGCCCAGGACGACCTCTGCCATCACTGCACTCTCTCTCGTCAACCCAGTCGCGAATATTCCAGTTACCGTGATACAACCCAAGATAATCATATTCTGCTTCTTCATTTTATCCAGACTGGGACATGGATATAGGTATACCTATAGGTAATCCGGAGTTTCTGGATAGATTACTATTCAGAGAGATTAATCTGGATAGGATATCCACTACTAGAGAGTAGTAGTATATCCGGATATTCATATATATCTTATAAAGGAATATTTTATATAAATATATCTACTAGTAGTCTATTAACTGGCTCTAAGATCTTATCTTCTATACTAAATTTGATCTCCTCCTTATTCTCGTTCTTATCTAGTATTCCCTAACTTCTCAAATATAATATATATTATATATTCTTATTTGCGATCCTTATTCTCTTCTTTAATATCAAGTTACCAGTTATATTAAATATATATTCGGAAGGAGTAGAGATAGTAGGAATCGCGAAGTAATTATATATAATTTAATAGATAATTAGAAAGGAGTATTACTTCGATTATATATAGAGTTATAGGGCTTCCGGTTTCGTATCTCGTGATAGAACTGATTCTGCAAGTTACTATTCAATCTTATTACTTGATATTATAGATACTTATAAGAGGATTATTATATATTCATTCTATTTATATAAAGGATCCTCTTTCCAGGACTCTTGATTTAAAGGTTTCGGTATAGGTATTTAACTATTAAGTGTATTAATAGTATTATTTTCTACTTATTAGTATATAAGTTTAATTAAGCCTATACTTCTCTTCTTATATTAAGAGAATATATATTAAAAGTGATTCTTTACTAGTTTATAATCCCGTATATTCACGCTTCTATTTACTTCAAAAAGATATACTAAAATCTTTAATTTATATCGTGAATCTGTAATAATTGTCACGAAAGAATATTATATTATAATAGTCTTTTTATAGTAATTAGAAATAATAGAATAAATTACTTTTATAATAACCTTGAGGATAGACTATATATCTTGAACTTATTAAATATTAAATTGTCTTTAGATATAAAGGTAATTTAGAATAGTATTATAGAGAGTAGAGTATTTATTAACTTGAGACTGAATAGTTAGATATTTAAAGATATTAAAAAATATAATCATCTCTTTTAATATATTCCAATTACTATTTATTAGAGTAAGGTTCGCCTTTATAGACTTATTCCACTCCTATATACTTAAAATAGTCCGAATTGTAGACTCTATATCTAGATAAATAATTAATATCTTATTTATTAAATTCTATTATATAGGTATATTATAAACTAGATCTTTATATTTAATATCGAGAATAATATATATATTCTTGAATTAAGAGCGAGAAAGCTTTTGGAACTTGAAGATAATAGTAAGACTTCGGAATTTATAAAAGGTAAAGTATTCGGAGATAGAAGGAGGAGGTATTTTATTATTCTTATAATAGTAATCGGAGTAGTACTCTCGTGATTTTACTTTAATAGACTTGAAGGCTAAAGAAAAGAAGATTAGTTAAAACTATTTATTTAATAAAGAAAATCGCATTCTGATTACTTTATATAATAATATAAAAATATATAGAAGGAAGAGTAAATAGGGCATTTTAATTCTTTAACTAGTAAACACGTCTTTCTTATCTATTTGGATTATAATATTATATATATATATAATAATATATATCTCTATTCTTATAGTTAAATATATAATAAAATTATATTTAATCGGGATATTCTATAATATTCCATTACTCTATAATCACTGTTTTAAACTCGTTTAGTATTGAGTTATTCGGGGATATATTATCTCGTGTAATAGAGATAATAGAATAGATAATTTGTAATCGATTAGTGATTTTAATTAACTTCTCTATAAGGTATTATCTATTATAAACCGGTTCTATAAACTCGAGTATATTAAGAAGTATATTATATATATACTCCTCCTTTATCTAATAATATCCAGTAACTATTATATAGTCCAATTTATTATTTCCTGTTTAAGTATTAATTATTAATATAATCCTTTCTCTCGATTAAATATATTCCTGAAGTTTATTGAATTGTATATTCTCTTTAATTTTATATTATATTTTGAGATCTTATATAAGAGTTCTTTAGAATATCTATTTCGTGATTGGAGAAAGGAATAAAAAGAGTTTACGAGTCTTAAATTAATTAATAATTCGGAAAGAGAGATTATTTTTAATAATAAATTTGAGGAGAAGAACTTGATATTATTTATTATATATTTAGTAATTAATAGGTATTTCTAAGAGAATTAGTTGGATTCCTGTTTTAGTAATATATTATTTAAGAAATTCTTTCTCTTCTGATTCAGAAATGGGAATACTATAGGGGGGAAGATGTAATAGTAAGTGAGATCTTATAGTAAAGTCTAGAATTACACACTCTCAAAACCATAAAATAATAATTTAATATAAGTATACAAATAATTAATAAAGAAGTTCAAAACTGGAGAAGACTGAATAGTAATTAAAAGTAAGAAGGCATGAAGTTTTTCTATAAATTATATTGGGAATCTGTTCTTATATCCTGAGCCTTAATGGCCACATGATAGTCTTTATATTACTATAGTGTAATCCTTCTAAAATTAATTGAAAAACCCAAAAACATATGTAATAGGACTAGTCCTGTTATATATGACCTCTTATAGATTATTACTTATCCCCGAGTAATTCTCAGTTAACTTTACTATTCACTTGCTTATTCTTTTACTTATCTGATATATTTAAGAAGTCCCGATTATTTTTACTGATTACTCTTTTACTTTTCAAGAAGTGGAAATAAGACTTATTATTCTTAAATATCTTTATTTCCGAGATTTTAAGTATTTGAAATCCCCTTTTTATTATAGTTATAATTCTGATTTTCCAAGTTTTATATAATTCCATTGACTTGTTATATTATTATAAATACAAGTCTATAAAGTTATAAAAGAATATATTATTCTCAGGATATTTAATATAATAAGTTATATTAAAGAAATTACTAAGATTATTCAATCTTATACTCTATAGAAAAGAGATATTATATTCTATAGACTTGAATCTGTTAACTTTCGGAACTTTTTATATATTATATAAAGTTATAATATTCTAGTAAGAAATACTATTTATAATTATATTATCTTCTTTTATAAGTATAAATAAAACGGAAATAGAAATCCAAGAGTATTCTAGTTAATAGATAAATTCCTGAAAGATATAAGACTTATAGAGAACTAGTTTATTCTCCTTTAATATTATAATACTTTATTAAAAAGGGTCTACCTTATTAGGGAGTTCTAAGTATTCCAATAATAGTTTCTTTTTATTTATTTCTTTAATAAGATTAATGAATTTCGGTTTTTCGAAAGTCTTTTCTATAAGCTTATTAAACTTGATAATATCTTTAGGAATAATATAGTCCTATTTCATATCTTGACTAAAGAGAATCACTTTAACACTCTATAGACTTCTATAATCTAATAAATCCCTTTTATAAAATACTAAATGATTATATCCAGGATCGAAATACTTCACTGACTGTGAATATATTATAAAGAGACTATTATTATTATTTAGTATATATATATATACAAACAGTCAAGTCGAGGGGTCTATTTATAATAATTGAATTACTATTATAAAGTAAGAATTTGGGAATTCTCCTTAACCTTTTAGTATATCTTATTAATAGTGAAAATATAATATTTCTATCTTAGTTATAAATATAGACTTTATTCCCTTTTTATTAATCTAATTCCAGAAACCTTTATAAATAATTACTATTTATTCTATAAGGATTCTTAAAGAGTCTATTAATTATTCAAGTTTTAATATATATTCCGGATAGAATTAATTAATGAATATATTCTTCTTTTAGTATTAAAGGATCTATGAATTGTTTTGGAAAAAGATTCTAGTATTAGAGTCTATTCAAATATAATAGATATTATTCCTATATTCAATTATTTAATAAATAATAATAATTTGCTTAAGAACTTTATTATAATTATTAATCTTTTTGAGAAGTAGGAATTCACTAAACTATTATAAATACTGTTTATAAAACAATTTGCTTTTAAAGAGATTATAAATAGTATAGTTTATAACCTTTTTAATAATATTCTTCTTATCCTTGAAATTCAACTCTTCTTATATATTAAAGTCCAAGTATTATATTTTTATTATATTATAAGGGCTATTATAGACTATCTTTATTTTATAGGCCTTTTTGACTAGTTTCGTGATTATTACTAGTATAGTTCTGGAAGTAGCTTTTATTATAACTTTTAATATTATCTTTATCTTCTTGATTACAGGAATCGGACTTTTAATAATCTTCTCTTTTCTATTCTTCTTTTCTTTAATATTCTTATATATATACTTACTTTTATATAAGGGTGTCTTTGTCTATCCAGACTGCTCTGGAATTATTACCTATTCAATTCCTATAATAGAAAGGCTATTCTCACTTATAGTAATATCTTTAATAATAATCTTTTCGAATTACCTGATTCTATAAAATTCTAGTATCTTGTTTCCTTTATTCGCGAGACTTATTAGATTATTCAAGTCTATATTATTAGATACTTTAGAGAATATCTTATTAAATCTCTCTTATACCTTTAATATAACTATAATCTATAAGGGAACTTTATTCGGGAAATCAGAGAACACTTCCTTATTATATCTTTCCTTTACTAGTATACTAGAGAATCTAAACCTAAACCCAGTCTTTATAAGATCTTCTTCCTTCAATTCCTTAATCTCTTCTTTCTTCTTATAATACTTGAATACCTTTATAATATTAACTAATATAAGAGTCGACTTATTATAATTATATTTAATCTATTAATTTCTTCAAAGAGTATATATATTATATAAGCGGATAGTTCTTCTAATATCTTTAGTCTATTGAATAAGTCTCTTTAATTATATATAAATATTTATATTCACATCTTTAAAGTCTTTTTAGATAAACTCGAGAAATATTTTAATTCTCTTATTTTAGATATTTTAGTATTTGAGAGTATTCTCCAGGAGTCTCTTTTCCTTTTCCCTTCCTTTCTTATCCTTTCTAATATCTTTTATAATCTTTATAAATTCCTTATTCTTGATATTATATATTAATTAAGAGTTTTCCGAAAGATCTTTCTTAATTATATTTTCCCAATCCAGTAATATCTCTTTACTTTCTCGTTTATATTATAGTAATTCTCTATTAAATTTCGTAATTTGTATAAACTTATCTATTTTAGGAAGATTCTGAACTTTTTCTCAAGTTTCTTGAATATTAGTAATCTTTATATTAGTGATTTCGAGAGTATACTAATAAAGAGTAAAGGAGTTATATTATTGATATATAAGTATTATAAATTCCTTAAAGTATTAAGACTCTTTAATAAATATATTAAAGTGATTTTTGGAATATTTTATAAAGTATTATAGAAAATATTATTATTATTATTAAATAAGAAATTATAGGAGTATACTTGTGGGATTGTAAAGGGGTTACTAAACCACTCACGTGACTGCTTTTTTCTTGAAAGGATAAGAAAATAATAATCTTATAATAATAGTAAAAGAGATTCAGTTTCAATTAGTTAAGTAATTAATCAAATAGACTTGAATTATATACTAAATTCCGATTTAAATAAGGAATAATAGAGAAGGATAAAAGTAATATATTATAGTTAATAAATATATAAAGTTAAATAGAAATTTCAAGGATATTAAGAAAATAAAAGTGAGAAGTAAATAAGGAATATACTCTTAACCCCTTATAGATTATAAGATGTCTTTATTAAAAGAAATATCAAGGGTATAATAGGAAATAATAGTAATATATATGAGTATAAAGTAATATAGTCTCGAATAGTTAAAATAAGGAAATATATTAAAGAATAAATAGATTATAATATAAATAAAAAATAAGAAAACTGCTTTTAGATAGGGGAATAATAAGAAAACAAAATCTGATTTATATACTCGTTCTGGACTCTTTTTTCCTTTTATTTTCTTTTCTATTCATTAATTATTCCTTTAATAAATTCCTTGGATTTGATTCTTTGATTATATATAAGTCTATTCTGTCTTTAAAAGTAATCTATTAATATCTTGATTCTAGATATTAAAATCACTTTTAAGGTCTACTTGATATCCAATACAGATTAGGGCAAGTCTTGATTTTATAGTCTATTTATTTAATCGGATTAAAATTCTATAAAAGTAAGATATTATTAATAGTAACTGGAATATATAAGTAATTATTCAAGTTTATATACAAGATTCAAAGATTGATAATAAAAAGAAAGGTGATAATAAAACCTATAAATAATTGAATTTTACAATTATATTAATTAGTATATATTTTATCTTTCTCGGGGATTCTTTATATACTATTATAACCAGAGCTCGGATTGGATAATAGTTTCTCCTTGACTTTATTCTCCTTTGAGAATTGTTATTTATTATATATAGTTATTAGTCTAGTTATATATATTAGTCCTTTTTAAATACTTGAATAAAGTCTCATTTACCTTATTAAACTCTTATAATACTTCACTTTTGGAAAGTCTTTTTAATATTATAAAAAACAGGAAATATATAATTCAATATTAATAATATTCTAGAAATAGTATAAATTGAGATTTACAGATAGGAAAAGTAATAAAGTTATAGAAATGATAATAACTATTTTATTAATAATAATAGAATAGTTATCCCGTAATACTTTTACTTCCCTTTAGACTCTTATATTTTACTATTATACTATTACTTTACTATAATTATATATTATCCCGTTTTCAGTTAATATACTCTTCTAGTATTTATCTCTTATTTTCACTTCCTTAACCAGTTTATTATATTGAATACTTTATTGAGGACTTTATTAAATGCCCGGAGTGGGACTTATATATACTTCTTTTAGAAATATACTCTTTTCCTTATTTAGAAATATTAATTCTCTTTCTTATTATTATTCTCTTTCTTAAATTATTCCTCCGGGAATATAATATATTTATCTCTTTTTAATTTGGATAAAGATAGTACTTTCATAATTATTCTGGTTAATTTAATAATCTCTTAGATAGTTTCTAGATATTCCGGTTCTTCTGGAATTCTATATTTCTTATAGAACTCTTTTATAGTCTCTTTCTCGAGTTTAGTATTAATCTTGAATTTCATATCTTTGGATCTTAACTTTAATATAACGGGGATATTATTCTCTAGAGAATATTAGTAATTCTTTCTTTTTATAAATCATTTCAATCTGTTTTCTATATATATTCTTCTCAATTAAGTCCTATTCAATTCTTTAAATATATAAATATTCTTTATATTATCTATTTTCTTTATCTAATATAATTCTAATTAATAGTATAAGAACTTCGTATCCCTGGATTTATCTCTATCTATTCTCTGGATATTATATATAAATACCAGATCTCCTTTTTCAATTAGTACTATATAGATATTATATATAGAATCAAAATATTCTTTCCCTTTTATATACTACTAGTCTTTCTGTAATTTGGATTTAATAAGATCCTTATTCTTTATTTCAATTTGTCTAGTCTTGAATTCAAGGAGTTTCTTTCTATTATTAACTTTATCCTATCTAAGAGTTTTTCAAGTAAAGTACCTTATCTTAACTAATAATATAACTTCTCTTTTATATACTATATAGAATAGTATAAACCCTATAAGTCTATATACTATTATTCTATTTACGAAAAGTATTCAGTTTAGTAAATCCATTCAAAGTCTCTTATTTCCTTCTAATAATATTATCAGGACTTGAACTATTAACTAATACCTGTATTTAATTATACTATTCGCTTTTATATTATATACGGAGATTACTATTCTGGCAATTTCCAGTTTTTTGAACTCTGTGATTACACTTTTCTTAAATTCTGAACCTCTATTAACTTTCAATTTCCCGAAGATACTATACCTATAAATAATTTCATTATAAATAAACTTTATCACTTTTACACTTATTAGTATCTTTATAGACTTGGCTTTTACCCATTCTGAAAAGTTGTCTTTTATTATAAATAAATAGTTATATTCCTTATAATCCGGTATTTTTATTATATTAATATTAATATAATAGAAAAGAGACACAGCTTTTATTAGATATAAGGCCATTTCTTATTTAAGTTTTATTTTAAGTTAGTATTTATAATAAGAAGTATAATACATTCGAATATTATTATAAAATCCTTATTACTAATATTATATAATTATTCTTATATATATAATTTCTTGTCTAATATATCCTATCTTATTATAAAACTCTTTCTTAATCATTTTCTTTTCTTCATTACTATTAATAACTAATCTCGGGAAATAATAACTTATAATATTCTTTTATAACTTATAGTCTTATATATTATAATTTAATATTTCCTTTTTTAACTTTCTATATTCTCCCTTTAAATAACTTTCAGACTTGATAAGTATAATCAAATATCTTATAATTAATTAATACCTTTCGGAATAGTTATTATCGAGTAGATTAAATAAAGTAAAGTTTAGTAAAGAAGAAGTTTTATTAGTATTATAATCTCTATTAGTATTTATATAATCTCCTATTAGTCCTGAAATATCCAAATCCTCTTTTTCAGATCCTATTTATTTGTCCTCTGAATTAATTACCTTAATAGTATTTACACTTAATAGTTTAATCCTTCGAGATTTTGTCTTTTTCATCTTATAATATTATATTATATATTTGTATTATTTAATAAAATCAATTAATATATTACTAGTACTAATCTTATTCCCATATTCACTCTTAATACTAATAATAGTAATTCCTATCAAGTTCAATTCTATTATAATAAAATTATTAATATCCAATTTATCTTTAGAATTATCTTTACATTACGGCCTTCTTGACAGTTTATTAATAATAGTATATTTCTTTCCCTTAATATACTATATTTCAAAGTTAAATAGTCAAATCTATACTAGTTAATATATTACTAAAACTCCTAGAAGATCTATTATTATCCTATTCAATTATATAATAAGTATATTTATATCTATTTTCAAGATAAAATAAATATTATATAACTAGAAGTATAGTTTTTGTAAACACTTTAGGACTCTTTTATACTCCTATTTAATAGTATTATATTACTATTCTATATAATTCTATAAACCTGATTCGAATCTGGAGATTCTCTTTTTACTCTTATTATTAATTTATTTGAGAGTTCCATTCCATTCTATTAGACTAGTATTAATACTAAATATAATATTATTTCAATTGTTTTTAGGATTATAATATAACTTGTAAAACAGTGACGGGCTTGTGAACTTCTCTTTCAAGACCTTTATAGTTTTCTTTTATTCAAGCCCCTATTCTCAATTAATTCTTTTTTTGAATAAGTAATATATAGACTCAGTAATCTGATTATAATTCTGTATTTATATATAATAATAAGTATAAATATCTATAAATACCTTTACTTCTATCGGATTATTATATCTAGTCTAGTTATTAATCTTTTGAACTTTAGTCTCTTCCAGTCTTCTTTCTTCAATTCTATATACGAAATCTATAATAACTATTCTATTATAATAGAATTGCGACTTCGGTCTTATATATATACTAGTCTTTTTAATATACTCTAGTATTCGATCTAGATTCTATAAATACTTATATATATAATAACAAATTCCAGATAATTTGAGTTCATTATTATAATTAGTATATAGTCCCTTAATACTAATATTATTAATAAATAGTATAGTCACTTTGAGAAATAACTCTTCCAGAATTATTATAATAATTTATATAAATTAAATAATTGAATTGATAGTTTCTTGGAATAGTATTATTATTCTCAAAAGACTGAATAGAATATAAAAAGTAATTATATCTTTATTTCACTTATCTAATATAAACTAGTTATATCCGGAGAAGAAATTAATTAAAGAAATAATTATATAACCAGTAAATTCCTTTGAGAATTCGTTCACTGAAGGGAGTAAATTAGTATCTTATAGAATAATAGAGTTTATTTTTATTATAATATTAATAAGTTTATATATTCCCGTTAATTTCTTAATAATTAGAAACTATAAATTCCTATAGGGACTATTATATTTTTCAAGTACTCCTCGTTCTAGACACTCTTAAAGTATTTTTATTATAATTGGGATTAAAGTTCTAGAATATAGGAAATTTAGTTTCTATTATATTTTATACTTAATTATTTTAATTATAATCGAAAGGCTTATATCTTCGTGAATCTTATTAATTTCTTTCTAATTGAATATAAAAGCACTTTCGTGATTAATTATAAATTTATCAAATATAGTCTTCTTATTATCCTATAGTCAAATACTAATATTAAGAGCTTTGAGTTATTCGGGCATGAATTGAGAATCTCTAAATATTATAGTAATCCTTAATAGTAAATAGTCCTTATACTTTCCAATATATTCCTATTTATATTCCCGAAACTTTATTCTAATATACTAGTCTATAAGACCTTCAGAATTGTCTTCTATACTATTATTAGTATCTATTAGTCAAATCTTCTTTATTTTCGATTTATAGACTATAATAACTCTCAGGAATTATAGAATTCTCTTAGACTTTCTTTAAAATACTTTAGATATTAATCTCTTTTACTTTTTACTATTTTTTATTTAAAACTTAACTATTCCTTTCTTTTTTGGAGAAGTTATTTATTATCGAATTCCGAAAACTCTTATCTTATCTTTATTATATTATATTAACTTTCTCTATTCCTTTCTAAAATGGCTTATATTAAAATCTCTTTATTCTTCTTTATTCTCTAAATCCTTTTTGATTTCTAGATAATCTCTTATTATTAATAGAAAATATACCAGTTCCTTTTCGGAAATTTCCTTATTTAATAATTCCTTGATTTCCTATTCTTCTATACTAGAGAGTATTTTCAATATAATTTATACTAGTATCTTCTCTATTTTCGAATTTCCAAAAATATCTTCAAATTCTTTAATATTCTATTTTATTTCTTAAATCTCAAATACTATTAAATTCAAATAAACAAAATCTTTCAGAATCTCTAATTCAGTCTTACTCCTTCTAGTATACTTTCCGGACTATATACCAGATTCTAATTTTCCTCTATATTATTATTTACCAGATTATTACTTTTATTTATAATAATAGATTTCTTATAGTCTCTGAAATTCACTTATTTCTTTTCTTTTTCTTTTATCTTTAATACTATTATAGTCATATATAAAATTCCGATTTTAGAATTTATAAATCTTTTATTTATTAAATTATCTAATTAATAGAATATTATTATTTATATATAATTAATAAAAGGTTATTCAAGTAAAATCTTATTGGATTCCCGGATTAAGAAAAAGATATTTATATAATCGATTCCTTTTCTAATCTCAATTCTAATTCTTATTACTCTAACGAATCCGGTCTTCTTTCTATTAACTATTATTATAGTATAGTATTTCATATTACGAATTATATATCCAATCTCTTATATAAACTATTCAGGGAGAATATTGACTTTAGCTCTAGTATTAATCAATCCTATATCTATTTGTTTCTTGATTGAATTTATAAAAGTAATTAGAAGATATAGAGATAATATTATAGATTTCGATTCTATTAGCTCTTCCTGAATAAGTGAATTTCCTTCTATTAGAATGAATATAGATATTATAATTAGTTCTAATAAACTTAGTCTTATAAGAGTATATTCAAGCTTATTCTTATATTCTATTAAATCTAATATATTATTATATATAATATTCACTATTTTAATTACTTGAATATATAAAATATTATCTTTTTTTTACTAATAGTTAAAAGTCACGACTAGATTAGATATATAAAAAGTATTCATAATTATCTTTTTACTCCAATTAATTTTGGAAAGAGGAATTATCTATTTCTTTTTTATCACTCACTTAATAGTTTCCTTTAAATTATTATTTAATATTACTTGGATTTCTATATCTTAGTCTAGATTTATTTCTATTTTATTTATAATATTCTTAATTTAATAGAAATCTCCTATTTTATCTTATAATCTTATTCGCGAGACTTATTCTTTTATATATATTTACTTTCTCAAGGTCTACTTGACCCTTTTTATTACTTTGACTTTCTTGTTTATAATAATAGTATTACTAATAGTATTCACGAATACTAATATTAATAGAATCTTATACTAATCCTCTAGTTTATTACTATCTAGTAAATTGAACTGAAACTGGTATTTACTTATTTCGAAACCTTTACTAATAATAGTCCTATTATTATCTTATATTATATCCCTATTCTGGTTTCTTTATATAATAGAGAATAATATTACTTAATTCCCTTAAATATCTATTACTTTTATTCACTCTTAGATAACTAATCGAGTCTCTTCTTTTATTCTTTAAAGGTTAATTAATCTGATATTAATATTATAATTAAACTTTCTATTTTGGATAATAGTTCGAGTTTAATTAAATTATCTCCGATCTCTATTAAAGAATAATAATACTACTTTTACTTCTAGTTTTAATAACCTTTAGTATTACTGATTTCGAAACTTGTGAATACACTCCCTTTTTACTAAATGTCATATTAGTGAATAATTATAAACATAATAGTCCTTATATTCTGGATCCTCTACTCTATTAATAGTCTGACTATAATACCCGGAACACTTTTCATTAATTAATTGGAATTCTATAGTATTTGTATTATTCACAAATTCAAGAGAGTTCCCTTATATTACTCCTCCTTTAGTCTATTCCGAATTCTAGTAATTTCCATTTTTATAACCATTATCTCCAGATCTATTATATTTACTATATTTACTATATCCATTCCGAAATCCATTATTATAGCCTTTTCTATACTACGGGAATCTACTTTACTAATCAAATCCATTTGATTAATTATATTTACTTAATTGATTATATTAATTACTAGATAGTTATTAGAATAGTATTAGGGATTCTACCTTATTGGCAATTATCTTCTCCAGATTATTTATAATACTATTAAGAGTATTCTGAATTATAATATAAATTTTCAATTTTACTATCTCTTCTATTAACTTATCAATTTCATTGAGTCCTGATTATTTAGTCTTGGGAATTCGAATTATTACTAGTGTGACTTGGCCTTTATATTCTTTAATAAGGCCTCTCGAAGTCTTGGGGATTAGTATAGACAGAGAAAAGAACAAGATATATTCTTGATTTCTCTTAGAGAGTAAGTCATTTACTATTTTATTAAAGTAAATTTATTTGATTTTAGAGTAGTCTGGATTATTATATTTATTATACTATTAATACTTTTCTTTCACTTTATATATTTTAATTATTATTTTATATATTTTATTATAATTATGAGTTTGTATATTAGAAGGTTTAAACTCAATATTCCGGAAGATCTTATCCTTGATTATACTATTTAAATCCTTTATAAATTCCCTAGTATATTATATTTTATTAAACTCCTCTTGGTTAATTAGTACCTTCGAGATCCGGTTAAATAGATTTATATAAACCTTGGAAATTAATCTACTAGTCTTTGCCTTTTCGATAATCTATTCTAGGAACTTCTAACTAAAATAAAGTATTTTCCAATTATTATTCTTATATTTCTCCTTTAGAATTTTATAGAATTTATTCTTATTATAATTTATCTTAGTATATTCCGGTATTATAATAATAGTATTCTTATATTAGAAATAGATATAATAGATAATCCTTTTCCTCTTTATCTTCTTAAAAATCTTATAATTATTATAAAGATTATTATATCTTTCCAGGAAGATAAAGATATTTTCTCCTTAAAACTAGAATATTTCCGACTAGTCTAAAAGTAATAGAGATATACTAGTTATAATAATAATCTTATCTTCAGGTATATTCTCGAAAACGGGAGACTGGTCTTCTAATTATAGGATTATAATATTAAGACTTATTATAATCAATCTTATAATATTCAGGTCTCTCTTCGGCTATTCTTTTAAAGACTCTATTAATGAATTAGTACCTGATATAGACTGAGATCTTTATTTCTTGGAAAAAAGGTTTAAAGATCCTGAACTCTTTCTCTTTGTCTCTCGATTACTTATACTCCGTTTTAGTTATATCCCGATTCCTTCTCTATTATAATTAAGCCGGTATTCTGAATAAGAGCCTTTATTACTACTATCTCTATACTTAACTCTTGGATATTATTATTATTTTATTTGATATTTTTTATTAAAAGTTCATTCTATATATTCTATTCTGACTAGTCTTATTACTTGTTTATTTTCTGATTTTTGTGAATCTATTCTTATTATTCTGACTATTATTTATTATTCCTTTATAACTGGTTTTCCCTTTTTTACTAATTTCCGGTTTTTCTTATACTTTCCTATTTCCTTTCGAATCTTATTCCCAAGTACTCTTTATTTCTTTACTTGAAATAAAACACTTTTCCTTTTTAGTTCTCTATTTTCATTCCTTGATTCAAGTCTCCGGGTCTGAATTAATAGTCTCTTTATACTCGCTTTTAAAATAGTAAAGATTAAGATTAAAATTAATAATATTACTTTATTACCGAGAGTTAATACTTGTGTTCAGCTCGTGACCACTTTATATTATTCTTTTGTAATTTCCGGCTTTTCCTTTATTTCGTATCTCCTCTTTTCCGAGTTAGTTTCTATTAGTTCTATTTTCCATTTAGGATTAGACTTATATCTTGTGACTAATCCAGTATTATACTATTGGATCTTTTCGGAAATTAATATAAAATAACGAAATTATATCTCTACTATAATTATAGTATATTCCGCCAGGTATAAGACGGAATAACGAACTCCCTTCCCAAGTACTAGAGATCAAAGTCCTGTCTTATAGAAGCTTTAAAGGATTATAAGAGCTTTAACTTGACTGTGCTCGATATCCCTATATTATTTACTAAAAAACATGTGGGGGGGAAGATATAATAGTAAGTGAGATCCTATAGTAAAGTCTAGAATTATACACTCTCAAAACCATAAAATAACAGTTTAATATAAATATATAAATAATCAATAAAGAAGCTCAAAACTGGAGAAGACTGAATAGTAATTAAAAGTAAGAAGGTATAAAGTTTTTCTATAAGTTATATTGGGAACCTGTTCTTATATCCTGAGCCTTAATGGCCACGTGATAGTCTTCACACTGTCGTAGTGTAACCCTTCTAAAACTAATTGAAAAACCCAAAAACGTATATAGTAGGACTAGTCCCGTTATAATACTTATATAATATTTCCGATAATGAGTCTTATAGTTATTCGTCCTATAGAGTGTATGATTAATAACTTTCTCAAAACTATAATTATCTTATATATACTTAATAGTTATCTTATTATATTACTCCTCTATTATATAATAAGTATATAGTAGATATAAACCTCTGAATATATAGTTCTATATAGACTTCAGAGCTAGAACTCTTCATCTCGCGGTTGTACGGGGATATTAATTAGGTAGTAATATAGACTGAGTAGTTACTATATTAGTGGTTACTCTGAGACGTTTCGGTAATGTTTCCCGAAATGTAAGTATTACTGGAAGAGTTGACAGAGGTGTTACACGGAAGTCTAATACTTGTTAATTACATCGCGCTATTATAGAGATCGATTATGGGTATTGTGGGAGGAAAGGAAGTATAAGGAGAGGATATTGAAAATAGTTTTATTTTTTTGGATACGGGAAAAGCTAAATCCAGTCCTCTGATTGGCTAGAACTAGTCACATAACCCTTTACTCGAATAAACTAACTATCCAGCTCGATTCCTGGATATCTATCCAGAAGGATATATCCGGATAGGTATCTATCCGCTATAGGCCGTGGATCTCACCGGGTATATCCATACTCCAGTCTGATTTTATCTCGGGATAACTATATTTTCGTCTAGTCTTGTAATCTTCTACACTATACCAGCAGGTACCTTTAGCTTAACACCACTATATTACTGTACCACTGCCCTCGTTGTTAGCCCAAAAATAGAAGCTCTGCATACTTCAATGTACACACAGTACACTGAACATTCATCAAACATGGTTTGGTCACTCGACTAAATTGTTATTGTACAATCGGAAGGTTCGAATAGGTAGAACTCTTCTGAAATCAGAACAGCTTGAAACGATGAGTTACACCCAGGCCTGGGGTACGCTGTCATATTGGTGCTAGTCTCTGTAACGGCTAAGAAGGATCTGCCTTGTTGTCACGGCTGTCCGATATTTACGATCGATCGTACTCTAGACCTCTCAGTACCGTATCTGGCTGTAGTAAAAGGTACAGAATTTGGGAGGTGTTAGCACACTGGAACTTGTTATAAACTTGGCAGGATCAAGAAACCAGGCTTGTTAATAGAGTCCTTGCGTACTGAGAACGAACCTCTCACAATTTTTTTACTGATTCATAGTGAGAAGTGAGCCAAGTCATTTCAAAATTGCACATTGATCGATTCTGAAACCATCAGTTCACTATTATAACTATTCCATCCATGTTCTCTTGGTTCTCTCAATGGCCCAAATATATTGATCTGAAGTATATTAACTTGGACGCGCAAAAAATTGAAAAGAAGACAAAAGAAGGTTAAAAAGAAAATGCCTATTACCCCTCCGACAGGCAGTTCCCATTTGGACAGTGGGAGAGAACTTGAGAAGTTTGTGGATGAGAGTCGGCACCCTAGTTATACCTTACCTTAGTAAAAAAATTGTACTCGATCTACCATACATCTCCGTAGAATTGGCCCTCGGGTCGTTATGTTTGTGGGGCAAATAGTAGTCGTTTGGCGGTTGAGGTGACTCGGTGGATGTTTTGGTGCTGGAATTCCACTGTGCGGATTTGTTTAGGAGATAGATGAGAATTTTTTTCTATTGCAAGGAGCCGAGATTACACATGGATTCTGACTAGGATATACTTGTGCACTTAGGTAAACCCACTACCTTACTGACTAGAACATATCTAGGCGACGTGTAACATCTTTTTGGGCCTTTCCAGTAATGTGCCAGGAGAGACTTCTCACACTAAATTAAATGTGCTAATCGTTTGTTAGATGACTCAAAGCAATGACTAATGACACCACCAAAAATCATGGATCCTATGATAATATATCTCAGAGGCTATAATTATTCACGGATGCAAACCAGGAAAGAGATATCATTATTGCAAGCTGATCGATTTCAAAAGGCATGTGCTATGTGACCCCTCGCTATGTCCCTTTCCCCTTCCCCCAAGCAGTTTTCTCGGTGTCATAAGCAATGTGGACCAAGTACCTCCCAGTATAGGTAGACGAGTTCTGAAGCAGCCTCTTCCATTCGGGAATCCCTTAGAAGAGTAGCCTCTTTCAATGGCCCACACCCATTATTCGACCAGTGATGAAGCAACCCAAGCCAACGATGACACAAACGCCTAGAACACTTCCAATAATCACGCCCACAGCTGCACCTGAGGAGAGCCCTCGTTCGGAGATATGGGCGATGATCTCGTGCTTAAGTACAGGCATGACAGTGGTGGAATCTTGTTCGCGAGTGGTGTACTTGGAGACTGGTAGGTAACCTCGGTGTTAACTCAGGTATGTGGGGATCTTTTTTTCCTCTCCAGATAAGTACTATTAGTTCTAGTTCGTGAGTGTTTGGATATGGCGTGAGATCTAGGTTCTGACTTGGGGAGGAGTTTTGATGCGTGCTTAGCTGTGTTTGCAAGATGAGTGATCGAGTGTTTTATTGTAGCAAGACTAGAGTACAAATGTGAACGAATTTGTAAGTTTATATATGTCAAGTCATTGCTCTGTGTCTGAAAGGCAAGCCTGGAGTGCTGAATCACGTTCAAACACTCTCCAACGGAAATTATTACACGTGATATCGTCGGAGTGAATCACTCTCTTTGGAGCTGTTGGGAAGAGGTTTGAGTCATTTAGACCTCACAAAAATATGAAACCGAAAACCAAGTTCCGTGCTCACAGCTGCAAAAAATAGTCCATAGATCATCAGCGACACTTATCCTTACTCAACGGTAGCATTGATTTGGCTCTATTAGTCTAAGAAAATTCTATTTCTCTCGCAACGACCCTCAAGTCTATCCTCTCCTTGGCCCTTAATGCCTTCTACAACCTATGATTCCGATGGCAAGTATAATCCCAATGACAGCTATTTGTATCACGATTGCTAATACGAGGGCTCCGCCGCTGACGTCTCGTCTTGAAAGACTTTCGTAAATTTGGTCTCTGGGAATAGGCATGAAGACTGTCTCGAGCTTTTTTGATGAAAGCTGGTTGATCTTCTAATGAATCGGTGGTCAAACAGTGGAGGTTTATGTCTAAGCTTGGCTTATTCAGAATACTTGTTGATTTGAGATGCCCCCCAAATAGTGATGCAAGACAAAATCGAGTTTGAAGAAGAAACACTGACGCTGGCACTTCTTTGGCCAGATTTTGGACTTGAAATTATTCAATGACGCCGTGTGAATGAGAGAAAGCAGTGAAAGCTAATGAAAGTGATTCAAGCCGAATCACTCCAATTGAATTATTAACCATATTTTATTTAGAAGTGCAGTGATTAGCACTTTACAAAATACACGTTCCTACAAGACCCTAGATTTCAAGGATAGTCTAGCTTTTGACCATGATTGTTTCAATTGAGGAGCCGTAAAGCTGCTTTACGGCAAAATTTCCCCTCTTCTTGCCCCTGCAAGAAATGAGCCTCTCCCAAAAAGCATGACTTCAGAGGTTAGGTGCGACTGTTTCGGTGGGATTCGTACCTTACTAACCATTAACCGGAGAAGAAAGCTAAAATGGGTGTAAAGTATCTACTGATTTACCCCTTTTACAATCATTTGTGGTGAATAGAAGGAGTAAGCTTATTGCAACGATGCAACCACCAACTGCATATCTTCAATAATCCTCCTTGATCTCTTTTGAGAGTTTGAGTCAGAATTCGGTAGTCTGAGCAGCATCGTTAATTAAGCTGTGACAAGATCGGCTGGAGAAGATGATGTATGTTTTGCTGACTTGGCGTGTGAGGATGTTACGTGTATGAACATGATATTCTGTCACATAATCGGTTTGAGAAGAAAGCGACAACAAATCTTAGTGAAAGGTGATAAGATAACTAATATCTAGATGTCTCTACAGGGGTCGGTTACGGATAGCAGAGCTGAGGCGTGGGTGACGCTTCGTTCACGGGCCACATGTGTGAGGGCTCACTCTCCTTCCAGAAGAATGACCCACCTCTCCACATTTCGTTTTACAAAATACGCCAATTATGTACAGAACAATGCTCAGCTTACATGGCTCACATATAAGTTGAAACTTGAGGCTTAATTAGGGGAATGACAAGCTTATAGTAAACATTGAGAGTAGCCATAACAAACACGTCACGACGGTACTAGTACCGCATAAAATAAGAGTCCCTTTACTAGTAAACCACTTTTGGGATAGAAATGAGTCTGTTAAAAGCTCATCGGTATGAAATTCTACGTATCTAGTCGGTTCCTTCTCAGTATGGAGCTCCCAGCAAGTAATATACCACGCAGAATAACACCGTTTGGAATGCCTAACAAAACGAGGAACTAACTGGTTAGCGTTATGAATGAGCTAAGTATGTGTTGTGTGCAGTACCCTTCCCTTAAATTCTTTTACACATGAGTGCTCCAAGCACGCAAATGAGAAAGAAGGCCGGGAGTCCTCCAATAATTCCTCCTATGAGTGCAGGTTCGTTGACATCTCTTGCAGAGATGTGAGCGATGATCTTGTCGTTTACAGTAGGCATTTTGGCTTGTCTTTGGGACGTTCGACTTGAGTTTGGAGATGGCTTAGACTGGGTTCTTGAGTGTTCAGAATAATTTATAGTTGGTAAGTTTGATATCAAATCGTAGATCTTGAGAAAAAAGAAGAAAAGCTGTTTCAAAGTGATAGACTCTCTTCTACCTAATGTCTTAGAAGCACTAAAAAGCTCCTTCCGTGAATCAGAATTCTTGTAACGAATGCGGCCGTGACTCATAGCTGGGGTCCTATCGAATTTGAAAGCAAATCGTCTACATTGAGCCTTCAAAACTTATTCAGAATAGTGTCCAAAGTATAGCCAACGTAAATGCAACTGATCAATACTTGATACCGTTTATAAAGAAATAGACGGTTAGCCACTAATCAGAAGCCGTACCAAAAATGCGATTATAATACCAGGTTAGAGTAATACTTTTAGCTAGTACGGTATTTCTGTGCGCTTGAATATTGCGAGACCGCGTTTGCTGTTTTCAGAGTAGTTGAGTGGAAACCGAGTAGGATCCTGAGTAAATAAAGTGAATAGTTTTATGTTTAACTATAAGCGTGCCCTAAAAACATGATAAAACGTTTCTTATTATTCTCTCATCGCTCTGCTGGGAGCTGCAATAAGCTCAAGTCATATGATCAGGCACGACTTTGAGACAGGGGTTCAGCAGAAGAATTCCCCTGCTCACGGCCTTAATGTTTCAATTAAGCTATGTGGTTTCATTTTCAGGTGCTGTTATTCTTTCAGTCACTTCGAAGCTTGACACACCAGCCAGGGTTCAGGTCAGATGCCTGATTTGTAAAGGGGGAGGACGAACAAGATTGGCTCCCTCTGCTCATAACGTACTTCAAACTTTCAAACCGATTAGACAAATCCAAACCCGACTTCATTGCATCTGGTTGCCAGTCACAATCTCAGGTTCCCCAATTCTCTGTGATGGAAATTGTCCGCTATTCAATCAATCAGCTATGTCTGGCCGCGACCACTAAGTCTTCCCCTTCTATCTTATAACAGGGGCTCAAGACAAGCTATCTTGCGCACAGAGCTACGAGACCGCCCTGGCCTTCAGTGTCTGCTCGACCCACAAAATTTTTGTGATCACCGCTGGTCTTTTCACCTGGAGGGACATAGTTCATAATCGTCTGTCTGTCTCAGTCTTGCAGCGCGCCCGAGACGGCCTCTGCTAATTCGGCTGGAATACGATGGGTTTATCAGGAAAGACGTCAGCGATGTGGATCATGCTCCCTTCTTTTGGATTAGCGAAGTGGATATTTCACAAGTTTAGTATGCAATTCGAATAGTTTTCCATGGCCACTTCTGGAAGAAGAAAGATGAAGTTCAATATTCTGGGAGCTGTGAAATTGGGCTGATTTAGAATTTCATCGATTTGAATGATCGTGTAATTCATTCTATTCCGTTGGACTTCCCTGACCATTATGGCTCGACTGATTCCCAACAGAAAGACATCTACTTCAAGCCCCCTTAGAAATACCCTTTGAGCGATCTCAGTGGTTTGCTTACTATGTTGTGGTTGAGGATGGCCATTTTTAGATTGGAATGTGAACTACTTTTAAAGAGTAAGCTTTGGTACCTCCGCAGTGGTTTTTATATTTACCTAGCACCATTTCTTGGCATAACAGATCATGATCGCAAGGAGGACAGCTCCAACTATGCCAATGATAAGTCCGTTTCTTCTGTTGGCGCTAAGGCCTCGCTCAGAGAGGGTTGCAAGGCGAGTTATGACTTGATCGTCTAAGGGAGGCATGGTAAAAGTAAAAGTGGAAATGGTAATATTGCTTGTGATGTTTGTGAGGTTTCAAGCTGTGCTTAGTTGAAGCTTATTGAAATACCCTGTGTGAAGCTTTCCTCGGTGATTTCCTAAGATGTTCTGGAGCTAGCCTGTTCGATGTTGGAATTTGGAAAAGAAGCAAGAATGCAAGAGGTAGAAGAATCTATAGAAGTGGTCGGGGAGATGAAAAGCAAAGAATATTAATTAAAACGGCAGTTGAGTCAAAATGCTTAGCAGATGACAAGCCCATTGATTCAGAACGTGCTCACAGCACAGTATTTAGTGAGTCAAGAAACGTCACTAAGTCTTTGCATAAATTCGTGTATTGGCTATATCGAGTTCAATCACGGAAAGTGCTCTGAGACTTTGAGTTAAATTGCGCGAAGCTTCAATATTCGAAGGAAAATCTAGATTTGTCTAAGGTAGACCCATTCACTCACGACTTTCCTGATCGGCTTCTAGTACGGCAGGACGTTAGTACAACTGGGTCAGAACCTATATAGGACGAAATCGCAAATCGTAAAGACCAAAAAAGGTAATAATGGGGTCGCAAATCGCAAATCGTAAATCGAGAGTATTCGTATATCGTAAAGCTGAAATCTGTAATATTAATAATAGTTACCTTAATAGTTTTGAAGATATAAATGGGATTATCTCACAAATATCTCGGGAACTTGATTTTTGGTACAAAAATATCAAAATTATATATTTGTTTAATAAAGAATTATATAATAGGAAAAAATAATAAAACTATCCAATTATAATAAAAGAAATAAAGTTATTCGTAATCTCGTACTAGCAATTATAAGAATAGTATTGAGTATTATTCCCGCTATTCTTTACTATTTCTTCTATCTCTTATTTCCTTATAATCTCGTCGACAAATAATTATATATAATTGGTATCTTCTTATACTTTATTACCGGGATATTATACTCTATTATAGTCTCCTCTTGAAGTTATTAATCGGGGATAGTCTCCTCGTTATCCTTGTGAATAGTAAAACTTCCTTTAGTCTAGGTATTAGGAGGAGTCCTATTCTCGTTATCGATATTAGTATTATTACTTGAAATAAATAGATTATTCTCTTTTATAGTCTTCACTACCTTCAGAGCCTTTCCTTGAACTTCCTCCTCCTTCTTAATTATCTTATTTAATATAATAATAATATCTTTTTCTAAAAAGACTATAATAATGGGAATATCTCAAAACTTTTAGTGAAAGTACTCCTTCTTGTAATAACTGTTTAGAGTTACCCTCTCGTATTTAATAAAAGTATTATTAGTATTATTATTGAGATTAGATTCCGGCTCGTTAATATTATTAATAATAGAGTCGATATCCTTCTCCTCTTTAAAGATAACTATAATAAGAGTCTTCTTGCTTATACTCTTAATATTCTTTTTTATAAAAGCCGACTTCTATTAAGTATAAACTCTTAAATTATAATCAAAGATAATATAAATATTATATACCTTACTCCCTTTTACTCTCTTAAACCCGGCCTTTTTATAAAAGGATCTTATATTATAGGTATTAATAAACGAAGTTCTATTAATCTTTATTACTAATATTTATTTAAGATTAATGTCTCGAGTAAAAGTAATTATTATATAAACACGTGAAAGTTGAAAAATCATTCTAATACTTAATCCTTTAACTTATAAAGTATACTCGATTAATTAAATTAAAAAGGTGATAAACTTCCTTAACTATTTCTATTAAAGTATATTAATATTATAAATATTAATATAGTTTTTATTAAAGAACTTTTAATAATTATTAATCAAATGGGGAATAATATTACTATATTAAAAGAAAGATTTGTAAATAGGAGTATTTTGGGTATTACTCTTATTAATTTATATAATCACTTTATAAAAGATTTATATTATAAGGATAATCCTAGTATTAATTATATTAACTTGATATTCTATTCAAAGTCAGGATATATTCTAAAAAATAAGAATTAAAACTAAATTTACTCTTATTCTTTTTCGGTTTATTAAAAGTATTAATCCGGGTCTAAGAACCTATAATTTTCTATACTTTCTTAATCTTCCTGGAAGATCTTATTATACTAGAAATTACTTTATTTCAAAGATTTATATATTCAGTCTTCTTTACTTCTATTATAGTATATCTAGTCTCTTCTTTACTTTTAGAAATATAAGTTATAAAACTTATAATAGATTATTAAATATGTCGCACGTCGAAAAGCGTTCTATTGAGCATGAAATTGGGGGGGGTCTATAGACTGTATATATAGGGGCTCGGAGAGCCCCTGATATCAGGTGATTTGGAGGCCAGGGGGGTACCCCTGGCGTGCAACACAGTCCCCAGGTCGTCAAGTGAGCTTTAAAGTGTACTAATAGCCTGTAGAAGAGCAGTTAACTAAATACAAAACGAGTTCAGAGACTTATAAAACAAGGAGATATGACTAAAGAGCCTGCTTGCCGAACTGGCAGATCAAATAACCGTGAAATACCCTGCTTTCGTGTTCCGCTTCAAGGATCCGCATTCTACTTAAATATATTATACACTCTCAAATATATTCGTATACCCTTAAGCTTGCGAACACTCGTCCCTGGCCGAGTACTTGTTTTCAGGCCTTCCAGATATAACCCTCCCATACCCATTCATTACTCCTTTATCCCTGTTCTCCTCCTCGTTTTTCATCCTTCACTTACTAACACCTCCATAAACGTCTATAGCAGTTTTGCCTTATTACTATAATCCCACTAACATTCCCTTCAGTACTCCGTTAACGCGTCTTGGCAGGACGACTACGAGCTCTTGCGTCTACGTACTACTACTATACTTCGCTCCACTTGGAGAGGTTGCAGATTAACGGGATATATACAGGATACGGCTGGTTATGGTTATTAACGTGAAGTATATGCCTGTATTGTTACAGGGCTTATTGTTGAGAGGGGAGCTCGTTGTAAAGAGCTTGGAGATATATGCCTATGTCGTTGTAGGGCTTGATTGAGGAGCTCGTCGAATTGAGCTGGTATGAGAGGTACGCCAGCGTACTCAGGAACACCGCTGACGTTTCGTTGTGCCTGTGTCGCTACAAGGCTTATTTTGGTGCCTACGTTATCGTAGGGCTTACTTGAGGAGCTCGTCGAATCGTGAGCTTGAATTGAGGTTTGCCGTACAGTATGCTCGTGCGCCCGTACGGTCTTGTTGTGGAAGGATAGCCAGCGAAGGCCTCCGACCGTTGGATACCTGTATTGTTACAGGGCTTGCTTTGGTGTCTACGTCGTCGTAGGGCTTTCGTGAGCTCGTCGAATCGTAAACTCAATTGAGGTATGCCGTACGGTACACTCGTGCGCCCGTACGGTTATTATTATTGTGGAAGGATCAGTCAGCAAAGGCCTCCGACCGTTGGGATGCCTGTATCGTCACAGGGCTTGCTTTGGTGCCTATATTATCGCAGGGCTTTCGTGAGCTCGTCGAAGCGTAAGCTCAATTGAGGTATGCCGTACGGTACGCTCGTGTGCCCGTATAGTGTTGTTGTGGAAGGATCAGCCAGCGAAGGCCTCCGACCGTTGAGATGCCTGCGTCGTCACAGGGCTTGCTTTGGTGCCTACGTCGTTGCAGGGCTTTCGTGAGCTTGTCGAATCGTAAGCTCAATTGAGGTACGCTGTACAGTACGCTCGTGTGCCCGTACGGTTATTGTGGAAGGAGAGCCAGCGAAGGCCTCCGACTGGTGGGAATACCTGCGTGTCCGCAGGGTTTCAGGAGGGCAGCTCATCGAATCGTGAACATCAATTAAGGTATTATACTCCCTTAATGAGTAAGGAGAGCGGAGAGCGTTCCTAAGTGCTACACTGTCGCGCAGCGAGCTTGCTATAACCGGGGCTCATAACTGTCGCATGTCGAAAAGCGCTCTATTGAGCATGAAATTGGGGGGGTCTATGGACTGTATATATAGGGGCTCGGAGAGCCCCTGACATCAGGTGATTTGGAGGCCAGGGGGGTACCCCTGGCGTGCGACAAAATAGTAATTAAAATATTAGAAGGAAGGATAGCTTTAATAGTAATAGTGATTATAATAGTATTTGCGATTAGTATATATATAAGAGAGGATATAACTATCGAATAGTAGTTTAGATTAAAGAATAGATATTAAGAATATAATTTAAGTATTATACTTATATTAAAGTACTTGATTTCGGTCACTTTATAATCTAATCCTAAAAGGAAATCGAGTATTATCTTGTTTTTTAATAATTTAAAGAATAAGTAAAAAGAATCTGGAGGAAGTTTACTTTTTTAAAATATAAGAAAATACTCTTGATTATAGAAACCTATTATACTATAATTAATTACCTTGAAAGCTTGGTTTTAAACTAGATAGTAACTAGAAGAGAATTAATAATTTAAAAGGAGATTTTATAACCTTACCTCGCTTAACTCACGTGAAAGCGATTTTATTGACTATTAAGTATTACTAAATCTAATCGGATAGAATAATATTATTATTAAATATAAATAATAACTAGAAAAAAAAATCAAGTATATTAAAATAGTTTATTTTTAAATAAAATAAAATATATAATAATAGTATAATAATAATAATATTCCTTCTAATCTTTATTATAATTTTAATTCAAATTAAGAAATGGATTTTCTATTCTTTTTTATATTTTATTCCTTTTAATTAATAGTTTACTATTAATATATAATCTTTATTATACTATTATAATCTAGTTCCTTTAAATATTAGTCCTCAAATTGCCCTCTCTATTACTCTTTACTAAAGAGATATATCTATTAGATATGAATTTCCTTTTATTATTATTATTATCTCCGGAAATAGTAATATTAAAAGTATTAATATTTTCACTTTTAGAAACTCTCTTATTATCTTTTAATAATAGATAATCTATATCTCTATTATATAATCAATTATTATATTCCTTATTCGTAAATTAAATTCTAGTTTCAGGTTTTTATTCACGAGTAGTTCTCAATCTAATAGTAATTTCATTATCTAATTATTAGTTATAAGAATTAATTAGTTTAATTAATAGTCCAAATTAAAAGTATTTCCTATTATTAATATATATTATAAACTTTATATAAAGGTTAATATATATTAAGGTATACTTTGGAGTCCTATTAATTATATTTATATAATTAATTAAAAGCTAATATCCGATTTCCTATAAGGTCTAATAATACTATTATAATATTTCTTTAAATAAGAAAGTATTAATATTCCAATTCAAATATAATTCCTTTATTTATATAATCTTCTTTTAATTAGATCTAATACTATAATCACGAATCCCGGGGAAAGAATAATTATAGTTTATTTATAATCTTTTAGAGATAATATATAGGCGATTAAATTAAAGGTATATTTAATATTAATTTCAGAGATAAACGAATTGATTAATAATATAATAAATAATAAATATATAAATATATAATATAATAATTATATAAGATAAACTAGACTTGGAAAATAATCTCCTTTAATATAAATCCTGGAAATATATCTTTCACTTATTCAAAACTCCTTTAATAAATTATTCTTATTATATTTCAATTCTCTGATTTATAATAAATATCCCAAATTAGTATATATTACTAAACTCGTATAGTTCCCGGTCTTCTCGAATTATAATAATTTAGTAAAGAAGATAATGAGTATTTACTACTATTAGTATTTTAAGGCCTCGATCGGATTGAATATAGAATAGTATAGTATTTCCCTCTTTAGTAATATTGAAATATTATATTAAAGAATTAACTATTATATTATTTAATATATTATAATAATATCAAGATACGAATCGAGTATAACTATTAATCCTGGTGTATATTTCGATTCCTATAAATCTCAACTTGTAATAGTTATTAATATTCTATACGAAGTTCGGTCCCGATATAATAAACTCTCCTTGAATAGTCTTTAATTCATACTAATAATAAATCAGTCCTTCGGGATTAATCTCTCGAAAGGTAACTTTAATTATAATATAATTAATTATATAATCCCTATCCCTATTAATACTATGAGTATTCAAGTGTATATATATATATCTAGTATTAAAGTTTCGAGCTATTCCAAATTCTCTATTCTCATGGATCTCAACTTGTAAAAGCTGATAAATCTCCTTAATAGTCTTATTAATCTTCTCCCGAAATAGATAATATTATAGTCCTAGATATTTTCAAATCTCCTGAACCTTTTGAGTATTAATCTTATATCCCCTATCTACCAAGACTCGAATAATATCTATATCTGGCAGACTAATATCCTTGAACAGGTAGACGATTTCGAGATGTAATTCGGGAGTCTCGATAAGGTATATCTATTTAAGGAAGTTTCAATTGTGAAGGTGTTATTTCAAGGTACTTTCGTTTATATTATATTCGTGGTCTTTAAGGAGAATCTGGTAGATCTCTGAAAGTGATATATTATTATTATAAAGCTCTTTAATTAGACCCTTATATACTTCGAGAGCTTTTAATGGACGAACCATTATTAGTAGTGTTATTAATAAAAGAGAGAGGAAGTATAAGATTAGTTATTGGAAGAGAAGCTTAAAGCAAGTGAGGTGTATAAGACACTAAGGTATAGTAACTAAGTTAAGAACCCCTTAATTTCTCCATATTCAGATAATTATATCTTCAAATATATTATATTATATTACTAAAGAAGCTCTGGATAGTAATATGGCTAATATATGACTGAGTTATTACAGATTTCTCTTTACAACTTACGATTTACGTCCCTTCTCGATTCGACCAATCAGAGCTTACAATTTGCGATTTGCGATCCCGTTATTACCTTTTTTGGTCTTTACGATTTGCGATTTCATTATATATACGATTCACGATTTGCGATTACCTCCTACGATGGTTCTGACCCAGTTGTCATAACGTCCTGCCGTACTAGATCATTCAACCCTCAAAAACAAGGATCGATCCAGCTATTCCTGATGTTCAATTTGATTCACAGTTGATATTGTAGATCTGAAAGGGCTATTCTTGGCAGCTTCAAGGCTAGAAACCAGTCAGCCACATATAGAGGTAATGATCATGTCAGGGAAGACTTCAGATTCACCTGTTATCTTATCACATCCGTCCCCTGACCGAAACACAAAAGTTGAATACGGCACCACCGAAGACAAGAAACGATCCGAGGACTATTCCGACAACCGCTCTATCTGAAAGGGTGGCTATTTTTGAAATAGCACCCATACGCGACAACAGCTTGTCGTTAAGAGGGGGCATGTGTTCGTCAGGATAGTGTTTAGCTTGAGGAATATTTTGATGCTGGAAGGCCTTCTTCGTTGATTTTTTTTTATGTGAGATGCTTCAAGAGCCGAAAAATGTGGATTGAGTTGATAGTGACTTCGTGGGGTAAAGAAGTAGCGGGCCGTGAATTGGGGGATAAAAGAGGAGGAAATTCAGGCAGAACCCAGAACGCAGTTCACATATGTAACAAGCAGAAACAATATCTGAATAAGTTGAGTCTAAAAATAAAGTGATTCATGACGATGAGCAGATTGTAACCGTAGCGTAGAGATAGGGATGAAGCTTAGATTCTTGGCCACTAATTTGAGTCATGTATGTTGTAAGCATAAAATTTAAGTCGGATGCAGTAAATCTCATCGATTGAAAAGTCTGTTGAATTTAGTGATGCATACCTAGATCAGACTCCCTTAATCCATTATCTGCTAGCAAAGTTGGTCGGATTGTAGGCCACTCCCCCCATTCCATCCACTTGCATAAGCGGGCAGCGAGTCACAAAATGCAGGTTTGAAGAGGTCATTGTTGGCGGCTTCACGGAAGTCAACATATAGAGCAGTTTGACTTTCGTCCGCGATATCTTGCTCTTAACTACTTGAGAACTCCCCATATATGCCGCTAAATGTAAATAAAAATTCGCAGGGGCCACACAGCTTCCAAAGATTCTGCAATACCTGCTGGGGAGATCCAGATAGGGTAGACGTTAGAGCTATGAGAGATATGGAAGAAACTTGATCATGAATTGGTGACATTTCTCTCAACCAGGCCTCTTGCCGAGATGGGAGAGAGGTCGGTGTGGTTGAACGTGGGCATATTAATTTAGAACCATTCGATGGACTTTCTTGCTAGCAGTGGTGTGAAGGTTTGAGAAGGACTTAATATTAAGTCTATCATGAAATTGAGAGTCTCGAGATTACCTATATTCTTGCTATAATGGCAATGATAATGTGACTAGAATACAGTATTCACTTGCGTCTCCCAAAACTACAACCGATTTGAGCAAAATGTCGATTCCAGCCACTTTCCAACAACAAGCTTTTCCGCATATGTTACATTCACTACCTCCCTTCCAAGAACCGCAAGTCATCTAGCAAAAGGTATTTTTGAGCACCAATATCTCCAAAGACCTCTCACCATAATTTGACAGCGGTCACGAGAAACGGTTCAATCATGATTCAAGGACCTCATCCTTGACATCAGCCTAAATAAGCTGAAAGATTCCTTAAACAACATACCATATCTTCTTCGATAGATTAACCATATCGCCAGCGCTCCGAGGAGCGTTAGGATGATGCCTGTCATTAGGCCCAGACCTGCCAGAGCCGCTTGGGAAATTGCTCTTGTGGAGATGCGTAATATGTGATAATTTTGGATTGCGGCCATGATGAGGAATCCAGATGCTTGGCAAGGTTGATGAAGAACAGTTGCGGCTTGCTATCTTTGCAAAATTCAAGATATTTTGAGCAATTACGAAAACTTTTTTCGAATTCAATTGTTCTTGAGCAGCTATGGTTGTATTGATGAATGTACCCAGAGAACGTTGTGAAAAGGGGTCACGGACTTCTATTTTGCTTTGTCAGAGTCGGGGGATTTGACTCAAGCACACTTCTTGGAAGGTTGATTCACACAACCAATACCTTTAGGAAGGAAGCAGAATAGTCCGAGCATATTCATAGAAGTAAGAAAATTGATATAATTATAAACCATTCACGAATTGCTCGCACGAAGCCTTACGAGGTTACGATCTATAGTCACAAGAATGTTTGAGTGGAATGTTTTTAGAAGCTCATCGATTATGGCCTACGTTATTATGCCATCTGCCACAGTAGCGATTCCTGTCCCCTCCCATCTTCGACTATTTTACCGATATCTCGGGTTGTGGAGATAGAAGAAAGGTTCTCGCTGGCAACGCCGATCGAAAGCATTAAATGTTCTCAGGTCAGGTCGCCAACGGTAATCTCGTTGGAACTCATTAATGTAAGGCTCCCACGAGGAGCCAGCGCCTTCGAGGAGTCCTGGATTACGCCAGCCATGTATGCTCTCGTGAGCTCCTCGCCTCAGGGAGCATAATGCCTCCATAGTTGCAGCCTCCCGAAGAGTCATTATTCGTCGCCCCTCGCCATTATCCATGCTTTTATGAATTACTTCTTACTTGCTTAGGTACTTGTTTCTAAGATATAATCTTAGAAATTTCTGAAAGTTTTTTTTTTGGTGAGCAAGGTTGAGGAAAGAGGAAACAGAACAAGGAAATTTGCAATCTATATATAGCTCACGACAAGAGGTATACGATTCGAGCATATTCCAAACGAGTAAATGTGATTCCCACTCATTCCTATCTTACATCCAAAGGCTATGAAGCTTAATAACTTAATAATATCGACGCTAAAGGGAGAATATTATTAGGCAAAGGTGTGATAAGGTAAGTCAACTTACTTTTCAGTAGGGCACACTCAAAAACACACTTCATTCAGGATAAGCTGACGCTTAACAAGCAGCAGTCCGTGTTGACTAAATATATTTGGCTCATTCTTCATTGCTTTTGACCTTTAGTCTGGTGAATGCAGTAACACCTGTGCTAAAGTGTCGTCATGAGGTTGTGCTTCAAAGTTCAAGCAGTCAACTCTACTTACTGACAGCGGGACTCGAAGTGTACTCATGACTTATTGATCCATTAGAGTATTCATGTATTAGTAAATACTCAACTGTACCTCCCTTCCCTTTCCTACTATCTATTCCCTACTCGTTCTCACAATACACTCTCCTTGTCTCACAACACCCAAATCACAGCAATCCACCCAGCAACCATAAGTCCGTAAATCACCACACCTTCCCAACCTCCATACCCCGTGCTCGCTACCCCCGAGCTCGCAGTACCATTATAAACCAAGCCCACCAACCCATCAAAACCCCTCTGCAAAACGTTCTCCTGCCCCCTCACAACTTCCTTCCACTGCTCCCCAACGCCCACAATTCCCGCACTCGCATTCCCAACATACCACTCACTCTGCACAATATGTTCCCAGTTCCAGCCCAGCACCGCGAGAGAGAATTGAGCATCAGTGGGGGCCGCGACGTAGAGAGCGGAGGCGAGCGAGGTGTAGGTGGCTTGCTGGGACCAGGAGGATTGCAGGGAAGAGAAGAGGGCGGGGATTGCAGAGGCCTGGGAAGGAGAGAGACGGAGGGAGGCAGGCCAGGTGGGCGAGAAGTGTGGTGTTGTTGTTGAGCTGACGGAGTGTTAAAAAGGAGGAGGGCATTCTGAAAAGGAGTACGTACGAAGTCTGACTTGGAACCGAGCAAGTTGATCCAAGCGGCGGTGTACAAATCGCAGTCTCTGCCCCAGATACTGGCGAATTAGGAATATAAGCCGTAGGTTGCTGTGCGGAAATTATTCCCGGCAGCACCATCACTAGAACGAAGCCGACGGGATGGAAACTTGGGCTCTTCATATTCAGTTCTTCTCAGACCGTGTCTGGATAAAAACGAAGCAACGAATAGCGGAACTTCAACTTCTACCGAGCTCACTCGGCACAAATCTAGCAGTCCAGAGACCAGGGACCGAAGACTTAAATAAGACCCCCCCGGCCCACCTAACTCCCAGCTGAACTCGTCCAGAGTCCCTCATGAATCGTTCCTGCAGCAAGCCGATAACGGCCCCTTGGATTCGCAGCGCTCTGCCTTGGTTCCTTGACGCTGTGCAACGTTGATTCATACAAGTCGTCTAGCTTCTGCAAGAAACCGGCTTGGCCAGCGTTGTCCGGAGAGGGTACACTAGTGTTTTAATAGAGTGTATCCAAGGAGCTACACAAATCAAAATTCATATAGTCGTGACACTTGGCACAGAGCACAGATCGTGAAAAGAACGAACCGGGAGAGGGAAGGTGGATAGTCATCCCTCTGCATTCATGAGTTTCTGAAATTTAAGGACAAGATGCAACGAGAAAGTTGGATTAAGGAACCACATCATAGCCCATAATTCTACGCCAGGTACTTGAATTTCTCTCCCACTCTATCTCAGACTCATGTCATAACCCTTAGCCCTTGCTCAGCCCTCTTCGCTCTTTCCTTCCTATCCTTTTTTATTTTTTTTACTTATTTAACACCAGTCTCCACCACATTCTTCTGCGCCTTAAAGCCCACCACAGGCAACTTACTTCTCAACGCCAAGCTACTCAACACCACACTAATGCTACTCATCGCCATCGCCAAACTCGCCCAAACAGGATCCAGCCTAATATGCGTCCCACTCCCACTCTTGAACGGATACAGCGCCCCAGCCGCAACTGGTAATGCGATTAGATTATAAACCAGGGCCCAACCAAAGTTGAACTTGATTCTCCTGAAGACGAATTTACTCAAGTCCAACAAGGTGAGGAGAGAATTGAGATTCGAAGAAACTAGCACGAATTCCGCGGAAGAGATAGCGATATCACTCCCCGAACCGATCGCGATACCGATATCTGCAGTTGTGAGAGCTGGAGAATCGTTGATGCCGTCTCCTACCATCGCTACCAACGCTCGATTTTGGGAATGCTCTGCCCCGTTTGGACCACGTTGCTTCAGAGACTTTTGTAAATAATGGATTTTATCCGCTTTCTGGCTGGGGAGGACGCCCGCGATGATGTTGCTAGCTGGGATACCGACTTGAGCTCCAATGGCATTTGCTGTGATCTGGTTATCGCCAGAAAGCATCCAGACATCTTTTCCTCGTTTCTGGAGTGCTTTAATGATTCCGGTTGCTTCTGGTCGAACAGGGTCGGAGATTGCGAAGGCGGCTACAAGTTGCCAGGACGGTGTTGCGAACCAGTGATTTTCTTCGTTCTTTGTGTGAGACCTTATAGCGGCGAGTGCCACGGACCGACCTTTTGATTTCCATTGATTGATTCTAGTGTGAGCATGTGATATGTCGACCTGGTTATCGGACATCAAGAGCTCGTTGCCGATGATCATTTCAGTTTGGTCGTTTGTGGCGTTGATCTGGAATGATCCCTTCATCCCTTTCCCGGCGACTTCTTCCAAATTGTCGACGTTGATTCCGACGTCATGTCCCTTCAACTGCCTCTCTCTGCAGAATGAAACTAACGCCTTCGCGATTGTGTGACTGCTATTTCCTTCAATGGCAATGACCATTCCCAGAATCCTTCTCTCAACTTCGTTTTCATCTTCGGCGACTTCAACTTCGAATGCGAAGCGCTTGGCATCAGTAACGACCGGCTCACCACCAACAGTCAAGGTCCCAGTCTTGTCGAATACAATACAGTCCAGTCTGCTGGCTCTTTCAAAGGCCTCACCTCCGCCCTTAACCAAGATGCCATGCTTTGCAGCCAAACCACCGCCAACAAATATGGCGGTGGGCGCAGCAAGGGCAAGTCCACATGGACAAGCAACAACGAAGACTGCGATTGCAAATTGAAGTGACCAAACGACCCAGCCGTCTGTCTCAGAACCGAGATAATCATCAGGAAGCGCTCCTGAGAGACCCAAGCCAAGCCAGATGACCCACGTTGTGATAGCAACCAGGGTGACAAACGGGACGAAGTAACTGGTCAAGGTATCTGCAATGCGTTCCATGGGAGCTCGTTTGGTTTGGCCTTCGCGAATGGCTTTCACGATCTGGTCAAGCATTGTTGATCCCGCAACTCCAGTGATCTCTATTGAAACAGGAGCATCCTTGTTGACCGTGCCGGAGAAGACCTCATCTCCAATTGCTTTCTTGACAAGTCTCGATTCTCCCGTGAGACTGGACTCATCGAATTTTGTCTCCCCTCGAATGACTGTCCCGTCGCAGGGAGGAGATCCTCCGTGTAGGACTTTGACGACGTCACCAAATTCCAAAAGGTCGACGTTGACCAGTTGTGTAGTTTCACCGCCGTTTCCGTTTCCGTTCCGGAGAATTCGAATGCCATTTTTGAGGGTCTTCTCGCTTGCCGCAAAGTCGGAGTCGGACGCAACCAGAATTGCCTCTGTGGGCCTTAGCTTCCCAAGCATGGCGACAGCATCTCCTGTCTTTGATTTGCTGTATGATTCAATTAGGCGGCCGACGAGCAAGAACAGAGTCAGAAACACCACTGAATCGAAGTAAAAGGAACCATTATCAACCATCTCATGTGGATGAACACCAGCAGCAATCAATTGGGCAACCGATGACCAGTACGCAATCGAGGTACCAACAGACATAAGCATATTCATGCTACCAAATCGGTAGAATCTTCGCAACATTGGGGTGGTGCTTCCTGGCCTCCACATGGATCTGATCTCCTTCAAAGCGCGGACATGGAAGACATCAGCACAGACGAAATAGACAGGGGTTGCCATGATAAACAATGCCCACTGAGCTCTGCTGATTCCTGCTCTCAGTGGAGTCATAAGGAACTGGCGTCCGGGATCATTTGAAGGAATTAGACTCATATAAACAATTCCAATGACGAGAGTTGGTACGGCGAGCGCTAGAGTCAAGGCGACTCTGATCAAGATCCGGAGTTGTTCTCTTGTGTGAATCTTCCGGGATCGTTCTTCGAGTGTTGGTGGATGATATATTGTTGGTTTGAATGCTCGGTCTATCTCTGCAATCGCAGTGACGATATGTCTGATCGTAAAGGACGGGAGCTGCGGAGTATAGAGGACAGTCATGACTGGATCACGTACTGTCGGTGGCTTCTCAACCTTTACTCGCCCGGTAAAAGTTTCGATAGCATCAATGACTCGGCCAGGACAGTTGTCGCAGTACATTCCTTGAATCAATATATCAACTGTCCTATGGATGCTTCGTTCATGTGAACCCTTCTCTGCTGCTTCTAGGTTGATCACATTGTCGAGCGTTGCTTCGAACCCAATATCTTCGATGTTACCACATATGTCGTTTTTGTGCTCCTCCCCGTTGAAATCGACAGTAGCACTGTTCGAGATAAGATTGACGACGACCTTCCGGACCCAATCCTTCTTTTCCAGTTCCTTGGTGATCGTATTAGCACAGGCTGCACATGTCATTCCCCCAACTGCAAGAGAAGCTCTCCATGTATCCGACCCTTTCGAGTCGACGGCGACCAAGGGAAACCCAGTTTGCTTATCTATGGACGACATAGTTCCCACAGGTGTGGTACTTGCAGTGGTAATCGGTTGCGGTGTTCTCACCAGTTCGGTCGATTCGGAGATGGGAGGCTTGACTGTTGGAGTTTTCTGCTTCCCGGCAGCCTCTTGACGACATGATTCACAGATCTGGAGATGCCGACTTAAATGTTTTGACCGGCTTCTGGAACGGGCCTCGGCAGGCTGAAATCTATCAATGAAACGGTCGAGATAACCTATCTCGCCGTCCAGGCAGAACTGCAAAGGTCCACTGGCACCTAGGCTGCGCATGCTTGTGGGTGCGGACTCATGATCGGCTGCAACGTCGTAAACATCGAACCCAGCTGCTCCTAAGGCATCTGCAATATCTTTGACCGATAACAAACTGTCGTGTTTGACAGTGACCCAGGACGAGAGCAACGAAGGCGACACGGCGATTGGCGACGGCTGCAGGCTAAAGAGGACGTCCTTTATATGTGCAACACATGAGGGGCAGTGCATATTCGATATCAGAAACGAAGTCGTAACTACCGCTGATCGTGTAACAGCCATGGCAGGCTGCACCAGCTTATCTGTATGTACTTGATCTGGTTGTTGTGGTACCGGTATAGAGTGCGGAAAGGAAGCCATCGCGGATGAATGCTCAACCAACTTTGGTGGAAAGAAAGGAAGCCACGCAGCATGTGAAGAGATAAAGAGAAGGAGGGAGCGACAAGAACCTACGAGAAAGGAGACGCGCTTCATAAGCAATCAAGCGCATGACTCTTCAGATACCCACCTGCTGTTTCGACCTGCGCTGGTTGTTGGTTGTCGTTGGGTGAATTCTTTCGATGATGCCGAATCGGTGGCGTTTCACGCGCAAACCACGCAGACCCACCGCACAAAAAGCTCACTCAGCGCACGTGACCGTCAAGTGCTGTCAGTAAGGTATTGGAATGACGATACGGAGTGAAGCCAAATGATACTCGAGATGAAGATTGAATGCACAGCAAGGCAGTGATCAAATATAATTGAAGAGTGGAGCGGCAGTTCACAGAAATGCCGGATTGGAGCTGACACTCGCGAGTCACGTGAGGCTCTAGATGCACAATGTAAAGAAAGCAGTGGAGATTCTGGAATCCCAAAAAGAAACTAAAACTTGAGAGTCGGAAGCATAACTCTCAAGTCAAATTTCAAAAACTTTTGGGGACCGTTGTCATTTTAAAGTTATCTTAGCCCATCAGCCCCATTTCTCGCCTGCAAGAAATGTGCTCATTTTCTCGCATGACATATCCAACTCCAAATTGTTTACATTTTAACACATGTACCTATAGAATAATCAAGTGAAATTGACCTGGTACAGTCTTGGCTCTGCTTGGCTGCAGTTGCTCGTGAGAAGCCTGTCTGAGCCTTCCTCAGTAGTCGGTTGCAGTAGACCTGGGGTTTTCGGGGTCAGAAGAGGCGTCTCTGCCACGATTTTTGGTAGCATCTCTAGGTAAGGAACTTTGAATCACCTCAAATCATACGATAAAAGTGTCCCAGCCACCTGCATCTAACAGACCCCGAATTTCCATATGCTCTTATGGTTTTATCACGTGAGTTGCCCCAATGACGGGACCTCCGTATTTTTACCTTCGGATCTCGCTTACTCCGCCAGCCTAATCTATTTACTTTCACCGAAACAAGATGTGAAACCTTATCTCGGGCTTAATCAATTGATAGTGTTATGCACCCAACATCTGCAGTGGGGGTTTCAGTCGGAGATATATCCAGAACAACCCTTGATCAAGGCCTTCATCAATAAATATCTCGAATTAATTGAACGCAATATATTCGGAACTTAGACGGGTACAGTCCATAAATCCCCAGATTCCCCTTTCGGTATCAGCCTTGAGAAAGCACAACGTATTCTTTTCGTTTCAAATCTTGGTTTATGACTCGCAGAGGTTTCGTGTCGTCAGTCACTTCTTCCCTCATTGACTCTTAAAATGAGTTCCCTACTGTATTTTCTTCCCTTGATAGTAACAATCGCACCTCCAAAATGCCCATTACAATTAGGCGGCCGTGTCCCTTCAAGTGCTACCTTGACATCTTTCGACTTGAGCACCAGTCGCTTCAACCCAAATTACGATCTCGGAGCTTGTACGCATATATTCACTTAAAATCAGCCAACGCACTGTTCTGATAGGCCTAAAGCTCTAAAGGGGAGCGACGTCTTCGAATTTCCATCCGTGAAGCACTGACTGGTGCAACATCCACAACTCCGCTCAAGGAGAAAACACTGTCTAACTCGGCCACTAGCCTCTCTGCCTTCATCTCGTGCGCTCTTCCATATTTAGTTGTGCACGCAGCCCTGCTGCCCATTGCCAGAAGAGGTTTGAGCTGCAAACTGAAACCCAATTGCGAGATGGGGGTGAAAGCGAAAATTTCCCCCATAGCCAACTCGGAACTGTCAGTAACTCGCTCGCCTACTTCAAGGACAACACTTCAAATTCTCGGAACACAGTCCTGACTTAGTCTTTGAAACACTTCCCCAAATTGATTGCGAAGTTTAGGATATCTGCATTACGTGATACTTAGACACCGAGTGCTTCGAAAAGGCTAAAATCTAAGTGTTTCAATTTAAGTAATAGGAGGTGAAGTAGATTTTGTTTGATGATAACGACCTGCTTAATAAAAACCATAGGCTAGGTAATTGCCTGAGGGTTTCCCAAGGGATAAAACACACAGTTCTGCTACGCACACTTACAGACATTCGTTTTTTGCTATGGAGGTAAGGTAATCTAATGGTAGGTACGTACTTAGTGGGTGATATCCCACGTGACGTGGCGGGGTGAAATGAGGGGTCATTATGGAATCTTTCCAGGGCTTCTAGGGCCTGATTCCCTAAATTTAGATTCCACTTTCAATCGGATACATGTTCAACAGAACAATCTCAAGAAGATGTCGAGGAGAAACACTCTATGGTTGCCGCCTTACTCGTACAATCGTATTACATATCCATTCACGCCCCCAATATTTTTCCCAGGGTATCATCTATAAAAAGCAAAACGAAAGTCCCACCAAGCCCATTATTGTCCTACGCCTTATCAAAAACATAATAATTCGCCTCAAGTTGGTCATCATGCTGCTCAGGCTTAGCATGCACGACAACACCCACTGAACTGGTAACAATAATTCCATCTTCACTCGTCCACAGCGCCTCCTGACTCTCCCTGTTCAAATCCTCATTTCCAATTCGCGTAATTGCCATGCCCATATCTCCCTCCTCAGCCATTCGCTCAGGACTCATCATGTCCCTCCTCCCATCCCTCACTGTTTTATTACTACTAGATATATGACAACTCGACGACTGAGACAGAACCTTTTGTCCCTGGAGTGTTGAAAGCGTAATACTCTCATATTGATCTTTCCTAGTCGGCGTGCTTGGCCGCGAGATGTATTTCGACCAGTATATTTTCAACGAAGGAGCGTTGGCGGCGATGATCGCAAGGTCAATCTCGATTGAAGAGACGATGATAAGTTTTCCAAGGGTATAAGTGAGGTCGATATTCTTTTCGAAAAGATTGAGGACGATGATTCGGAGCATAGAGACAAGGACGACGAGGCTGCCCAAACTCACGATGCTGATTAGGGTGAGCCGTTTACGAAGGCTTACTTGGATGTGCCAGAGTGGGCGAATGGGAAGGATGAGGATGGCTATGTCCACGAATGCGCTCTGTGTATCGGTTAGATTGGCTGCATCAGTGAAGTCGAGGAGGAGACGACTTACAAATCCTGTAGGCACAAAAGCGAGGACTGCTCGGTCCACACACTTGGTAGTGGGATGAGCTGCGGGGTGAAAGAGTGCATCTAATGGCATACATTGGAGAACATAAAGAGTCCACGTAATTGTTGAGAAGATGGTATTGAGACCCATGGTGCTGTAGACCAAGTACCTAAAGGTTCGAGTAGTGGCAAAGCGAAGGTAGAAGAGGAGAAAGGCCATCTTGATGACCCAGTGCATCCAGATATAATAGATTTCCTCAGCGAAAAGAGCCTGAAATGGGTCAGAAAGTGTGTGCAAGAGCAGGATTGGGAGATTCAACTTACGTATGAAAGGTTCAAGAGCCATTCTGGGTGGGTTGTGTAGACGGTGTCCAGTTGGAGTCCTGCACCGTAATGTAGGAAATAATACAAGATAACTTGCTGCCCCGCGTTAAAGAACTTCATGTTCAGTCAGTGACTGCTGTTTGACAGCGTGATACGGACATACTAAAATGGAGAACATGCACCAGTCGTCCAATCCAAAACTTCTGACGAGGTAGCCCCGCGCATATACTCGAAGCAGAATTGTCGACGTCGATAAGAAGAAGAATACTGAAACTACTGCATAACTGATAGGCTGTAATGATTCGAGCATGTTGAGGATGTTACAGTGTACGATCAAAGGGAACAGGTCAATGTTGCGTCATATAGAGTTGATTTAACCTGGAACTCAGCGAAGCTCCAAGAAGTCGGATATATATCTGTTGTGGTTTGTGTCGATATTGCAGTGGCTTCCCAGCATCTCGTTCGGGGGCCAGAAATAAAGTGCCTTCGATGGGTATCTTGATTCAATCAAGCCACAAGTTGAACGTCCCAGTTTATCCTCTGAAGAAAAGTGGAAGGTACGGGATACCGAAACCAGGGTCAATCGCTTCGGACGGCCTTCCCGACTATCAACTCACTAACCGTGTCTCGATATAGAGATGGGCGTGCATATCTTCATCAGAAATCTGGTAACACAAACTTTTGATCGTACATGAATTCCTCTAGCTTTCACGGATGAACTCCCCCTGCTGAGCCTCATCTTGGATCATGCATTGATCAGTCCATGAGCCTGGGCCGTTCTAATGTCAAAGTTCCCACCCCCTGGTTTGTCCCCGCGGCCCCCCTGAAAATCATTGATAATCGGGTATCGATTAGCGAGTCAGATTGTTTCCGGGAGAGCTGAGGCCCTGTCAGATCCTAGAAATTTGGTAATCGAGCTGAGCTTCATTCTATTATCCTTGCCATAACGGCCCCCTGCCTAGTTGAGATCGGCCGGCCCTCCTAGCATTGAAATGCACCTTCAGTCACTCAGCATCCCGTCTCCAAAATCCCTGTTGATGCGAGTTTTCTCTGGGTAAGGGGGGTTCTTTCAACCTTGAGCTTTGCGTGGAGTCCGTCGACTTTTCTTACTCGACTGTTCTCAAAGTGTGGTCTTGCCAGTTTACAGATTCCAAGGTGGACCTTAGTCGAACAATTCTTGTCAAAAATGTCGACTTTTAAAGAGCTTTGGTTTTTGTGAGCCCTTTACTTTACCGTTCCTTAGCCCTCTGAAAACATAGATTAAGAATCCTGGAGAAAAGCACGCGAATCCACACCTCTTGCTTATCGCCCCTCTATGAAGTAACGATCTTCTCTCCAGCTTGCATGCCCCGCGCTCATAGGATGAAATACGAAGTGATTGTAGTACGACGGTACGAGTAAGTGATTTTGTCAAAGTCCCAGGTTAAAAATATCTCCCCTTTTCCTCACTCTCATGGCATCGCGTGAATCTCTAACTCGGGCTTCTGTCGAAGCCTATCCAGCTGACCCTTGCCCTTCCACAAAACCGACAATATGCAACCTTGACATCTAGGACCAACTTCTTGACCCCAACAACCCAATCAGAATTTGAAGTGGGAGAAGTTGAGAACAAGCACAGGGTTCATGACTTGAATCACAAGCGGGCGCGTTTGAGAATAAAATTATGATCGATGGCCCCTGCTCAAGAGGCGTCATTTAGGTGACGCGCTGCAAGGTACGAGATCGATTTGCGGGGAGTGGAGCCAGGGATGCTTGTGTCAAAATTCCAGCGGAGCTTCTCCCGCCATGCGGTCTCAGCTCAGCCACTCCACCCTGTACTGTAGATATGAAGTTCTTATCTGTGCCGTGTGACCCAAAAATAACCTCTAAGGAGAATTGGAGCTTGGGAAAATCGTTGTTGATCCATATGCAATTTTGCTGTACTGTGCTAAGCAATGAATCTAGCCTTCCGCGACCTTCAATCTTGAGTGGCTTTCAAATGGCCTCCATAGAACGAGAAGGACCTGAAGCAACCTTCCAAAGCTTCAGGCGTGCCAGGAACTTTCTGACAATAGAAGTCTTGCAGTTCATCTTCAGACGCTTCCTTGATAGTTTCAGCAATGCGACCACCACCCGTAAGATTGTTTGACAGGGAGCGGCACAACCCTGGGCAATCCGTGCACACTTCCAAGCGCTGGGATCTCAACGTTTGTCCTGAAGTTGTTTCTAATATTGATCGTCTAGGGTTCGCCCAGGGGTCAGTGCAACCTTTACCCCACATTCAGTACAGTGGGCTGGGGCGCGGGTCTGTTTACGGCTCGTACCAAAATTTCCTAACTACCATGCCTGCTGATTGTCTCTTAATGATCATCTGTATATCATACGCCAGAAAATCAGGTGGCCACCTGTTTTTTTGTTTTGGTGTTTGAATTTCTGCAAGATCTCGTGAACAGATCTGGATCAGATCTTGAATCGGATCTTTAGCTGAGGAACTAAGTGTGTTTCGACAAAAGAAACGTTCTGGGGAAATGTCTCGCTTCATTCAAGCCATAAGCATCTTCCTACTAGTAGTTCCGGCACGGAAAGGTCGTCATCGTTGAGAAAGCTCAAAGCTCGGATCGACTTGTGGCTTAATAAAACGGCCCCTGTCTAGAGCATGGATTTGAAATATCGATTTCAGGAACTGATGTGTTCCCTCCCGGATATCATCCGGGGTGTACGTCGATCTTCATGCTCAACTTTGACAGAAACGGAATCGAATTTCCTGATTATTGCCTAAGATGAGCGATGTGGTGGGAGAGAGTGGTAAAGGCGGTTATCTCCATCTGATGAACCCCTGATATATCGCCTCCAGCTGCATCTACCCAGCTCCCAGATATTCTTTTCTTCACTGCCGCAGATGCCAGCCAAAGAAGTTTCAAGTTGTAGATATGGAGAAGGATGATCTGGAAGCTCTTGAGATGTCTAAGGAGGTAAGTAACTTTCGAAAGATCACTTTCCTCTAAACTTGCTGACCTTGTGTAACGTATAGCAGCCTCCGAGGTCTGTCTTCTATCATTTGAAGACCGCCTACCTCATCACACGCAGTGACATAAAGACAACAATATATCCTGCGACTATCTTTGCATTCTCAAGTGCTATTTCCGGTCCCCTCCTAACTACGAACTCTACACCCAATATACTTGCACTTCTGCTTCGACTTCCCAATGTCTTCTTATGGACATGGTCAAACCTCTGGATCTTCAATCTCGCGAACCAGCGCCTTCCCAACTCCGTTCTTGAGGACTCAATCAACAAACCTTGGCGAGTCATACCTTCCGGACGTATCACACCTACGCAAGCGCGCCATCTTCTGTTAGTTTCAATTCCGATAGTATGCCTGTCGTCGTTCTATCTTGGAGGTCGTGGAGCGAGCGCGGCGTTGATGATATTGACTTGGGCATACAACGATCTCGGTGCTGGCGACGAGAACTTTTTTGTACGGCACATAAATAACGCCCTTGGATTTGTGTCTTTCGGTGCTGGGGCGAGTCAAGTTGCTTGTGGATATCCTGACCATACCCTTAATCAGGATGCATACTGGTGGCTTGGGGTCATTGCGGTTGTCATCACTTGCACGATCCAGTTTCAAGACATGGAGGATCAGGAAGGAGATCGGTTGCGGAACAGGAAAACGCTACCGATTGTTTGTGGGGATGACTTGACAAGATGGGGAAATGCGGCGGTAATACTTTTCTTTTCTCTTTTCGTACCCGCATTCTGGCGCATGGGTACAGTTGGTTATTTCTTGCCGGTGCTTCTTGGTATCGTGATTGCCGGGCGGACGCTCTTGTTGAGAACTTTGGCTTCTGATAAGCAAACTTTCAGACTGTGGTGTATTTGGCTGACTGCACTTTACTGTTTACCTGTTATCAAGCACCACACTCCTGCCTCATGATTTTACGTTTTTCATTTGTATGTTTGTATGATACCCGCCACACCCTCTGTTGATAGCTCATATTCATTCAAATATATTCAACCCATTAAAGAGATTTGCCCGACTCTATCGCCTTGATTTTCACTGCACTCCCAGCTTCATTCATGCATCTTACGCACTTTATGACGGAATTTCCTCTTGCACGTTCCTTCGCAGCGTCGTTTATTAACATGCTGCACATTATATATTGTTCCCAAGAGAAGTCGGGAATTGCAAATTTTGCTTCAGCGATCGATGTGAAGGATTACTTGCTTGGTGTTAATGTCGCCTTTCTTCAAAGCTAAACGATGATGGTGAAGAAATAATTCAAGTTTGATCACCTGACGGAAGCCTATCAATGGGGTCTCCGAAGCACTCGTTATCTTGACCCTTCAGTGTAATCCGATACAGTAGGAGATTCCGGGCGGGGGACTTTGGAGCGGGGCAGAGCGCGGAGGAAGCGCTGCATCCTGCACGAATTATTGATTTCGCCAGCGGTGAACATGCGGGGTGATGGAGTACTGGGGGTTTGGCAGTCCACTCACCACTCTCATTCCTGAATAGGCTATACTGGTTCTAGAAGAATACAGGGGCTTTCGGGCTCATCCAAGCTACCGGTACGTGCGTGCAGCTTTCTTCAGTGACCTATGTACTCTCTTTGGAGGCGATCTCAATACTTGGGCGACTATAGGGGTTGATCTAACAGTTGTCTATATATTGTAAAGTCTGCCTACATTGAGGTTGATCGAATGAGGTTTGCACGAAACCGTCCGATTCAGTTTGCCTGCTACATAGTTCCTGCAAGAACGTTTATTCTGGGGTTGCACAGTGTGGGAATAATTGCAATGGATTGGTCAATCGGCTAACCGAACATGCAAGAAAAGCACCGCATGGAACCATTTATATGCAATGATGCAAGCTGAGCTGCAAGTCGTGGACAGAATAAGTAGCTGCAAATTCAGGATTTGCACTGTTGGGAAGAGTGCAGCCTTTGCCTGCGGAGCTATAAAGTGGTTGTGCGTGCTCCTCAGGGGCAGTTGGTTCACCACCGGAAATCATTCAGAATTCAATTTTTTGCTATCTGTAACTATGAAGTCATTTTTCTATTTTCCTCTTATACTACAATTGCTCCTCTTTGTAGGTGCTTTCGCGGTCACCAAAATAATCCCGACCGATCCAGGAATTGGGGCTACAACGGCTCAATTCTACTCGGGCGACTCCCCCTTCTTCGATGGGCCAAAACTGGATTTTGTGAATGGGACCTCGTTTGACTGGTGGTACTTTGATGCCGTTTCCAGCGATGGATCTTACCAGCTCACCATCACCTTCTACACAACCGTTGCAACCACCCTTGGATTTGCTACCGGATTTGGGACCACAAACTTTGTAACCTTTACAGCTATGTACCCCAATGGAACGGAATATCAGCAGTTTGGTTTCGCAGGACCAGTTGTCATCTCTGACGGATTATTCGGCATTGAGGGAAACTGGACTGGCACAGGATTCATCTTCTCTGGAACTGCGGATTTGAGTTATTACAGGATTGATATCGACTCTCCTGCTCTGGGAATTGAAGGTTGTATGGAGTTCAATTCGGTATGTGCATTTATTGCAATTTCAATCCCTAAGCTTAACATCGAAGGCAAAATTTGGGACTGACTTCAAAGAAGGTTGCACCAGCTCATTATCCCGCAAACCCGTATATTCCAGGAGAGAACGTGTCCATGCATCTATCACCAGTCATCGGCTGGGCCAACGCCATTCCAGACTCCATTGCAACTATTGATTTTAAGCTATCAGGCGTCGGTGTGCTGCAGTTTACCGGCTCAGGGTACCATGACAAGGTCGATCTCAATAACTTCCCAAGATACAATTCCCACTGACAAAATTTAGAATTGGGGAATAGAGCCACTCCCTCAAGCAGTAAAAAGTTGGTACTGGGGTCATGGCCATCTAGGACCATACTCAATCGTCTGGTTCGATACTCTCAACTATGACGGAACCGAGAAAGTCAACGGCTACCTTGCCTGTGATGGGAAGATTATCGGCGTCAGCGCTTCAGGTCTTACTGCCAGGCCAACTGGCGCAAACTCTACCTACCCTCCTACAAGCACGACCGGAAATCCGGGTGGTTTCCACATCGTATACCTTACGAAGGAAGGCACCTTCGAGGCAGATGTCGCTGGACAGGTTGCGTGGGAGCCTGCTTTGCCAGTTGGCGGGTATACTCGTTGGGTTGGTCAGATCACCGGAGGCTTCGTTGGGCAGAAAAAGTATAAAGGGTCTTCGGTTTGGGAGTGGATTCGATTTGTGCTTTAGTCTTCATTCCTTGCACGTTGCAGGAGAATCGAAAATATATTTCACTCCAGCCGAGTGGACAGAGGTTGGTTATTTTCCGAGTCATCAGTCATTTTTGGAGGAGACTAGGAGACTCATTCGTGTCACAATGCAATAAAACTCTCAGCTGAACTGTTGACTCTTTCACTGGAAGACAGGTAGGTGAAGATCAAGAAGACGTGATAGACACCTTTTTTCGCTTTTTACGCCACTCTGAGCGTGGCGAGTGCAGGTCATCCAAAATTACTGGTACTCCCACATGTCTGAAGTGAGCTAGTCTATGGAGAAAAAGCACCAACAGATGTCAAAATATCTCTTTAATATTCGAAGGAATTTCCTTCAAAATCTGCTTACGGCGAAAAATTAAACAGCACGCTGGTAGGGTCGGAGCTGGGCAAGCTATCGTGATTGCTCTGACTGTGCAGGATGTGCATCAGCACAGATATGACTAGGGAGCATAGGCCAGATATGCGATATTGGTTATCTGCACCGTGTCTTTCTATTCGCCCTAGACTTTCTGCACTTTTGTTTCAATTTTGATTGGTTCAAGATTGCCGCGCCGATTGTCTCAGCCTCTCGGCCCCTTTTGTGGCGGGTCAAGAACTTAACTTCTGCCCTTCTCCAAAACATCTGCAAAAACTTCAATAATCAAAATTTCATTTCTTCTTGCACTGGTAAATTATGGATGTTGACTCCGAGGAACGGGGAACGGAAGGAGCAGAAGTTACTGCCGGAATGGAATCGTCCAGCACAGCCAACCCTCGGAGGAGAAATCATCAGCAATGGGAGTCTCATCGAGAAGAGATCTTTGAAACTTACATGATAAAAAATGAGACGCTCAAGAAGACAATGCGGATTCTGGACGAGAAGTACGGGTTTTCTCCGAGGTATGCCAAAATTGTTGTCAATTACTTCCTTGTTCCTTTAATTGTCGAAGGACGCATTCCCGCTTGGTAACACAAACAAAGAACTACTGACAATTACTCCAGTACACGTAAGCTCAAAGATAAGCTCAAAGAATGGGGCTATGAGAAGAATCTAAGTGCAATTGAAATGAATTTCATTGCAGCCAAGGAGGAGAGCAGAGGAAGGAACCTGGGGAAAAATACTACCTTTTACAATCGCGGTATCGAGATAAGTTCCAGAAGAATCGAGACTTTCAAAAAGCGTGCCAGACAGCAAATTGATGGAATGGAAAGCGCTGGTATGAGAACAATCGTATGGAAACTGGAAGTAATGTTGACATGGTGGCAATTAGCAACCCCTCAATACATCACGTACCACACGCCATCTCCTGCTGAAAATGACGACAGCCTACTGGCAGAGAAAACGGATGATGAATCGATATTTCAAGCAAGCTCAAATAAAACGCCAAATCAAGAAGACAATTACGATTCTCTAGTCCAAAGAGTGGGAAACAGTGTGGAAGCAAGCCCGCCAAACAGCATATATCACACGCCGCCCCCAGAACTCAGCTGTGACTCCGTACTGAGAGCATTGGAGCTGAAGGAAAGAGCGAACTCTCCAAAGAGCACATACCATACTCCCCTCCCAGAACACGAGAGCAGCGATGGTATCGTTTCTCCAGAGCAAATCAATGGTTTGGCAACGCATTCCAACAGCATCTATTGCATGGAAAATTCTGGAATCAAAATCGTCGGACATACTATTACCGGTATTACGGCTGGGCCAATCCATGGGAATGCATCTACCTCCCATCCACCATCAGGCCAATTTCTACCTCAGACTATGCCGTCCTCGTCAGGCATGCAACTGTCACTACCTTTTGGAAACCACCCCGGAGTCCCTGAAGCCAGAAGGCTATCATTGCCAGAAGACCCAAAATCCCGAGCCCGAGGGCATAGGAACCGAGGAGAGTTTGCAGAAGCAGTATCGGAATATCTTCGAGTAATTGATCTTTTGAGCCTTGCGGTAGGCGACGATTCTCTTCTGGTTCTCGAGGCCCTTTCAGAACTGGCCGGCGTGTACCAAGCTCTAAATAAGTTACCTGAAGCAATCATGACATACCAGAGGGTTCTGGATGGGTATAAGGAGAGATTCGGAGAGTCTGACACAGACACTTTAAAGACAATGCTGGGCCTGGGGAAAGTCTTGGAAGAAAATAACCAGTACGAAGAAGCAGAAGCATGCTATCGAAAAGCGATTTCTGGATTTGAGAACATTGGAGAAAGTGCGTTGCTTGATCGACTGAACTGCCAAAGTTATCTGGGCGACTTGTTGTCAGATATGGAGCGCTACCCAGAAGCACTGCAACAACAAAAGTCTCTGCTAGTTGCTTACAGCAGTCTTGGCTTGCATCATAGAAAGATTTCGGTCCTGGGTTCCCTCTTAGAGACCTATATCGGCATCGAGGATTCGCAGAAGATGCACGCCACTATTCGAGACATGCAGAAGCTTCTTGACGACAGAATTGACAGCGACCATCAAGTCTATCCAGAGGTTCTATTGGATGGGTTGCATTTGGGAAGCGTATACTGTCAGCTACTAGAATACGACCTGGCAAAACATCTAATGTCTCGGATCATTCCGAAGCTCGAACTACTTGATGATGGAAAATACGAGATCGAGAAGTTGTACGGCTATTTGGATTATGGCACACTTCTTCTGCGAGCGCGGGTTGTGAATAAGGAAGACTACGTACGCCTCACGGATGAAGCGGAATTATACCTCGGTTTGGCCAGAAGTGGCCTGAGAAAGCTCGATAGACGTGACGACCCAGTCTTGGCATTCGTGGACTCCCGTATGACTGAGCTCCAATATGATTTGTCTGAACTAAGGAACTCAAAAGCGCTCAATAAAGAGAGTCTCAAGGAAGTTTTGGGCGTCGAGTCTCCGGATTGTGAGGATGAATTTGTTTGTAAGGGCAGTAGGAAGAGTGGCAAGGAATCAACAGATGCGGACACTGTAAGCTACAAATATGGTGTTTCGTTCTCGATGACAGACATAACTGGGATTAGTCTCAGTGAATTCATCACTGGTTGATCTTTGAAAATAAGATGGTTGAGTTTTGTATCAGGCACCAGAAAAAATTTCGCAGAAGTTTTACACCACCTGATAATAGGTCTGTGATCATTGCAACGACAGGGATGCAGTGAGATAAATCGAGATCTGAAAAGGAGGATAGAGCCCATCGTGACGAACTTGTCTAAAGTGCAAAGTGTAATATAGGTAGGGGAAGGTTATATGTTGCTGGAACAGGCCAACTCCCATTCAGAATAGTTAGAACAAGGGGGAGATTCACGTGATGTGCAATTGGCACCTCGCAAGCATTAGGTCAAGACTGCAATTTCGGGTCGAAGGGAGACACTCAATACAAGAGAATGAGACATGGGCTGTTCATAGACTTTTTAATGCTTGAATTGATTCCGAATTTAGTATCAGCATCACAATTACTCGAGTTTCCTGGGAGGGGGTTTCCCGAATGTCCAGCGGTTTCCGGATCCAAGAAATACAGACATGCATGCCCTAACGAATTTATCCACATTTATCCAAGAGCTATCCATGAGATGATTTGAGCCCCAGCCTTTGATGGCATATGCCAGGGGAGTGGCTCGAGGCCCGCAATCTCGAGAACTGGGTTGCTGGAACTCCCCCTGAGCAAAATTACCACGGGGATCTGGTTACTTTATTACTGAAATATACCCTTACGCGCAATTCGATTGAGAACTTTGGCACTATAACGAGTACTTTGTTTGGTGTTCTAATCAAGGACTCTTCCATTATTAACCGTTCCTGAAATAAAATTTACACAACTGAAAAAGGGGGGGATCGCCGGCCAGCTCGCCTATTCTCGCGAATCTTAGAGAGGGGTAAACAAGGGTAAACCTACTTTTTGGGCCCCATTTAGGCCCACGCTCCGCATTTTATCCTCCATTTGTGCGGAGACATAAACTCTCCATGACGCTTCCACTATTTTTTAAAAATATTTCTTGTACCATAAATCAGCCTGTTGGAGAAGCAATTAGCCTGAAATCAACCCCTCCCGCCACGCGCAGCTCTCCGCCTTTGACTGGGATGTCGACCACTCTAGTGGGTTTCCCCGGAAATGCGGGCAGGAATAACAAGCTTCCGGCAGATTGTACGCTGTGGCAAGATTTCTATACTTTTCCTATAAGTATGTTCACGATGGCAGAAAAGCATCTCCGGATGTTTCTCAGAGATTCCTGGTTAAGAAAATTCTCCAATTGAGCTTGGGAAAATGCATTCTTCTCTCGTTACATTTTTGCTGGCTTTCTCCGCCCTGAAAATCGCAGCAGCAGCACCGCATCGTCCTACCGGCCCTCGATACCTGAATTCTCTCGCTCAAGACAATGGAAAATTGTGGTTTGGTACCGCTGCAGATATCCCGGGGACGGCAGAACAGACGGATAAGGAGTACCTGAGGATCTTGGAAAACCCGAAGAACTTTGGTGAGATCACTCCTGCCAACATGATGAAGGTAAGAGTCCCATTTGAAAGTCTCTGAACGAGATTCTGATGGCTTTTAGTTCATGTATACTGAGCCAGAGCAAAATGTCTTTAACTTCACCGGAGGAGATTACATCCTTGACCTCGCTGAGAAACACGGGATGCGTGTCCGCTGTCACAACCTTGTCTGGTCCTCTCAGTTATCCGACTGGGTTACGTCTGGTACTTGGACTGCAGCAACCTTGACTGCAGTCATGAAGAACCATATTCAGACTCTGATCACTCATTGGGGTGATCGCTGTTACTCATGGGATGTGATTAACGAAGCATTGGCCGGTGACGGTACATTCTCCTCAAGCATCGTAAGCATTGTTCCCTTCTTTCTTAAATGTCAATTGACCCTCGTTGTTAGTGGTATGACACAATTGGTCCCGAGTATTTCCCCCTCGCCTTCCAATTCGCCCAGGAAGCCGTTGAGCAGACCGGGAAAGATATCAAGCTATATTACAACGACTACGGTCTCGAGTCTCCCGGCAACAAGACAACCGCCGCTTACAACCTCGTCAGAGAGCTTCAATCTCGGCACATAAAAATCGACGGCGTTGGTCTCGAATCTCACTTCGAAGTGGGTGGAACACCATCCATCGCTGACCAAGTAGCAGCCAAGAAAGGATTCCTCGATCTCGGCATTGATGTCGCGATCACAGAGCTCGATGTGAGATTTGTGGCAGCCCCTTACTACACCGCTGCTGGTGAGGCCACACAAGCTCAAAATTATTACGATAGTGTAGCGAGCTGCATGGAGGTTGGACGGGGTTGCATTGGAGTTACCGTATGGGATTTCGATGATAAGTATAGTTGGGTCCCGTCTGCTTTTGTGGGTCAAGGCGGGGCGGATATCTATAATGATACGCTGCAGAGGAAGCCAGCTTACTATGCTATTGCTGAGGCCTTGACTGGCGCGGCTTGTACTGTTTGTTAGTTTTCGGACTTGTTGCTAAAGTACGATTTTGCCAGAACGGGAAGAACATCAGGAGCAAAAATCGCACACAAGATTCACTTCAGCACATAGTAATTGGAGCATGGTTCTCCTGCATTGCTTCCCTTACATTCAGTTCTACTCAACTCAATTGAACTTGCAATATACTTACATCGCCTCCAATGTATAAGTTTGCTAAAGATATAAGGGCTTACATCATACGTTCTCGGCTCGTAATTGGTGTCGAAAAGGGGGGGGGGACTACTTGATTCCCAAGTCGATAAGAACTCAAAGCCTCAAACTTCGGAATCTTGTTCTATCTGTGAAGGAGTAATAAGAAACCGGGTTTCAGCGTCACCTTAGCTGCCGGACAAAGGAGCCCCGGCTACCGGCTACCGGCTAACTTGGGCGAGGGAGGGGCTAGGGGCTGAGCGCGTGCGGGACGGGTAGAGCCTTATGCCACACTGATAATAGTAAGAAATGGTCAGAATTGGTCAAAGTACTTCGTCTCTGATTTATTATCATCTCGAGTAGCTCTTCAAATCTCTCTCTCTCCGTCATAATATTAGAGCTCGCTTTCGGTGCATCCTCCCACTTATACAGGATCAACTTCTGTGCACTTACTCCTTTCTCTAGCTTCCTCAGGGCCTCATCAGCGGCACCAAGCCAACCATGAATAAGCTCAAGTGGGACGCTCTTTAACGTACCTGCTGATACTGCTTCAGGAATGTACTTGACGAACACCCATTCATCGAAACTCGGATCCGAAGCCGCAAGGGATGCTGGCTAGGCTTTGTTCACGCGGGTCACGTTTTCGGAATATCAACATCGGCCGGTGGAGGCCCGACTGAGTAGAGCACGATATTGCCTGACTGAGCACCAAGAACGGCCGCATTAATCGCTGTGGCAGGGGGCGTCGAGATTGCATCAAACGCAAAGTCGTACGGACCGTGCTGCTTCAACGCCGCAACGAAAACATCTGCGGACTGCGTGTGGTCGACCACGGCCGCTGCTCTGAAGCCGCTCACGAGCGCGTGGTTGGCTGGAGAGGAGGTGCTGATGACGGTGTAACCAGCCTGCACAAGGTATTGAATGGCTAGAGCGCCGAGAGACAAAGAACCACCATAGACCAGTGCCTTCTTGCCGTTCGACGGGTTCGCTGTCTTGGTGTCTTTTGGGCGGTCCAAACCTGCTTCAACTGCAGCTCCAATGATGGTGTGGAGGTTGAGCACCACCGCCGCCGCCTCCTCTACAGATTTATCGTCGACCTTGCCGACAAATTTGGCATCTGCGGCTGAGAATCGCTGAAAGCCCCCGGCCTCAGGATTTTGCGTAAACACATAGTCTCCTTTCTTCACGCGCCAGACGGCTTCATCCACGGCCTCGACGACCCCGCCGTAGGAGTAGCCCAGTACAGCGGGTATTGGATCGGGCGGTTACCGTTGCGGGCGATTTTCCAGTCGACGGGGTTGAGAGCGACGACGGTGTTGCGCAGAATCACTCCCCCAGGTGGAAGTGTGGGATAATCTACTGGGCCGACAGTGATGGTGCCTTGGGCGACGGGCAGGACGGCCGCGAAGTTGTTTGGAGACATTATTGTGGCCGATTTGCGGCTATGGCAAAAAAAGGGATTGTTCTGGGGTTGCCAAGAGCATTGAATCTGTGTTTACGATATTTCCATTGATGATATACATACCACGGAAACATCGCGCCATCATATCGCACAATTGTGTCTTGCAGCAACAATGGCGACATGAGGGTACGGTATCACGAGAGTTGCAGCATGTGTGCCGCCAACTTCAGGGACACATTATATAACATAACCAGCTTTTTCTAGCATCCTGGGAATAGAAGTTTAGATAGAGAGGCAAGTGATTCAGTTTTCTTTTTTGAAGTCCAGGCCATATGATGTTGTTGGCAGAGGAGCAGGGCGTTCTCGCTTGTGCCTCCAAGGGATGTGGACAAAGATGAGTTTGTCCAGGCCGGTCTGGGCGACATGCTATCTCATCTCGCTCCAGTCTTCGAGTGCATTTGCAAATGGTGATCGACTAGCAGCGAGAAATCTGAAACTTGGGATCGAAATTTTGCAAGGATCACCGACCATTGCTCGTGGAGGCAGAGATCTGGAGAGGTAAAAGTTGAGATAATGTCTCATCCCACCTCCCTTGTGTGGCCATTGTTTCGGAGGTAAGATTAGCAATCTCCTAATATTTCTTTGGTGAGTTGTTACTGTATCCACGGAATCTGTTTTTAGATTGTGCTTATGATGGAGAGAAGGCACGTCCGTGGTTCTATCAATCACAGGGTGTGTGGGAGTCCTGCTTGATTGTTTTGGGAAGTTGCGATTTCCGATCTGGACTGGGGTCACGAGTACACGGGGTTGGGGCTCAGCTCCCAACACATTGACAACAAAACTTCGTCCAAACTCGAAGCTAGCAGTGGAGTAATCTGCTTTGGGCAATGGAGAAAAGTTCGGGTTTCGGTTCACGACTGTGGGCACTTACTCGTGACCTGTCTCGACAATATCGGATCTGTCTCAACAGAAATATCAAACCTATATTGCTAAAGGATCAATTTTCATTGCGCTAGATCCCAATTCTATTTTCTTTATAGCTCGATGTAATTCGAATCATTTCGTAGTGAGTAGTCACGTGAACCAGCTTCCCCACATCGGCTTGCTTGCTGAATCCCGAAGTCCTTACCCGCCATATAATCGTCCACACATCTCCCCACACGTCCACCTGTGCAGCGTCAGATTAACACATGTATTCTAGAGAAATATCATCCTATATCCTCTTCCCCTTTCTCCAGTTCCTCTGTGAATTAATTGATCTAACAGCGCAGTAATCATGGCAGCTCCTGTCCATTCCGGCTACGTTCAAAGCGGCGACCCAACGAAGCCACGCTCCGACGCAGCAGTTCCCTTCCGCGATATCATACCCTCTCCTTCCCATCCTCGAATTGCCGGAATAGCAGATCATACAGCCCTCAGCTGGTGTGAATCGCGCAGACAAATTGAGGCCCCAGCTTGGTTGATCAATCGACTCGATGCGAAGAACTTGGAGAAGCCGTACAAGGGGTTTACATCAGACGGGAAGGTAAGAGAGGCGTTGTATAACTATGCAGACGATGAGGGTGCCCCTACGGAGGAGGTAATGGCCAGGACTGCAGATCTATTCAACGTTCTCAGCGACGAACAGAAGGACCAGGTGCACTGCGGGCAGGTGACGGATGATGATTTCAGACTATGGTCAAATCCAGAGCTTTATATGAATCCCGGTACCTACATTGTGCTTGCCAATTGATCTTGCTCAAGTAGACTGACTTCAATCTGCAGGTGGCCTCCGACTCGACGAATGTTCTGCCGACGTACAAACAGCAGTCCACGCGATACTCAAAGCTTCAAGCTCTCCCGAAGGCTACGAAAAGATACTTGGCTGCTGCCTTACAAACGACTTTCTCGGGCACCTTGTAAACGGCAAGAAGGTCTTAAATGAACACTCCTACAACTTCCGTCTCTTCGGCGTGCCCTCGACTTCTGCTCCTTGGGGCTACACGTTCTTCGGACATCATCTCTGCCTTGCAGTTGTCTTCCTTGGGAAGAGAATGGTGATTGGGCCAACTTTCATGGGCGCGGAGCCAGATAGGATTGATGAGGGGCCACACGCAGGACTGCGCCTGTTCAGGACAGAGGAGATGGAGAGTCTGAAATTGATGCAAAGTCTGCCGAAAGAGCTACAAGATAAGGCTACGCTGAGCAAGGGAATGGATGGAAAGAGCTTAGCTGCTGATCGATGGAATCCTTTTGATGAGAGACATCTTGGGGGTGCGAGGCAGGACAACCGAATTGTGCCATATGGTAAGAACTTTGATATCATGATTGAAGCAATGCTAATGAGTATAACAGAGGGCTGCCCGGTCTCCGAATTTCCTCCAGACAAGCAAGAAATGGTCATCGGTTTGTTCAAGGCTTTCAACGAATACTACCCAGCGAGCGTGCTGGAACATAGAGTCGCTCTGTTCAAGAAGCATTTAAACGAGACATATTTTGCCTGGATTGGAGAATTTGGAGACGAAGATCCGTATTACTATAGAATACACAGCCCCGTGGCGTTCATGGAGCTGGATTTCCATTGTGGGAGTAAGTTGCAAATGCGTAGACTTGGCGCCAGTTGCTAATCACCAGATAGTTTTCTTGACAAACACGACTCCTGCCAGATGTCACATCCACACAGTAAATAGACTGCCTAACAGAGGAGATTATGGAAAAGCGTTGCTAGAACAGAACGGGCTTCCGTCTTGAAGTGGGTATAACCAATAATGAAAAGATAGCTTGGGTATCAAATTACGTGCTACCCTCCTGCACCCTACCGGCCAGCAGGTTTTCAAACATAGAATACACCGGCTCCCCGCCAAGCATTGCTCGAGAGTGCTTTCTGTGTCATCTGTCGCTAACATTGCCCCCTTTGCCGTCGAAATCGACTATCCCCTTTCCCGCGTCCCCACATCCCCACACTTCCCAACGTCTCCACTTCAAGTCACGCCACACTCACGTGGCTTCTCCTTTCCACTCTTTGACCTCAATTCCCTCAAGCTTCCTCCCATCTCTCATTCCTCATGGTGCCCACGATCGCCTTCATGTGAAGTCTGCCCTCCACGATGCCCTCCATACACATAGCCAACCCCACTCAACCCACCATACAACCCGCCATACGAATGACTCGGAAAATCGCCCCAATAGCCGCCCCTCCTGGTCTTCGCTTCTCCACCTACCGTCCCTTTCCCCTTCTCCTTTCCCTTCTCACCGCTCTCCTCTTGCTCATCACCACTCAGCGCAATGCCAATCTCCTCCGCACCCAACTCACTCCTCCCTCCTGCCCCTTCTTCCTGCTTTCCTCCATCCTCAGCTAGCAACTGACTCGGACTCCCAATATGCAACCCACTATACTGCCTCAACGGCAAATTCTCAATCCCAAGCTTGGGATCATACTCTTGTTTCTCCTCTCCATTCGTCCATGGACCACCATATGTACTGTAGTAATTATTCCCCGCTTCAATCCTCTCTCTTCTTTTATCCAACACCCTTCTTATTACACTTTTTCTCCTTACCGGCTTCACTCCCTCTTTTTCGTTCCCTGCTCCGTTTTCTGCATACGGATGTGTGGTTGTAGATTCTGGGAGAGGCGGGACGGTGCTTGGCGCGTGGGAATTCCGTTTCTTGAGTGAGGTTGAGCGTGTTGGTCTTGATCGTGAGGACTTTATGGAAGGTGGTGGAGTAGAGATAGTATCGGGATCTGGATGGGATGAGAGGATTATTTCTGGGGGTTGAGGGGAAAGGGGTTGAGTAAAGGTTGTGGGAGAAGCTGGTGGTCGTGGAGATGGCTTTGATTTCTTGGTTGGACGGCGCGATGGAGCGCTGGTTTGTGCGCTGTGGGATCTGTTTCTGTTGTGAGCGTTCAAATTAAGGGGGAGAGGTATTCGAGGGTGTTACCTCTTGCGCAAAACCTTGCCTTTGGGAGGGTTGAAGAGGGAGAATAGCATCTCAGCTGTTGATCTTGGATGCTGGAATGAAGTTTTCAGAAGATGACGAGGTGTATCTTGCGAAGAGTAATTGCTCAACTTCTTCGCGGTGAGGGAAGACCTTGATGTCGTAAGGTCACACGTCGTGAAGTTGAAATTGGAAGGATGAGGCTGTGTTCTGGTTGAGGGTTGGCTGCATTGTGTGACAAGCCATCGGACGGGACTTCGTGTTTGCTATTCGTTAATACAGAGCTGCTGACGTGGATTAAACGCTGAGATGTGATTTGGATCTGGATTGGTGGTTGGCTTTTGAGCTTGTTTGCGACGATCATGTTCAATGTGTGGATGCGGGGTATGGGTAGGGGTGTGACATGGGGGTCATCACGTGGTGGAGGGGTAGAGATACCTTTAGATATAACCTTACCAGTGGGCCTGAGACCTCTGGTTGAACCTTTGATAGTGTGCAAGAAGATCAATATTTCCTAAATAACGAAAAGGAAATTTGTCACATGTTCTAGCCTTCTGGGAATGCAGTACAGTGAGTTTCTCCAAAGCGTACTAAGTCGGACACCAAAATTGAGCTCCTAGAAGAAATTCAAGCTTGGAGAATTTATTGAAACAATTATTCATGAAGGAACCCCAAAAGAATTTCGTCCAAATTAATGCTAGACCTAAAAAGCGTAGAAATAAAGAGCTCACTATCCATGACCCAACAGACTCCAAAACTCGACTCAGCATCCAAGACCACATGCAGTATACCATGATAACCAAACCCACATGCAATTTTGGAAGAAGCAAGATCATTGCTCCCTATTCTTTGAAAGAATCAACGCCATAACAGTCAGAATAACCATCAATTCCCACTTCTCGCCCCCACCCTGCTTCAGCAACAAATGGCCCTTACTCTTCCACCCATGCTCGCCGCCGTTTCGTTCATACTCTGCGAACACCTCATCGTCCTCCTCTCTCTCCGGATCTTCAATCACCAGCTCTAAATCCTCTCTATTCTCGCTCAACACCTGGCCCCTGTGTCTCCAAACAAATGTCTGCCTCTCTCTCTGTCCAAACGTAAACGAGAACTCATGTTTAGAACTCCAACCCTTCACTCGATCCAGCTCCTCCAGAATGACCTCGTCTCGGGCACTCTTGGGGTCTCCGAGTTCGATGGTGTAGTGACCAGAGAAGTTTTTCAAGTCGACATCGCCAAGGACTTTGCCTTTTGCGTCTTTGCCGGCGTGGATGATGATGTCTTTCTTGCTGCTGGGGAGGAACACAGAGGTTTCGACGTAGAAGTGCGAGGGTTGGTCTTTGCCGTAGGCCTTGGACGAGATTTGTATGCCTGAGAGCCCGGATTTCGAAAACTGGAACTCTTTGCGGCTTGTGATGTCTAGGGATGAGGGACGAGAGTCCGATGCCCGTTCATCTTCTGCTTTTAGTAAACCCATGATTGATTAATGATTGGCGAAGGGATGTAAGGGCTTTCTTGGAGATCAAAAAGTCTTGGAAGCAAGGTGCAGGCTGCGGGGTTCTTATCGCTATGTTCCCGTCCCATGGGGGTTGCGGCCACGCAGACCTTCAGACTTTTCATCCCATGCAAAACAGAAAGGCGTTGTGACTAGGACGACGAGGAAACGTGCTTGTATAATCCAATCAGGCACAGCTGCGTCATACATGTGTGTAATTGCGAGCGCCCTATCACCCGGAGCATGTTGTCGTGGTTGTGTCAGCCCGTGTCGCAATTGTCCCTGGCGTAGGCTGTTCCAGGTCAGCCACGGTAATGTGTAGGGCCAATCCAGAGCCGGGAAATATGCCTCCGGCGCAGACTCAACGCCTTTTAAGAATCCTTCGCGGGCCCGTGGCCATTCAAAAAAGCAAGTACAAATGCCGCATCAACCGGTTCCGGAAAAGATATTTTTTTCGGACCGCACGAGATTCAAAAGTGGAGTATTGGGCTATATTGTAACTCCGGACAAGCGTACTGAACCTTAGCCACATAGTGGAAAATTTGATCGAGGAAGGTCTTCCTGGTGTCATGTTTCAACAATAATTTTTTGATTGTAAAAATACTTTGAGAAGTGAAATGTCTCTTTTTCTCACAGCGTCAGATTGATAAACCTAATCATTCTCCCACAAAAGCCATTTGAATCTTAGAACTAGGTTGAGTTATTATTGCATTTTCATATTGCACACTTGTAATATCCTATCGAAGCTATGTTTGTGGTGTTTTTCCCCTTCCGGATTGGAAAATCAGAAGATAATCCCGAAATTCAATGACCTGCCTAGTCCAAACACATTCAAAGGCTTTCAGCATTCAGAGGCTTCTGACCGTACAAAACAAATCTATCAAGTTGTCAAAACTCGTTTCAAGTAGGTTAGTCAATTTACTCACAATGGCCAGTACCCATGAATATCCTTCCTATGCCATTCATGCTCTACTTGCTGAAGCAGTACTTCCAAATCCTGAACTTTCCATCCCAAAAATCTGGTAAAGGCCGCCAAAGACATCCCATGCAGATCACCCAACATACTTATCTTCATTAGCTGGCCCGCTTCCCTTAACTTTGGATCCTTGCTCCATGGCGCCATCGGCCACTTCAATTCTATTACCTGCACATTCACGAATCCTGCAGCTTCCATGTAGCTCTTGATTTGCTGCGAGGAGACGCGCATATCGCAACCTCCGAGGAACATGCCTTTGTAAGCTTCGTTCGCCCATCGAATAATTATGCTATCAGGTGGAAACGAATCGTTGTCACTTTGAGGCTCCATATAGAACTCCTGGGCTTCGACCCAGCCGCCTGGTCGGAGACACCTGTAGCTTTCGGAAAGATACTGAGGCCAACTTCGGATGGCGACGCCGGAACAGACTCTGCTGTGTACTAAATCGAAGGCTTGCTCGAAGACCCATGGGTTTTCGAGATCATCGACCCGAAACTTGGTTGTCATCATTCAGCGCGCCATCAACAGAATGATGGGATGAACACCTACCTCCACGTTTGGAGGAACCCTATGATAAGGTCAAACGTATTCCGCAAATATATGGGGCATCTTGACACTCACCATGACGGTTGTATAGGACTGAGATCCGTTCCAACCACTGCGGTAATGCACATCAGCAGAGTGTTTCTCGCGGCGAGGCTCTGAGGCCTACCTTGCGCTTCAGGGTATTGGTCTGCTACTTCCAAAGCCCAAAGACCCGTTCCAGTCCCTACGTCAAGAATTCTCTGGGGATTCTGCACTGGCGCAAAAAACGACTTTTCGTCGAACATTCGTTTAAGGGAGTGATAAGCAAGCTCCATTCTACCCATAGGGGTCAGGACCTGCCTGAGTAAGAAGGACGAAATTACCTGAATTGCTCTAGCTGCAGATATTTCATCAGTCGCGTGAAAAGTTTCAGATGGGAAGATTCATTGTACGAACCTCATCGTTTGGAATGTAGTACTCTGAGACAGTTAGTGTCTTCAACGATCACGAGTAGATGGGTAATCCTGACTTCCTTCAGCATACTAAATCATAAGACGTCATTAGCAACCGGCATGAAGATTATATGCATTAGAAATTGGGCATAAGGATACAAACCGAATGATAAGTTCTCCCGTTCTCTACTCGGAAGTTATAAATGCTTTCAGCCACAGACCCCCAGTTGATAATGCTGCCAATGTCATCGCCGAGGCTAGAATCCGAGTCATTCTTTGGGATAGCAGACAAGATCAGCTACCTATTTCAAATACGAGGCCTTAGTCTCTCACATCGTGCTGTAGAAGCGGCTCATCAAAAAATTGTTCTTCATCAGCTTCATCCTCGTCATGCCCCTCCTCCGCGAATTCCGGCGAAGGTGGGGTTAAAGTCGGTGGAGACATCATTCATGCTGTCTCCGACGAGTACCATTTATAAGCAGAGGTATTCGCGATGTATTGTCTGTGCGTCTCCGAGAGAGAGACCCGAGATGAAATTTGGAATGTTTGCTGATTCTGGTTTGGCAGAATTCCGAGAGTGTGGTTGTGGGGATTCTAGAATCTGGGCCTTTTCTACGGGGCGGCATATGTTACAGGGTGTCTCGCCCTGTTCCATACGCGAGCCAGTTGAAACTTTTGGTTCGGGCGCCCGCGAGTCAGGGCGTACAGGGGAGCGATTGGCATAATTGGGAATGTCCTTCACTGGATGGCCTAATACTGAAGTTACGTAGAGGTCGAGGTTGCATCACTAATAAGGAAATTCGACTATTTTATACTAGCTTAGGTTGTGAGGTTTCGCTCGAATAATCCGAGAGATAGCAGACAAGTGTTCAGGGAGAATCTGACTCACATATCTCTCCACATCTTTTTCTAGAGGAAGATAATTCAATTACGTGTCTTGCACCAACGCGTTTTGGTTTATGCGCATGAGAGAGGCGGCGTCGGGTATGCAGACATTGCAGAGTGCCTGGCGAACCGCCTGAGACCAGCCGTTGAGCTGGCAAGGCGGACAAGGCAGACTCCTGCACTGGGGAGCTTGCAGCACCGCAATAAAACCTCAAGAAGCCAAGCCCAGCTGCCCAACGATAACCATCTATCCCCGCCAATACAATGGCAGACGTCCTCGGAGTCGCGGCAAGTGTCGCAGGCCTTATGACAATCGCAGACGCGATTGTACGAAAAGGTTTCAAGTTCATCAAGGATGTGAAAGACGCCGACAAGTCGGTAGAGAAGCTCGTGGAGGAGGTGAACAACTTTTCCGGCGTCCTCCACAGCCTCAACAATGTCGTCGAGCGACTCGAGGAGAATGTAGGAAATGTCGATCCGTCGACTCAGATACACTATATCGAGTCTTGCTACAAGACTTTGAAGAAGATTCAAGATCTTTTCGATGAGGCTGTGCCTACTGTGCCGATGTCGAGAGGTGCGAAGCTGAAATGGCCGCTGAAGAAGGCCCATACGATGGAGTTGTTGGTCGAAATTGGAAGACATAAAGCGACGATGACTCTTGCAATGAGCGCAAGAGAAATGTAAGTTCAAGTGATCAGCGCCGTTTCTTGGCTTGAGGCTGATTTGCTGGAAGGACCGCGTTACTTGAGATTTTGGCGGGACAGGATGGTATCCGAGATGGGCTTCAAGGTATCAAACTGAGTCTCGAGGCTGATCGAGCCGAGCGACAAAAAATTCAACTAAGTTTGTCTCAATACCTCAAGGAGACAAATTATCGACTGACAGGCGTCCATTAGCTGAAGAACGACGAGAGATGCTAAAATCTTTGGGCAAAATCGATTTCAGGAAATGGCAAGACTCAAACATTCGGCTCAGGCAGCCTGGTACTGGTGTATGGTTCACCGACGGCGCATATTTCAGAACTTGGCTGTCGACAGATGAGTCAAAACTTCAGGTCAATGGAATTCGTATGTTTCTCAAGTCCAGCCTAAGGGAATGCGTATACTAAACTTTACCGGTAGCTGGAGCTGGGAAAACCATACTCATGTGAGCCATCAGGATATCCCTTCCACTATACTGCTTTAGATTATGAGTGGTGTTGATATTTTCAGCTCATCTATAATACAAAAGATCGAGAAGAGTGTTGAGAGTTCTCATGGCAAGTTTCAGCCCCACCCTTCGATTGTTTCTAACCGTATGAACAGCACTCGCGTTCTTCTACTGCGATTACAAAGATCTTCAAACTCACGACCTGCTAGAATTACTGGGAGCTTTGGCTAAGCAACTTATCTTGCAAGATGAACGTTGTTTTGATCAGCTAACAGAGTTCTGTCGCAAACACACAATGAGCGACGGCACCAAACGTGCCCACACACCAGAAGAACTATGCCAACTCATTAGGAAACTCTCAGAGCACTTTGAATCGGCGATGATTGTTGTGGATGGCCTGGACGAGATTACCAACGATCGTGCCGGTGTGACCAGACTCCTCCGAAGCCTCAATACCGTAGGTGGACATATCAAGACCTTGTTTGCGAGCAGACCAGAAGTTGATATTAGCTACGAACTAGAAGAATTCTTCCAGATATCTATTGCAGCAATGAGCAGCGACCTGCGGCTCTATGTTGCTTCGGAGATTGAAGACGGACAAAGGAGAGGAAGTTGCGGATCCGCGATCCGAACTTAAAGGACCATATAATGACAACACTTGTTGATGGCGCGGATGGAATGTCTGTGATCTATATTTCGTTTTCAATATATCGACTGACAAAATGCAGGTTTCGCTGGGTTTCCTGCCAAATGGACTATCTGTGCGAGTGCAACAACGACCGAGACCGCCGGGAGGCCTTGATGAAATTACCGCCTGACTTGCCAAGCTCATACAAAAGGATCTTGGAAAGAGTGAATCGAAGCAACAAGGAAAACCGTGATTTGGTCATGAAAACACTCCACTGGATTGTCTATGCCCGGACGACCTTCAGCACGGTAGAGCTGCTCCACGCCTTAGTTCTACGTGATGGAGAAAGACACTTCGATTCGAACTCCATGTCTACGGTGGAAGATGTCTTGCATTGGTGCAGCAGCCTCGTTCGAAAAGCTAGAATAACCAATGGAGAAGAATATCTGGAGCTTGCTCATTTCACTGTAAAGGAGTTTTTAGAGGCTATTGACGCCGTTCAAACTCCTTGCTTTGAACAATATTGCTTATCCGGTGACCACTCAATACTAGCCAAAGCTTGTCTCAACTTTCTACTTTGCCAAGAGTTCGACGGATCCACCTGTCCTCAATACAACAATGACTTTGAACAATGGATCGAAGAATCTCGTGAATTTTGCGAGAAATATCCATTCAACCATTATGCTTGTCAATACTGGAGTAATCATGTGCATGAAAGCAACTGGGAGGTCATTGTTAGTTGTGTTATGGAATTTTTCAGTACGGAGAGTGCGTTCGCTTTTTGGACCCATCGGTGGCTCCTACAAGTGACGGATTACAATTACGCGAACCGCGACTTTGCATACTCTGGTTACTTCGAGAAGTCTTCATCACCAACTGCTCTCCACTGGGCTGCCGTCTTTGCACTGGATAAATTATGCGCGATACTCATCGAGAGTGGAATGAGTGTTTCCAAACAAAGCATCATGGGCACTCCGCTAAACTGCGCAATCGTTTGCGAGTATGCAGTCTACAAGACGTCTGAAATACAAGATGTGGGACCCATTGAGGGCAGAAGCATATGGAGAATATCAGAAAGAAAATCAGTTCTCCACCAACTCATCAACACCGGCTTAGATTTGGATAAGATGGTTAATGCAGAAGGCCAATGTACAGCGATGTCAGTTGCTCTTACACTAGAGAGGATGCACGATGATCCATTTATAGTTGCCACATTACTTGATGCTGGGGCTAAGATCTCAGCAACCGATTTTGAGCTCCTCTACGCAGACTTACACAACATCTCTGGGGACTATTTGCCTGGGCCCAACGACATTGTGGCCCTTTGTGGTATTACCATACAATCTTTGATTAAAGCAGCCACTGGACAAATCAGGGTTCTCGCACAGGGTGCCGAATTTGAATTCTTTTCATTTAGTCTGGTAGTCCTATCCTCTGGGTGGTCGATAGAAACCTTTCATCCTTTCTTTGAAGTCAATTTTTCGGAAGTGTTTGCAGCATGTGGTAGATTCGAATTAGACGAGATTATTCGGGATAATTCGATAGATTCGCAATGCAGATTAGTCAAACTCCTATCGACTGCGATCCGAAACAGTGCTCCCACCGAAGAAAAGGCGAATTCGAGATTGCAAGACTCACTTGTCTCCACTGTGTACTTTGAGATACCTTCAATAATGGCGCTTCTGTTCCAATACAATCCTGGCCTCAGCGCCTTTGGACTAAAGCTCCCGGATTACAAGGACCAGGAGTTGAATTGCCTCCATTACATACTACATTATTGGGATTCAACAGGACAAGAAGCTATCCGCTTGCTAATTTCGCACGGAGCAAGTGTCACAAATCCTGACGATGAGGGAATCACAGCCATTGAACTAGCAGCAGAAAGATATGATCTCGGAATTTTCCAGATTATGTGGGACTCCGCAATGAGCTCAAATTACTTCGGCACATCGCCCGAGCTTCTCAAAAAGATTCTCTGTTCCGCGATCGAATATCAGAATGAACCTATTCTGAAGTTTCTAGTCTCGAAGCTGCATGAAAGTAAGCTTATGCCACATAGCTCCATGCTAGAATTTGCAGTTGGCCAGAAAACTTCAAGATTGTTGGAATTGATTCTCGAGCAAGAGGACGACTTCAATTGCGACCGGACAGATGGCTATATGGTCGAGGAAGGCATGGAAGAGGAGAGTGGAGAAGATTGTGCCAAGGTATTGGAGTGCAATTGGGACCATGGCAACCAATACATGGAACTTGATATCGACACAACTGCCGGAAGAATGTCTTACCATCACGAAGCGCTATACCTGGCAGCCAAGCCCAATAGTTCTATTACCAACTTTACATTTCTTGCAGACCTCGGACTACCAGCGTTACATCATAATTACAATGGCCATACGATACTTCACATCTTGGCTGCCAACCATGATGAGAATTCCTTTTCAAAACTACAATATTTACTCGACAGCTCACGCCCAAAGCTTGACCTTCTCAATAGCGATCATCTCACACCGCTTGCGCTTGCAGTTCGAAGTCGAAACATACGGGGGATGGAAAGGTTATTAGATGCAGGTGCGGACCTCAATACTTTGCTCGTGGATAACCAAACGGCTCTGCACATTGCATGCTATTCGGGCAATAAGGCAGCTGCCGAAGCTCTTCTCAAGCGTGGATGTCATACTTCTCAACGAAACCTTCAAGGTCAAACTTCGATGGACCTTGCTCTGGCATATGGCTATCAGGAAATTGCAACTACCATCCAGAATTTCATTGATTCCAAACTGACTTGCAACGGCCCACACACATTTCCGGCGAGGATAGAGCGCCTGTCGATACTTACCACTTCGAACTTCGCCCAAACCGAAGACCACGGCAGCCTGCCTCTTCGATTAGTGCAAGAAAACTTAGACCACGACCTTAATTTTGAAGAGGAAATCAATGGAAACAACTTCACAACGAACATGGACAATGATAGAATTGCTGAATCGTTCAAGCAGAGCACCGCGTCCGTTCTACGAGCACACTTCACCTCAACAAACATGTCAGAAAGCTTTGCATCACCGTCGCTGAAGAGACAAACTTTTAATGGAAATGATTATCAGCTGCAACTATCAGCAAAGAGGGCTAAGCCCAGTTGAGCGCTTTGCTGAACGACTATTCTCCGGAGAACTTGGGGGTTCGTGCAAGGCACACACGCATTTCTCAGACACACAATCGCTGCACTATCCCCTCGAAAAGAAATACAAGGGCAAACAAGGTGCTGTCCTTCATGATATGTAAGAAAGAGAGCTCGAGCTGTGACGAGAGCATAGTTCGAAAGATACACTTGCTCGTTCATTCTGCTCAAGTCATTGACCCCGCCACAAACCTGAGTAGAAAAGAGATTGGTAAAGTCATCGCAGATTACTTCGAAGGACTCACGAGGAGGATTTCAACGGGGAAAGAAATTGTTTTACTGCAAATTTCATTTGTGATCTTTGGGTATCAGGCTATAAATTCTTCAATTGAAAGCATGAGTAAAATGGAATGGTATAACATATTAACGACACAAAATACACTGAGCAAAAGATCCCATGAAGCAGAGACCCAACCCAACGCCACTCATATTCCAAAACGTGAATCCAAAAAGTCACCTAGTCTTGTGATTACCTTTCCTGGACGCGTAAGCATTCAGGTCTACGCTGCGCGGCTTGGCTTTGCTCGCAATTGGGAATCGCGAGTGCCCCGCGCAAACAATTCTAAATAAAAATATAAAGGTATATATGAATAAACATATCCAGTATATTGAAATCAAATTAACAGACGTGATATAATTCTAATAAGTATCTTAAGCCAGATTTGCAACAATTCCAATTTGTTTTAGGTGCAAAAATTGCCAAAAATTCCAATTTTGGGGGGGGTTCTCACAAAATTTCAAATTCTCAACGCGACAACTTGTTTGCGCGGACCACTTGCGTCCCCCAACTGCAAGCAAGGTGAAGCTATCGCCTCTATCATCCTTCCCAGAATCTCCGACTTAACAATGGACCTCAAGCATTCATCGGAAGAAAAGTTCATCCCACCCCAATACGTCGTTCACAGCTTTCTCTTCAGCGAGCACGACGACAACTCCCAGCTCGAAGTGCGTCGCTACGGCAAATGTTTCTACATCACCATGGCCCCTTCGAACTTCATCTCTTAGCCTCCCATCGCACAACAATACCTCTCTTACCTGGCAGCGGAAAGATCCGACGCAAATGACGATTCCATGGCCTCGGACTACAACTACAATCCAGAGGCTTTCTATACACGGGCCCTCTCGCCCTGCCTTCCCCTCTTCGAAACTGTAGCTCCAGAACCAAAACAAAATCTCAAGATCACTCTTCATGATTTTCCCCACCCAGAGGAAATTTTCCACTATTCCCTCCGCGCAATCAATGGGAAATTGACCCCGGTTCCGAGTGACGGCAGAGCGGGCGGAATGCTGCCTCTAGGTCTCGAGTTAGATGATTCCGTATTTTCTCCCGCATGGCCCTCATTCCCACCGACTGCAATTGAGATCTGCATTACGAATGACCCCCTACGATGCCAATTTCCGCTTCCCCGAACAAAGTCCTCGTTACCCTTACCGGCAAAAAGGAAATCTGCTTCGTCAAGCTGTACCAGGCCGGCGACACAAATACAGCTCGCCGCGAACTCGCGACCTCCAAACAGATCACGGAGTCTGATCTCGATCGGAATGTACGCATTTGTCGCCTTCTCGGCCTTATCAAGGATGACCAAAATCAACTAATTGGATTGCTATTGACATATATTGACTGCGACTTTGTAAGTAACTTTGTCTTGTGCTTTCGATGTGGAAGATCCCGATACTCCGGCTTCCTCCACTATTAAGCAGAAGTGGGTGGATCAAGCCACGGATACATAATGCTGGAATCGTCTGGGGTGATGCTAAACCGGATAATGGGTTGATTGATAAGAAGGGGGAGGATGCTGGATGCGTGGATTGTTGATTTTGGGAGTGGGTGTACGAGGGGGTTTGTGGAGAGAGAGAAAGCTGGTACTAGAGAGGAGGATTTGCAGGGATTGGAGAAGATTAAAGAGTATGTTTTCCGGCGAGAGAGAAGAGAGGAGAAGTTTGGATTTAATGCTCGGTTTACTATTATGCCCCAACAAACAAAATAATATTGAATGCATAAATTCACTGCAGGTTATTAGCTATGCATTATCTGCATTAACTAGCAAGCACCCAGCTGGAGTCGCTCGTGAGCTAGCACTTGAGTATTGCGTATCTAGTGGGAGTTAAGAGTTAAGAGGACATGTAGGTTCTATTTTGTGTTATATAAACGCAGAATATCTAAAGCATTAAGTCACGGATACTCTTAATTTAATGGTACGCTACTTTAAAGCCTTACTTATTATAAGACACTTACTTGACTTGCCTAGTCATATAAGAGAAGTAGTGTACATCAAATCTCAAAGACGTGACCATAGCTTCACTTCTGAAATATATCACATAGTCACAAACTAGAAGAATTCATTTAAGGAAAAGTGAAGGAGCTTTTCTTTAGACATAAAAGTCGTTGATTTATTTATCGCGTTACAGCAGCCGTATTGACATCGCTGCTCAACTACAATATCGACCAATTATATACAACATTACCCCTCCTCCCCTCCTCTCCCCTATCTCCCAACTCTACTCTACTCTAGATTCCAAGATCTAATCAAAAATCCCGATCTCCAAGCATAGAGACAGAGATCGAAAAATCTAAGCAAAGCTCTTCTCCTCCACATGCTGCACGACCTCCGGGGCCAGGGTGCCCTTATCAGTGAGACCCATATCAGCCGCGAAGGTGGAGTGCGGCACCCACTTGCTGGAGTGGCGGGGGGTCGTCTCCTCGAACATGCGGTCGACCTGCTCGAGGGAGAGGCCCTTGGTCTCCGGGATGAGGAAGTAGGAGTAGACGAAGCAGACGGCGCAGAGGGAGCCCCAGATGAAGAAGACTTTCGGGCCGAGGTTGCCCTTGTTGGTGCCGACCATGTAGGGGGTGATGACTGCGATGATCTGTTCAAGATTTGTTAGAGATGGAAATGGGAAATGGGTGGATGAGGAGACTTACGCAGTTCCAGAGCCAGTTGGAGGCGGTGGAGAGACCGACACCGCGGGAGCGGATGGGGATGGGGAAGATCTCGCCGATGACGACCCAGGCACCGGGACCCCAGGTGGAGGCGAAGAAGAAGATGTAGATGCAGATGAATGCGATCAGGGCGCGGGTGGCGTTGGCATCGTTGGGAAGGGCAGTTCCAACGGCACCGACGATGAACTGGCAGATGACCATGCCGAGAGCACCCCAGACGAGGATGGTGCGGCGGCCGAAGCGCTCAATGGTCCAGAATGAGATGGGAGTGGAGCACACGTTGACGATGGTGAAGATCATGGAGATCAGGAAGGGGTTTTGGATGGTGTGCAGGGATTGGAGGAAGATGGTGGAGTAGTAGAAGATAAAGTTTACACCAGTCCACTGTTGCATCATCTGCAGGGAGGTTCCGAGGATTGTGCGACGGAGGTTGGAGCTGGGCTTGCTGAGACCACCCTTGAAGCAGTTGGCCCACGAGGAGAAGTAGCCGTTCTGGGGGATGACGCTCATCTCATATTCGTGGTTGGCAATGATTTCAGCCAATTCCTGTTGGATGTACTCAGAGTCTTGGGGCTGGCCGCGAACACGCGACAAGACAGCAGCTGCCTTCTCAAGCTTTCCGTGGATGACAAAGTATCTTGGGGATTCTGGGAGCAAGAAGAGTCCAGTTGCGAGGATGATGGCTGGGATGAGTTGGATGGAGATCGGGATGCGGTAAGAGCCGGAATCCAGTCTGTTCTGGGTGGCGTAGTCGACGCAGGAGGCAGTCATGAGACCCAGGGTGATGGCGAATTGATAACCAGCGACAATGGCACCACGAACCTTGCGGGGAGCGACTTCTGACATGTACAGGATGATGATGGCCGAGACGAAACCGACACCGAAACCAGCGATGATACGGCCGACGGCGAGGAGAGCAATGCTGGAGGAAGCAAGTTGGAGAGCAACACCAACGGCAAAGACCCCGCAGCCAGTAATGATGGTGGTTCGACGTCCGAACCAGTCAGAGAGATCACCAGCGAGAACGGCGCCAAAGAAGGTACCAGCCGAGAGGATGGAGACGATGAGCGAGTTGTTGGAGGAAGACAGGGCGAAGGCGTTCAACTCAGCGGTGCTGGCATTGGCGGCAGGGTATGGGAGTTTTTGGAATTGGTGGATGAAATACTTCATTCCCAAAACACCGCCCACGTAACCGGAATCGTAGCCAAAGAAGAAACCTCCAAAGGCAGCGAAGACACACATGAGGTAGGCCTTGACGGTGACGGGGGCCTCAATGCGGGCGGTATCCGCCGTGGCGATGATTGCTCCACCAGCCATTGTGAGGTTGTTGCCTGGGGGGTGGAAGACTTGAGGGTGAGGGAGCGAGCTGTCTTTAAGCTCGTGGTGGTGAGTGAAGATGTTGCCGGCCTCCTGCTCTGGTCGATATGAGAGATGGGTGAGGAGTAAGGTGGTTCACGATGGCGCGACCTTGGGCAGATATATACTTCCCCCCTCTATTGCCTCCATCTGCTCCAAGGGTGCGAAGAAAGGCCGAATGGGTCCATCGAGACGCATGGGGAAAATCTGGGAGAGCGTCAGTCCACATTCTCCAGGCTAGACTTGCACATGATGTGGTCTAGCGAGTGTGAGAAACGGAGCTTAACGAGTCCTTGGGCCCTTCTTGGTGCTTGGCCCACAGACGTCTGGGTTTCGGTCTTGCTGCAATCGGACCGACGCTTCAACCTCGGCGACGATGAGAATGGGTTACCCGTTAACGAGGGAAGGAACGAAGCAGGTGTGAGGCGTGCCTGCTCTGTGGGGAATGGCAGCCGCAGTAAGGCACTGGGCATTCCCCATCTCTCCAAATCTCCTCGTCTCCAGACCCCTCAGAGTGCTCGGGGAGCAAAAGCGGGCTGCCGCGCTCTTGCAGAAGTTCATTCCCGGAAAAGGACCCGCGGCCTGGTTGGATGCGAGCCACTCGGCTAAGGCGCCGCTAAAGAATGGATCGTTGACCTTTTCGGCGGGTTGACGCCAGCGGCAAAATAGGGCCCACAAAAGCACCGAATGAACGGCTTGTTGAGAGTCAAATTAGGATATCTAAGAAATCTAAGAGGGCCACCAAGGGCCACCAAGAGCCACCAAGGGCCACCATGCGGCTTCAAGTCGGCGCTACAGTACTATCGAACAGGGGCCGCATTGCTATCAACTGGAACCATCTCCATCATCTACGGTGGTAGCGAGGCTTGGCGGTCCAGCCACGTCCGGCCACTGACCTCGCTAACCCGGATCGCCTCAAGCGTCGGCTGCTCTGCGGAGACGCCACATAAAGTCTTTTTGGTGTCTGCTGTTCTTCTTCTTCGGATGGGGCACAATACACAGTACTGTACAGTACGGGCAGAAGTCGCGTGTCGGTGACATATCCGCTCATCGGCAGCATTGTGCCATTGACACGCAGAGAGTGCATGGAAAAGGACCGCAAAGAAACGCCGCTGTCACTGGTAAAATGGAACGGAAGAGGGTCACGCAGGCTCAATGGTCTTTGTCATCCATTATGACTTTGGGATGTTAAATGTGGCTGAAGGGCGGGGTAAAGAGTCTGCAATCGCCAATCTAGGTACATTACTGTATCTCAAAACCGTTGGTGGCACTGGCACTCGCAGCAAAAAAAAAGAAAAAACAAAATAACAAATTCGACCCGGCATTTTGGATTCCTCCTTAGCGAGCGATGATCAGAAGAGAGATTTAACGATTCTCTAGAACCGTTACGTTACGTCCCTTTACCCCCAAAAATAATTCAAATGACAGAAGTATTGACTGAAACCAAACCGGGGCAAAAAATTCTGTTCTGGAAACTCTCCGTACCTTACTCAGCCTAGAGGCAACCCCGAAATTAGGTACGGAACGGCGCTGCGAAAGAATTTCTTCTCGGCTATGTCCGCCACCTATTCGACGACCTCGACCTCGACCTCGACTTTTTTCGAACCCCGTGACGGATATCACGAGCTGTCATCGAAGAAAAAAATCTCTCTGAGACATATGTTGTCACGATTTCAAACTGGATTGCCCCTCAGCTCAGCTTCAGCTCAGCTCAGCTCAGCTAGAATCCCAACTGGATCGCCTCCTCGCTCAGTAACGCATACACATGCTCGTACGATATCATCGTTTTATCGTCTTCTGACCTCGCTCTTTCCCGTCCGCAAAAATCAAGGAGGGAAAAAAACGTATTCCAAATGCGAATACGATGATTTGCAAGTCACGAGTGTGAGACTGCACTTCAATAAACGACGGGGAGACTTCTCTCTTGTTCGTATTTGGAAATTTTTTGGAGCGCCCCAGAGGCAAGGTCGGCCGCAGATGAAGTCACCTCTCGTGCCGACCTCCTGAGGGGCGAGAAAATGCAACTTGCTTTTGGATTTATTTTCGACCTTGCGCAGAGATGGAAGAGATGGAAAGAGAAGAAACGCGAATGGGTTTATATTGGTCGGGCAAATATGAACGTGGTGGTCTGATTACGGTTCCTAGGAACAAAAATGCCAGGGGCTTCAAGTGAAGATTTAATCACGTGACTGGGACTACCATAACTCCTGTTCTTTGATCTTCACTTGCTTCAGAAGCACACACCTCATCGACTTTTCTCGGAAAACGCGTGTTTTAAACGCGTAATCTGGCTTATTCGACCTGAATACTCATATTCTAAGCCCTCTCCCTGGCCTACAGGCCCCTATAGGCCATTTCTAGACACGCTACGCTCCTAGAATGGCCCCCCCCATACCCCCTAACCCTGGGCGTTCCACCCACTCCCTCGCCCAAGACCTTATCCACCTGGTAAAGGCAACTGAAGTCCGCTCTGCGGACGCCCAGCGGGTCTTCTACCCGATCGCAAACCTCTGGGACTCTTATATACAGTCAGACGAGGTCCGCAAACTCCCTGCCCATCTCCGCAAGCCACTCACAAAGCTCTATACTGAAATTACGACTATCACAAATAAATACTTCGAGTCCTATATTAAAGGAATCTATAGTAATCCTAGTGCCACCCCTCCCCAAGCGGTCTAACCGTCTATACCTATACCTATACTTGCCCCTCGCTCTAGTCCCCAAGCTATAACCCCCCCCGTCACCTATACTAGTATCACTGCTAGTACTATACCTGCTCCCTTGGCTAAGTTAGCCCAGTAAAAGCCCACAGTTAAAACAGTTATTACTCGCCCGGATACTCGACTATTCGTCCGTATAGGCCCCTCCCACCCAGCAAGGGCAGCAGGCTCCTTTACACTCCTCACTGCTCTTAAGTAAGCCCTTGGAACAGACGCCCCCTTACTTAAGGAAGTCCTTGTAATCCCCTCCGGCTATACTCTCTGTATTAGCTCTCCTAAAGACTTAGTTGCCTTAATATAATATATAGCCTTAATAGATAATAAGATCTCCGACTACTATATAGAATGCCCGTAACCATGGGTTTCATACCGGCTAACAAATATCCCACGGTCTATTAGACTACTTGACCCCCTCTTCCAGGTCCAAAACCATATAGTTATAAGCGAGATACTATACTCTACTATTCAAGATATCACTGGCCAGTAGCCTGTTCACTCTACTGAGACCCTTTTTAGTAAAGAGGAAGGTCTCTTTAATACTAGCTAGATAGTATACTTCCTCGCGAATATTTACAAAGTGTTATCAAGGCACTTACAGATCCTAGATATAGTAATATAGACTCACGAGATCAAAACTAAACTGAAAATAATCCAATATACCTATTACTACCAGTGATACAATACCCGCACATACACCCGCCTGTAATACTATAATATATATGACTCTTATGACTATAATACAGACTCCTATACCTCGAGCTATAACACTATAGTCCCGTACCAGTGTCCTTTAAAGTGCCTATATTATAAAGGGCCTTATCCGGTAGACAAACTATCTTGCCCTTTACGGCCTGTCTCTCTTTACCCGAAAATGAAACCAGAAATAGTAGTAATCCTCAAAGTTAATAAGGCAGTCCGTAAAAGAGTAATTATAGTTACTAATTGTGTTCATATTCCCGTTACAAATATACCTATAGTCTCTTCCGGACCCGTAATACCTATACAGTTTCCTGTAACTATAATAGTCACGGTCCCTTCCATTCTCCCGATTTCCCGATTTTTTAACCCGAGGTCCCTAAATACTTTCTCCCCTCTTGAAAATAAGGACTAAGTCCTTATTTATAAAATCCCTTATAATTTTATAAGTAAATATAAGTAAAGTAGTCATTTTATACAAGATTACTCTTTTATTTATAACTGATTCGTTAATTAATATTATTCTTATATAAGAACTATATATCTTTATAGACCTTTTATAAAGGATTACTAAGTCCTATTCCCTCTATAAGTCATTTATATCTATAGATAATTAGATAATATACTCGTGAGTTATCTCTTATATCTGTAAAGGAACCGGGTTATAAATCACCCAGTTATAATCTTACAAATCTAGGAATTTAGTATTCCTATAAATCCAGACCCGTAATATACTCCCCTTTATAATTATAAATATTTACAATACCCCTATAGATACTATAGATATAGGGACTATTGTGAGAACTCTTATAGTCTCCCTATAATACTTTTAGTAATCCGGCCTTATAATAAGTAATTTCAATCTCTATTACCCTAACTGGGACCCAGTCTATTATATCCCGTTTAGACAAGTAGAAGTACTACTAGACTGACTAGACTCTTATAACTTTATTTATATAGGCCTTATAGGTACTCTTATATATAATCAAGGCAATATACTTGATCTAGTCTTCTTTACTAATTCCCTTTTAGTCTATACTATTCTGGTTAGTCATTTAGACTTAATCTCCGATTATTATTCCCTTTTTATAATAGTCTATTGGGACTTATATATAAACGAGTTAATAAGATACTTTAGACTTAATACTTTAGATATAGATATTTTCAAAAATATATTTCAGTCTAGTTTAGTCTATTATTCTACTCTTATAAATATCCCGGATATAACCGATCTAGATAGTAAAGTCTTATAAATTATTTAGTCATTCCAGAATATTTACTCGAAAGTAGTAAAACGGATAATAGAGTATAATACGGACTAGTTATAGTGAAACTCAAATTATAAGATAGTTATAAATAAGAACTACAAGGACTTTATACTAGAATTAGTCTATAAATTACAAAATACAATCTGTAAAGCCAAAAATGAGTATTGAATAATAAAGTTAGATTCAGTTATAGACTCTACAAATATCTTCCGGATAATTAAATAATATTAGTTAACTGATATCTACCGGAACCCTTTATTTAAGAATCCGTTATATTCAAATAATTCACTTATGAAATTTATAAAAGAGAAAAGGGAACTATTAGTTATAGAACTACTTACTAGTAAAGTAGAAGCGAGTAATATATTATTCAATATATTCACAATTACTACCTGTTATATAGACTTCTTCTCTATTATAGTTAATAATATCTGTAAAGTTATAATAGAAGTCAGTAATATAATCCCTGGAGTAAATGAAGTACTAATAGTTATTCTACAAGTAGTCTAATCACAGATAAATATAAGAGTTATATCCCTCTTTTAATAATATCTATTTTATAATTATTATCTTATTTATTTCCGGACCGCGATACTTGCAATTATCTCCAAGTCAAATAAAGTAGACTATTTTTTCTCTCGGTCTTATAAGCCTATAGTCTTATTCTTAGTACTAGATAAAGGTCTCGAATAGTTCCTAGTCCGCAAAATGACTTGGTTTATAGTCACTTTATAAGTGACAAATAGTCAGTAATTTAGTGCCCTTCTATTATAGTTATCTGTAGACCTTATAATATGTCTTATATATAATATTGAAAAAGTTTTAGTGTTTGACTATAAGGTCTTACTATTTACTATAGACGTGAAGGGAGCCTTTAATACAGTCCTTCCAGGCCGACTTGCCCTTAGACTCCGCGAATAAGACTAGTTTGACTATCTAGTCTATTAGGTATATTCCTTTATTATATAATAGATTATGAGAATCCGGCTAGATAGCGAAATAGGTCTAGAGATAATAATTCAATACGGTTTGCTTCAAGGCTCCCCTGTTTCACTAATCCTCTTTATATTATATATAGTTCTATTCTTTTAGCTAGATGTATCAGTATACAGATTTAACTATATAGATAATATTATTCTATTTATTATTTCCAAGAGTTTATAAGATAATTATAATAGCTTATAGACAGATACCCAAGAGGCCCTCTAATGGGGATAGACTAAGGGGATCACCTTTAATTCTAAGAAGTCAGAACTAATCCACTTTATATAATAACAAGTAGACTCACTACTAGTTAGTAGTTCCACTATTACTATTAGTATTCATATTATACAAGAAGCTATTAGTCCGTTATATTAACTGGATATATTCTTTAATAAAAAGTTATTATTTAAATTACATATTCGTATTCTAGTTATAAAGGCCCTTATAGTTAGTAATACTCTTTATTCCCTAGATAAAATAACTTATAGAATATTACTAATCTTTCTATAATAAACTATAAAAGCTTATATCCTTAAGAAAGGCTATTTTGCAATTAAGACTTAATAGTCAGGTAGGATTAAGACAAAAAACGGATAATACATTTCAAATCGAATAGACTCCCATTTAAGCCTATTAGAAAAAATAATACTTATAGGTGTAAGAGTTATCCTTCCAGTTTATAAGACTATATAAATTGTAATTCTATATAGAGAAGTATACTTATAATTGCCAGAGATTGAACTTAACCTTATTATAAGTGTATTTGCTTTGAGAATAGTCCGGTTAGATCTATAATACCCATTTACGGCCTGTAAAATACAAGTTTTACAGATAAAGATAAATAATATATATTTTATATATCTCCTATTTTCTCTCTCACGGATAGAACAGGTCAATCCACTCTAAATTCTTCTATAGACTATAAGAGAGACTCGCGCGGATATTTATAGAAGGATTAATATCCTATAAAGGTAGATGAAAGTAAAGGCCATAATAGACTTTCTAGAATTCCTATTACTAATATCCTCTAGCAATATCCAAGTATTCTCTAACGGATTAAAAAGCGAGTTTACGGATAGAGTTACTGGTTACGGGACTGTAATCTACTAATACGGCCTGTAAACTGACCGTAAATCAAAGTCCCTTGGCCCACACGCAGAGGTCTTTAATACAGAAGTAGTAGGCACTCTCGAGAGTACACGTAGTGTGTTCACGTTACCGGGAACCAAGCTAGTAACTGACCTATAGGTCTTCTTAGATAATCTAGAAGTGGTCTATTATCTCCTCTCGCCCTTTACAGGCTCGTTATAATAGGTATTCACAGACTTCCAAGAAGTGACACGGTAGTGGCCACTATACTAGTGTCTTCTATACACGTTCCCGGACACTTTACGGGTCCGCTGGGTACCAGGACACATTAGTGTTCCAGGCAACGAAGTAGCCGATCAAGCCGTAAAGGAAGGAGCTACTCTCCCCCCACTCCTACGGACTATATGTATACTCGCCTCCCTCAAGAGGCTCGCAAAAGCTAAGGCAGATAACTCTCTTACACAACTATGGCTTATTATAGTCCCGTAAAGTTATCGCGATCTCGGTATATAATATATGCACGATATAATAGAGCTTGGACTTAAAAGAGGAGTGTTTGGGCGAATACTAGTCTCACGGATATATTACAGAGACTTTACAGTATACCATGACCGCTTCCACTACTATAATACTACACTTAGCTGTAGTTACGGACAGTTAAAGTCCCTATTATACTTCTTCTTTTACAAGAAAAGTAACGCAAACCAACTTGGCCCGAAGGTACCTATAGTAGACAAGATCGTATACTTACTAGGGATAATAAAGGGTACTACCGCTCTAGTAGACTGGATCACGAGTTCACGATTCTTTATAGATATTTGCAAACTACACGCTAGACTAGAGGAACCCTCTTAGTCTAGTGTATCGCACATACCTATAGTCTTTACCTTTTCTTTCCTTACTTTCCTTACCTCTTTTACACTTATAATAGGCGGTAGGAGCGGGCAGACCGGGGATAGCGGGTTACAGGTAGGGGGACCGACTATAACGGGAGTAGTAAAATATACCCGTAACAGGGAATGACCGCAGATAACTGTAGAATTGTAGAAATACAGCTATGTGTAAAACAAATTGTAATAGTTAGAAGTAGCTAGAACTGATTATGTGGCCCTTACGGCCTATAGTGTCCTATAGTCCTATAGGCTCCCCTAGGGCAGGGGCCACGTGCCGCTGTCCGCCGGACGTTAAATACAGACACACACACACACACACACACTTGCTTCAGAAGGAGCAAGCAAAAGCGGAGCCGAATCTCTGGGATGGTATGGCGGTGAGTTTCCTGTTTGTGGACTGTGGTGAGTCTGGTTATAGCGGAGTGGGTGAGCTCTTTCGAGTTTGTGAATGAGAAGGGGTTGTGCAAGGAAGGGCGAGGCGATGGCGTTCTGCCTTTGGCGGAAGCGTTGTGGTTTTGCTGGTCCAAGTTAATGAGGGTATAAGTATGCCATTCTCATAAAAGTAGATCCACGGATGTGGTAAAGTTTCTACGATATTCAAGGCCTGCAAATCTGTTTTTTTTTCCTGCAAGGTTAGACATATTTAGTTAAAACCTATCTCTCATGTTCGTTCTATTTACTTATATGAATTTTTTTCGATATATTGGTGAAAAAACTTCTTAGGATCAGGTCAGAGATGGGGCTGGAACAGGAAGATGCGTGTTTGTGATTACACCACTGAACAACCCGCGAGAATTTCGCCAGTTTGTTATGGGCTTATCTTCTAAGATTTTGAGGTCTTACTAGACCGTTTCATATTCGCGACTTCCTAAGAAAACATGGGCGGAGAGGCGTTGCTAGTATGAGCACCTTGCTTTGCTGAGGCCTCTCAGTGCACGTGACCCTGGAAACAAGAAGGAGAATCCACTCGATGCTTAATCATTACAATCCTGGTAGCTGAGAGGTCTCTTATTGTATTTCTGCCTTGCAGTTGAAACCTCTGCATGACATCCCGTGCACCAAGAAAACCCCCTCAAAGACGAGGCTGTGAGGCCCCTCACTACAACGATGGCAAGAGCCACCTATAATTGGCTGCAAGCCACCTCTGAGGCCCCTCACGCTAGTTTGCGGCTGGCGTTCGCAATTAGTATAAGACTTCGAGCCTCGACCCTCCCTCCTTCCCTCCTTCGACTTTACAAGATCAATTGCAACAATCAACGGTTTACTTTAGGGCAACACCCAAAGCGCTTTTCATTGCGCATCATCAAGGCGGCCCGGCTGGGCCATCCACCCAGGCCGGCGAGATTCTGGCTGCTCTATAGTCTATCCTTGTTCGCTCACAGCGATTCTTCTCCCCCTCCTCTCCAGCAAGCGCGCGGAGCGCTCCCTCCGCGCAGCGACCCATTTCAGATCACCATGACTGGCAACTAAGAAACAATTGCGATTCCCAAGATTTCCCCTACCCTTCCGCAAGTCAATTCGAAAGCGAGCTCTTCTTGATTCTCAATTCGCGAGGCTGCGCTACGCCTCTGAATCCCGATGACGAGCCTCGACCAGACTTCCAGTATGATTTCGTTACGTTTGATGCCACATTGTCCCAGCTCTACGTTCCACAGTTCAATCTCTCTTCTCAGGATGCCAGTCCTCCCGGCCCCGAGCTGCTAGAAGTGAGGGACGCTCAACAAGACCAGCACAGCGCCTCAGTCTCCAGAGCAGATTCAAGAGCCTCATCCTCGTCTTCCCCTGCTTCTGTTAGAGACAGCACTCCCGGCTCAAGTGCTCCAACGGAATCAATCTCTCCAGGCTCATCTTCTGCACTCCCGAGCTCGCCCGCCAATGACAATCGCCAAGTCCCTCAGCTCCCACAGCAGTCAGGGCTTCGGTGCCCGCTGTGTCCAAACCGTGCCCCCTTCCAGCTTCAGTCACATCTCAAGTAAGTATATCGACATTCTCATGTTCCTTTCTTCTTCTTTGATATGCCAGCTAACCTCTCCAGCCGTCACGCAAAGACACACTCCAAGCCGTACGCATGTCGCGTGCAGCCAAACTGCGCATCACGCTTTGCGGAACAACGAGATCGAAATCGACACGAAGCGAGACACGGCCAACAATCACAGGGCACAGTTCAGTTCTTCTGCCCTCACAACTGCGAGCGGAGTCTAGCAGGAGCTGATGGTGGATTCGGAGTCCGTGAAGACAATGCGAAGAGACATATTCGGAGCAGACATAATGGATCGACAAGAGCGCCTATACGAATCATCACTTAATACAACTTGAGGAATGGAAATGGGATATCTTAGGGAATCGCAATTTTCGGCCCGTGATATCAGAGGAGGATTTCGTCCGGGTCTTCGGAGTTGAATGGGGCAGATGAATCATCGTAGTCGCCATTGCCTGAGTTTGTTGTGACAAGTCTCAGCGGGCTTCTTTCTTTGACCACTCCCCAAGATACGAAGAATGCCTAAATGATTTCTGAATCAGTTATGCAGTAGCAAAATATCCTTAGTTTTCTTTTGTCGTGGACTGAGAGAGATATCTTGTATGAATGTTTTACTCATAACTGGGATAACCTTGTTACTGCTAACGATGTCACGAGGTTCAGTTCGCCAGATTCGAGGACGAAAGTCCCACGCATGCTTTGTTGAAGATTTCCGCGGTACTTTCCTTGCGTTCTTGGCGTTGGTCGCGTGTGAATGGAGTCCTGGCGTTGGCGTTCTGCACTTATTCCTTTTCAGAAACTCCAATGTCACGGCCGTTTTTCAGTTAGATATATCTGGGTTTCCCTATAAAGATTTCATGAATGTCCGTATTCTCATACCGTGATATCAAACACCAATCCCTCGACGCATGTTTTCAATCTGCACAGAGTGTTTCGGCCCACATTTGAGAGAGAGAATTACTTCTTGTAGAGACGACATGTAACTGGAAGCGGAAAGCCTGTATAGGAGGTTGTCTAATTGACGAAAGACAATACCGGCTTGACAATTAATAAACTCTAAAACACTACTCGTCTCATTTTATAGCTTCCTTGCCATTAAATGACTTCTTCGTTTATATTTCCATCGATATAAGCTTCTCGAATCAGTTTGAAATGATCTTAGATTCACATTAAAGCAAATAGTTTCTTTTCAGTAAAGAGAACGCATACTAGATCTCTCACTTCTGTCTAGCTTGACCCAAAACCTAAGTATCCCTCTCTAGTATTGCAGAAACGGCAGTACATAGACTTATTCTCAACTGTTATATTAGAAGCGATACTTTATTTGATTTTTATTCTTTATCTTCATGTCCTCTAGTATGAATATTGCTAACCATCCATGATAGAGTAAGAGCCATGGATTTCTAAGGGCCTGAAAAGAAGACTACGGGCGCTGGCTCGTTACTCAGCGCACTGTCCCTGCGCTTACGCACAGTGCTCGCTCTTATCCGACACGCTTCTCTCAGGGCATAGCACTCATCTTGCGCATAACGTTCACCCAGTAGACAGGACTCTCTTAGCGCATGCTAATCTCTTACTATAGAACACTTAGCATATAGAACTAAGTTCTCTAATGTATAGAAGGTACTAAATTCTAATAAAGAAAGCGTGAAGTGGTCCAATTTACGGCCTTAAACTTAAGGTTTTAAATGCGCAAATCAGGCATTGAGGGTTTTCAGCTCAGCTTGGCTGCATAATCCCCCCTCATTGAGACAACGGAGCTCAACCTCCTCCTTGCTATACAACCTGCATTGATCAAGAGGATGCGACTTCTACGATGCAGCCTGACTGTTGACGACGAGCATTGGATTCCAACCATAGAGGAATTCTTCACTGACATTCCACCATATGCCATTCTTTCTCACCGCTGGGGCAGACCAAATGATGAGGTCTCATTCAATGACCTGGAAAGAGACCTTGATGTGTCGCATAAGCCAGGTTATCGGAAGTTACGACGGTTTTGCGAGCTTGCCTTTCAAGCTGGTCTAAAATTTGCATGGATTGATACCTGCTGCATTGACAAGAGAAGCAGCGCAGAGCTCTCGGAGGCTATCAATTCCATGTTTGAGTGGTACTCGAACTCGGCACTTTGCTATGCATACCTGGACGATGTCATCACGGAGGAGGGTCTGGAGAATCACGCGATGGAGGAATCCTCGTTTCGAGCCAGTAAATGGTGGACACGCGGATGGACTTTACAGGAACTGATCGCACCTGGATCTGCTTTGTTCTTCGATCAGAATTGGAAGCCGATAGAGACGCGAAACAAGCTGGCTTGGCTTGTGGGCGAAATTACCAGTATCGAGATTGAAGTGTTGAAAGATGATTACAATTGGCGTGGTCACCGGACAAGTGTGGCACAGAAGATGTCATGGGCAGCTCGTCGTCAGACTACAAGACAAGAAGATCGAGCTTATTCCCTTATGGGATTGTTTGGTGTCAATATGCCTCTTTTGTACGGCGAAGTATCTCGAGCCTTCATTCGCCTGCAGGAGGAGATCATGCGGACAACTCCTGATCAATCGCTGTTCGCTTGGCGTGGTGGTGTTGCCTTTCGAGGACTCTTGGCTGCTTCAGTAGAGCAATTCGCTGATTGTGGTCATATTGTCTCTGTCGACTATAACGAATACGTGGCCCAATTCCAAAACAAGAATCCCATCCCCAATTTCTCTCAGACTAATTACGGAACGCAAATTCAACTACCAATGCAAGCTCTTAAGACTAGACAATCCATCTATCGAGCATTCATTGCGTGCACTACACAAGATCGGTACCCTCCCAAGATTCAGGAAGACTTCTGCTCTATGATGCTGTGGGGCCAACCCGGTGTCGAAGTACATACCTACCATCGGGTCGATCTTCCCATTGACGCCATGGATGCCAGCTGGAGGTCCAGTTGGGGGAGACTCGAGATCAGAGACCTTTTTGTGTCTAGTCTATACTCACACTCCTATGGCTATCAGACATTGGCCAACAAAATCGTCAGAGAAGTAACAGAAGTTGAGTTTCACTTAGCCGTGTCGAAAAAGCAGGGCCATGCCAACTTTACCCCCCTCTACGATTCCATCTCATCCATCAGTGGGGCCACCTGGATCAGATCCCAGGCAAATTTATTCATGGCTAAATTTCCAGCGAATCCAGCAGATAATGCTGATGCTTTCATGGCCCTCCATGTCGGCTCTGCCAGAATCCAAGGACTTCAGGACGATCAGAGCTCAGATCTCCGATTTAGCTACAACTTCTTCGTTCTCTGTGGCATATATAAGGGAGTACTATGGACAGACGTGCTCATCCACCCAGGCATCGAAACAGCCAATGGCGTTTATAACGCCTACAAGTCGTCAACCGACCTCGGTGACAAAGCCCGTTCGGCAGCTCGTAATTCAACAGAAATAGAACTGCGACAGCTGCTTTCCCCACAAGATATTCGCGCCTTGCTGCGTAGAAACGGGCGCCTTTTTTCGACAGAAAACCAGTACTACGATATACCGAATGCAAAATTCGGGGTCTACATTGCGGTTGATTATTCAGCGAGAGCTTCTTCTAAGAACACGTATCGCGCGGTCGTCATTCTCGAATGGAATTCCTTCCGTGTTGCAGAAGCTTTGTACCGCGAAGCAGTCCCTTCAAGACCGCTACGTACCCTGCGTATCTCGTCACCGGCTATTCTCTAGATGGGGCAAGGTGTCGCGTTACTTTTGGATTTCTGACGGCTTGGCTGATTGCGTTCACCCCGAAGGGTCAAATTTTTGAGTCTAGCATCACATTGAAAGACACGGGGATCAAACTCTTCTCATTCAAATATAATCTTACGGTTCTATGCTAGTTCTCGCCAACTCGCCTTTCCCCGGGGCCCCTCAGACTGAGTCGCATTATGGTACCAGCGAAACATAGAGTTGGTAGGCCGTGGGAGCGAAGTGTTCGTGTCCACTCAAAAGTCTCTCAAATCAACGCGTCTTGCTTGTTCTCCGCAGAACACAATATCATCATAACTAGCCTCGCTCTCCACAGGATCAACTATCGGGTCTCGGAATGTGACCTCTTCCGCAGCCGCTCTTAATGGGTGCGAAAAGACAGCATATTGGGGAATACTGTCGTTAGTCCTCCGTCAGCCTGAGCTGTAGAAGAATGTTCTGTTGCAAAAGACGCATTAGTCAGACCAGATTACGGAGAGGGTGGTTCACTGTGGGGTCATGCGTCGAGTCGGGATAAAGCTTGAACCAAGGCGCTGCCCATACGGACTCAATTAAACGGCAGTCTCGTGGTAATCGTGGCATCGATCTGCATCGCTAAAGTACGCCGAGCTTGCCAACAGCTCAGCCAGCTGCGACAGGAGGTCTTGCTTGTCCCTGTCCTGACTAGTCGAAGCCTATACACCAATTAGCAATGATCTGTTTTTGTCGCTGATTGTGAGAGTGTTTTAGACTGGCAATATAATATGCAGCATCCTTTCAGCGAGCAAAACTTTCTTGCAAACATGTGCGACGTTATCTCCGTGTTCTCTGATCAAGTGTATGATGTAACGTAACATCCGGTGAAATTCATTTCTAATGGCCTGAGATGATAATATTGTCTCCCACTCGTGAATCTAAGGCCTTAAAACCAAGAATAGCAAAGATAACCAAGCTGTGAGTTGTGTGTTCCGCTGACCGCTAGGTTCTCTTGTGCAGGAAAAAATAATTTTTTAACAAATGAAAGATAAGATAATAGAAGATGATTAGATTCTTATTGCCTAATATATCTAGAATTTTGAGCTTGTTAAGTATTATTAAATGAGAGGCAAAAGGTGATGGTAAAGAGATAAGTATATCTCCTTTAGCTCTCTCTTAACATTTTCGCTTAACGGCAAATCGTAGTAAAAACACTTCTAAAACTTTAAGGAACAAGTATATTTAAATAGAAAAAAAGAGAAATAATTAAAATAATAAGATATCCAAGATTTTATAGCTTTAGAATTGGAAGTATTCATTTGTAGAAAGTCAGTTATTTTTTGAAGTTCTTGAGAGTAATTTTAGTATTAAGCGAAATTGTTAAGAGAGAGCTGGAGGGGATAGCGTGGTAATCTTATACGCGAGTGCAAAAGGCTAAAACACAGTCATTGAAATATGCCTTACTTTATTTTAAAAATAAAAAAGAGGCTCTTTCAAGAACGGGGGTTATGGGACAATTCGTCTAGATCTTGAACTAATAAAATCTAAATCTAAGGTATCTTAACACAAAGTAAGAAAAAGCTAACGCGGATTTAGGCTCGAAGTGGCCTATCTCAGTATATTCTCACGGTTTTGGAACAGTTTTCCGGATGGTTGCAAGGGTTACCGTAATATCTCTGATATTGTAACTATTCGCACGTGCCTCGTTCTTTGATGTTTGGTCACGTGGTATCAAGCGGACCATTTCTACTTTCTATGGCTGCCTAAGCGCTTGACACCTATCCTGGTTCCTAGCCTTCTCGCATTGGCAACTTGACTTCCTGAACAGAGTCGATGACTTATATATAGCGCAAGTCAAATAGCAACTATGGCAACGGCTTCGACGACCCTCAACAATCACGGCCTCATCGTGATCCCTCGCTGCGCTGAGCGAGGCTGGGTTGCGGAGCATGGAAACCCAACTGTTGAGTACGAGCTGGTCAAGCATATATTCCAAAAGAAATTCTAACTAATGTTCGAAATAGCATTGTTGCTATCCATGGCCTCAATGGAAAGCGCTGGTCCACGTGGACTAACAAGAAGAACTTGAAGAAGGGCGAAACAGGGACCATGTGGCTGCAGGACCTTCTCCCTGATAAAATCCCTCAGGCCCGAGTCATGACATTTGGATACAACGCGGATATGATCAACAATTATTCCACGTCTAACGTTAGAGATCATGCCAGGAAACTTCTTTCTCTGCTCCGAGATAAAAGGGACGAAGGAGAAGTGAGCTCCACTTGACTCCAACCTCTGAGAATAATTGAGCTAATTTCAAACAAAGCAATCGAGGCGTCCCATAGTTTTTATATGCCATAGTTTGGGAGGTATTGTCGCTAAACAGGTATGCCTTCTTCCTTGTCTTCAGCTTGGTGTGGTAGAGCACTGCAAACCTCGATTACGAGATAGTCATTTATTATGTCTTTCCCCTCTGACCTTGTATAGGCTTTGCGCATAGCTACAAACGAGGAGCTTTATAACTCTATTTCAAATTCTACTCGCGGGATTGTAAGTAAGCCCATCGCTGACCTGGCTTCCCGTCCTTATGATAGCTGTATTTACCCTCTCACAGGTCTTTATGGGTACACCACATCGAGGTTCAGACCTCGCATCCTGGGGGAAAATTCTTGCGGTAATTGCAAAAGCTGCATTTTTGCGTCCCACAAAGAATATCAAGGATTTAGAGAATAATTCGTCAACTCTGATGGATGTTTCTGAAGACTTCAGATCAATAGTAGGGAAATACTATATCGTTAGCTTCTACGAAGATACAAAGATCAAGCGGATTAGCAAAGAGGTACCTCAAAGCTCAATATTAACATATTAATTTTCTAACAGTCTGGACTGCAGGTTGTCGGAAAACATTCCGCCGTAATGGAAATAACTGGCGAGGAAGCAATCCCCATGGCGGGAAACCACATGGAAATCTGCACTTTCTTGGGAGCGGAGGACGAGAGGTTTGAGCAAGTTTGGAAAGCCATCAAGCGTGTCATTGACTCGAATTCGGATCGTACGTATTTTGTAATAGGCATTGAAACTTACTGATTACTTCGTAGAACCTTCTGAAGCAAAACGTGCCTTAGTGCAACGGCTGACACAACTGGCACAATTTGATCACATGCGGTTTCTAGACAAGATGCCTTTGCCGCTCGAAGGGACTTTTGCCTGGGTACTTCATCACCCAACTTACAGCTCGTGGCTGGGCCGCTCGGGCATCTCAATACTGCGCATTTTAGGTAAAGCTGGTTGTGGGAAGTCCATGCTCTCGAAATACCTCCTAGCACATTCCAAATCCCAACTTGACTGGATCGCGAGCGGCTACTTCAGCTTCAGTGCCACCGAAGGACGTCAGAATCTGATTCAGGTTTACTCATCTCTTCTCTTGCAGATCCTTGACTTTGCAACTTCTTTGTATCCTGTTATAATTGAGGCATGCAGCGTTCGGCCCAAGGGGGACTGGGATGAGAAAGATTGGGAGGCTCTATTAGAAGCCGCATTGGCCATGTTTCCCCACCGGCGCGTTATACTTGTTCTGGATGCTCTTGACGAATGTGATGCCTTTGGTTCAGATGTCTTGGAAACAATAACAAGAGTCTGCCGCAAGGCGCCGTGGTGCAAAGTTTTGGTAACAAGCCGACCAATCGAAGGCAAGTCAGAAGATGATGATGTGCTGAACCTCAACCTCGACAAAGAATCTGGCCTGGAGGGTGACGTCAAATTGTTCGTTGCGGATAGAGTGCGCCTATTGGTGAAAGCTCTTCCATTCGTTCAACCCATGAAGTCAGAAATCACCAAACGACTCAACGAGAGAGCAGATGGGATGTTCCTGTTGGTGGAACACATCCATAGAAGTCTTGTTAACTTAAAAGGCACCTCGAGGAAAAATATTCGGCAAGTGCTAGACTCACTGCCGAAAACTCTCGAGGACGCATATGCACAAACCTTTGATCGGATTGAGGCTGAGGACAGAAACTTCGCAAAAAGTGTTCTGATTTGCTTGTTGTATGCTGCTAGGCCAATGACTGTCTCAGAGTTGACCATAGCAGTTGCAATCACAGAACAGACGCCGGATTTCCTGGAGTTGACAGAAGACTTGGCACTTTCTGTGCTATACGAGATCAACGCCAGAATTGGCCCCATAATCGCCGTAACCAATGGCTCGGTTTCATTGATTCACGCTTCAATAAAGGATTTCCTGCTCTCGACTGCCAATCGTTATTCAATAGGTATCGCAAAACCCTCGGTCGATGAGTCCCCAGGAGCACGACCAAAAGAGAACATTACTCAATTTTGTCGTAAGTGGTATTTTATTGACAAAGATGAGGCTAATAGCCACCTGCTCTCTGCCTGCATGAAATACCTCGATCTATGCTTTCAGGAATGGACAATAGGATGCGCCGCCTCTATTTGGGCTTCACAGAATGCAAGCAATGACAGTGTGCACTCAAGCACATCCATTGAGTGCGAAGCGTTTCTCTCATACGTGGTCGAAAGCATTCCGGACCATACCAGGGACCTATCTCCAACATCGATCCAGCAGCGTCAACGTGTGAAAGTATTCTTCAATTCTGATAGGTTTGCGTGGTGGAGATCATGCTATTGGACGCTACGAGATCCATCGCGAGTCAAAGACCGGCCGGATCCCCTCGGAATTACGTGCCTTCTTGGGTTGAAATTAACAGTCGAGGATCTACTCATATCAAGGCCTATCGAGGAGATAATATATAACTCAACGAAACATCTTGAGCTCGCTATTGAGAGTGGCTCATACGAAATCGTCAAACTTCTGATCGATAGAGGTGCGCGTGTGGATGGAATTATCAAAGAAGGGCATGGCAGGACGCTCCTTTCTGCGGCCGTATGGTATGGGAGGATCGAAATTATCAAGCTTCTCCTTGAAACACCATCTACACTCAATATTATGAACCAGGAAACGAGTGGCTACACAGTAATCGATATAGCTGTAGTAGCAAGTCAGCAAGCTACAGTTCGTTGGCTTCACGCTCAAGGGGCTTCGATTAACTTAGCAACCGACGGTGAAGTCAGGCGGGAATTCTCAACGTTACATATTGCTGCCAGATCTCTTCGCTCTGAAATGATACCCATGCTGCTAGAACTTGGCGCTGACATGGATGAGCGTTCGAAGGGTGGAGATCTTGCTTTTCATTTGGCAGCTGAGTCAGGAGATGTCAAAGCGTTACAATTGTTAAAGCCACGCGAGATTGACGTGAAAGGCGCAAACGGCGATACGGCATTTCTAAGGGCAGTAGCTTTTCTACGCGAGGAAGCTATGAAATACCTGTTGAAAGAGGGTGCTAATATCAACGCGCGAAACAATAACGGAAAATTTGGGTCAGCCGTACACCGCGCTCTCGGGAAGAGTAGAAAACGAGAAGAGAAACAGAAAGTAAAAGGAGTGGTGCACTATCTCCTAAATCTCGGATTCGATGTTCAGAATAAAGAGGAGGTTCTGTACAGCTTCTATTCTGCTGCAGCCGAGCAGGACAATGAAGTGGTCTTATCATTCCTCATGAACTGGCCTGGCCGGCTCTCCTCAATGCTCCGCAATCCAGTCCACTTGGAACGTCTGTGGAGTTTTGCTTTGGACATGTACGCATTTGAAGTATGCATTTATTTGTTGCAGACTGCAGAGATAGACGTTAATACTCGTGATGGCGCCGGTGCTACTGCCTTACATATTGCGGCCGCAAAGGAGAATGTCGCGTTGTGTCAAAAACTCATCTCAAGCTACCATGCCGACATTGTGATTCGGGATAAGAGTGGAAAATCACCTCTTCATCGTGCTATTCATGCTCGTTCAGGAGATGAGGCCTTGAAGATTGCAGACCTCCTTACACAGCGAGATAAACAGATCGTCAACATGGTAGACAACTTTGACCAGACTGCACTTCATTTAGCGGTGGAGGGCGGCTGTCTTCAGATTGCAAAGTTACTACTTGAAAGAGGTGCCACAGTGGATGCAACGGATAAAATAGGTCGATCTCCATTACTTGTCTGCAAAACTAGTGCCCTGGATTTAGTAACACTCCTCCTGGAAGCGGGTGCAAATCCTCTGCGGCGGCCAGAGCAAGGCGGGATTAATTTTGCCATGAAGGCCGCAGATGCTAATAGCGAGATGGCACTCGAGACTATATTCCGGATGAGAATTCGCATTGAAGAAACTGACGTGCTGGAGACCGTCCGGAGCGGCGCTAAATCGGAGTTTCACGTCAGCAGCTTGCTCTGGTATGCCTATGTTAACGGAAATACTGAACTAGCACGGGATATGTTGAACATAGGATTGATACAAAAGAGTGATAAAGAGGCCGGGTTAAGGTGGGCTGTGGCTAAGAGAGAGGACTCTGTCGTACATCTCCTGGCACCCACACTTGATGAGATATTTGTGAAGGAATTATTTGGAACCGCACTTGCTACTTGGTTGAAATCTTCCGCCAACATCGTCGAGAGAACATCTGCAATTCTTTTCATCTTGAGATGCGGCTACGCAAATCTCAACGAATACTATTCCCCTCATCCAGCACGAGATTCCCGCCTTCTTAAAAAACGAGGATCCGAATTTAATCCATTGAAGGAGGCCGCTAGAAGAGGAGAACTTGTGTTTGCAAAAGCAATGCTCGAGACGAAGGCTCGCATGCCGATTTCTAAATATATCCTTGACGATGCCTTCCGTTCTGCTAGAAACGAAAACCATCAAGAAGTGGCCAGGTTCCTAGAAGAATTTCGAGCATCTCAGCCGCGAAAAGATTTCGAGGAGTGAGAAAGCAATCCCCGAAAACGTTGGTCAGTTGTCTCTAATAAGTAGAATGCACAGCTGCATTTCAAACAGCTCAATACAGTGACGTTGATAATTGTACATAGTAGAAAGAGCTTGCCAGTCCTTATTCGCGTGATTTTCATTTTGCATAGCCGGTCCGTTTGGGCAACCTTAAAACTGCCCTACACATCTAAGATTCTGACTTAATTGATCACGTCCTCAGCTGTACTTGACTCTTTGATAGCTGCCTAGCAAGGCGCATCAAGTGCTGATAAGCGGCCAAGAAACGATTCAATGGAGAAGATTGAGTGGAAAGACTGAATGAGCAGATAATGCTCACTCGAGCCGAAGAGGAAAAGCGTCGAAAGGAGGACCATGCACAGCAGAGAGGATCATTGAGTCACCATCATTTCTTGCTGGACAGCTCAGGGATCGAACAGTGGACAAGAGCAATTCCATTTCGATTCCTTAACCCACGCTATGCAATCAATGCTCACTACCAGAATGAAAACACAAACCAGGGTATCTTCATGATCCCATCCCGTTCCGTCCAAAACACCACTTATGCATCATTAATTCCCGTTCCCATTTGCAAACCTCCCTCTTAACGTATCTGTCTTACTTCCTAGCACTAATAAACTCAATCTTCACCTCCCTCTTGCCTTCCCTCGCCTTCAAAACCGCCCTCTCATTCGCCTCTTCCTCGCGCTCTCTCATCTCCTTCCCAACCTTCAGGCTCCGAATATTCCTCTCAAACTCCCTCATCTTCTTCTCCACATCGCTGGCTCCCAACGTAATCCCGCTTTCATTTGCATGAGCCAGTGCCTGTGCTTTAGCAGCCGCAATGGCGTTCTTGTTAGCGATATATGGTGCGGTGCCTGGACCAGCTTTTGCAGTTTGGCGAGGGCGTTGCGTGACGGGGTCGACGAGGTTGGTGGTGGCGGCAGGGACGGCAGAGGATGAGGATGAAGATGATTGAGAGGCTTCTTGGGCGGCCCGGGCGGCGGCTTGGGCTTGTGCTTGGGCTTGTTTGACGGGAACGAGCTCTTTCACGAAGTCTTGTGCCTCTTTACAGCCTTCCATTAGGAATTTGATGGTGAGAGTTGCCCGTTCTTTCAGGTATTCGTTGTGGCCGTCGAAGACGCAGCAGTTTAGGAGGGGCATGATGCCCTCGTGTGCAAGGAGCTGTTTCTGCACAATTGGGTTGCCCGGTCCTTGACGTCGGGTGTTGTTCGGTGCGATGAGAGAGGTGAGAATGATCAGGATTTGGATCTTGATGCCTGCCCATGGAAAGCGGTGAGGTGTGTCTTGGTATTGAGTGGCGTTCGCATCTTGCGTTGGAGGGTCATGGCGTTCAACTGCTGGGGTTGAGCCTGGAGGACGAAGAGCTGGGCCTGTTCGTGGTAATATTCGAGTTTCGTCAATGTTTTTTCGTGCTACTCCTGCTTCGAGTGCTTTCAGAAGAGCGACCATCTCGTAGACGGTTTCCCATTCTATGAGTAGGTGTCGCATCTCTGGTATTTCAGCAATGACTGAGATGAAATCTAGGTATTGTGACAATCCATCCTTCGCTCGTTCCATATCCCACAAGTCCACAGGGAAGTCAGCGGCAGCTCGAACATTCTGCCTGATCTGAGCCTGAGCATGGAGAAGGGCTAAGCAATCTGGCACAACTCGGGTTCGGAAGTAGTTGTACAGGAAGTGAATGAGCTTTGCATCCCGATTGTAGTCTTTGACATCCGCATAGATAGGACTATCTTTCCGAGCCCGGAACATGTAATTGATAAGACGGAGGAGGACAGTCTGAGCCGGTGATACAATATCTTTCAGAATCCGTAAACAATTCCATGCGAACGGTAGTAATGCGTTGTGGTGGAATGATTCGATAATCTGAGCGGTGATCTGAAAAATGAATTGTTGATCATTCTGTTCCCAAACAGCGATGAAGACCAGCAATTCTCGAAGCAGATTCCTGCCACAATCCAAGGCCAAGAACATCTTACATCTGGTTTTTTGGAGATTTTCTCCAGCTGCCGTGAGCCCAGATCCCATGGAGTCAACGATACAGGCTTTGACAGTCATATGCAAAGCCTCTATTTGCTTCGTGTCCAGGATATTGGGAATTTCCGTCAACAGTCCTCGTAATGGACCTTCAGCATACGACTCATCATCTTCCTCTTCCTCTTCCTCTTCGTCATCGTCCAAGCCATTATCTCCCTGAATTGATCGGTCATCTGTATCATCTGGACTAACGCTTGCATCGTCTGGCGGTGGTTGCAATTGGTCATAATGCTGGTCATCCAGTTCATACTGTGGATCCTGGCTCCGTGGCATGTATCGATGCATAGCATTCTTTTTGCACGCCTCGGCCTTCTCAACGGCACCCTCCACTGTCTCCATCGCAATAACCCAACCATCAAAGTTCGGATCCCGGACTTTCTTCCACCAGATGTCAATTTCGTGCGAAACCCTAGCATATAACCTGTCCTGTTCGAATTTATCCTGCATATCTGGTTTCCAGACGGGAGTAGTAGACTCTGCAATATTTCCTGTATCGATCCAATTCTCTTCTTCCGGAAGAGGGCCAGGAGTATATCCCGTTGGTACTTCGTCCTGATATTGCTGAAGCAGTTGTGCAGCGAGAGGGTCCTTCTTCCTATGCCGAGAGAGCCAATTCTGAACCTCCTGGTGCACCTTCTCAACATTTAAATCATCTGGAGGCATCTCATGTATCGGCTCGTTTTTCATCTCGTCATCAAACAACATCTCGAACCAAAACGACATCTTGAAGCGATCATTGCCCATCGTCCAGTTATGCGTATGCTGCAAACAAGTAACCAGGAGCTTCTTGTCTATTCACACAGTCAGTGGCCCCCAAGAACACAGCAAAGATTGAGAACTTACAGAGCTCCGTAATCTCATTCAACCTTCCCCTCTTCCCCTCATCCACATTCTCCCCATCATACCCCTTACTCGTAACATTAACACACAGCACAATCAATCTATGCACCTCCCTATCAAACCCCACCGTCTTACAAATCTCCTGCGCCGTCTCCTTAATCGCCAACATATTCCTGCTAATCACCAGCAAATTATTCAAATAATGCAAATCCTCCCTCAACGCCTCATAATTCTTCAGTATCAACTCCGCACTCTCCGACACATCATGCGCACTCCCCTCTCCGTCCCCTCCAATACTTTTCTGCAGAGATCGAGTCTCGAGAAGTGTGATGGCAGCCGTGAAGATATTCTGCAGATGTTTCCAAATATCGACGTTTTTCGCCAATGTCTCTCTTCAACATCTATCAGCCCCACCCATTTCCACAAAGGTAAAAAAAAAATAAACATACCTAACCTCCGCCCTATTAAGACTCAAATCCAGCGTCTTAGTAACCATCTTCTTCGCCTCCCCCATCGTCTCCCGCATATACGTGCCCGGTCTCTGAAAATGCATCTCCAGCACGACCAACGCCCCATTAAACACCCTCTCCTCCTCGCTCTGCCGATTAACCCTCGCCTTCATCCTGAGCCTCTCCTTCTCTTCTACGTAGAACGGTGAGGCGCCCGACGGGGAGGATTTCGAGGTGGGGGAGGGGTCTGGCAGGATGGATTCGCGGTTCGTGCGGAAAGTCTTGGAGGTCTCGTCCCACCAAGTCGCCACCGGCGTCTTGCATTTGCTGCAGATGGTGCTGTTGGTTAGGACCGAGGGCAGGATTTGCCCGCATTCGATGCAGTACATGGTGTTGTGTTGGTGCGTGGGTTGAGGTTTTTGCGTGCAGGTGAAAGGTTCAGCTTTGATGTCGGGAAGAAATTGCCCGAGATCGCTTGGCCGATTGCCTGGGGAATGACAAATTACAAATAAGCTTCGTCGGGGACATAAAAGAAATAGTTTTGCAAAAAAAAAACTGATAGGGGGAAGGAGATTAGAATTATTTTTTTACTTTACAGATTGAAGGTAGCAAAGAATCAAATAAACAGTCATATTGAAAAGGCAAGTGATGGTCACGTGGGTAGTTTGCGCCTGAGCTCTACCTATTGCTATGTCTTGTTATGAGCAACCTCATGTACCCTCTGCTCCCGAGCAGTCACCGCTTCATCCCTCCTATCATTGACCCCAAGTAGACCGCACAAGCGGCATAATGTACAAATGCGATGCCGCCAATGTACTAGACACAGCAAATAAACCAACCTAAGTCATACAAGTCTCGAATGAATTATCAAGCCGGAGCTCCTGAGCCTTCTTCGCCACCTGATTTTGCGCTCTTCTTCTTCCTGGTGCGCCTACGCTTCTTTTTTACCTCTTCTCCCTTGGGCGATGTTGGCTGTTCCGCGTGGTCGTCATGGAAATCGGCCTGTCCATCTACCGGTACACCGCCCGGTGATAGCCTGTAATGCTCGTTTCCGTTCTCGTCTCTGTCGTCCGAACTGCTGTTGGTTTCTAATATCACCTTTCGGATCCCGCGTGCTTCAACTATGTTCTCGGTAATACTTCCGCTGCGTGCAGTGGCTTTCTTTTTGCGAGAGGTGGACCCATTTAAATCTCCGAGGGTATCACTGCTCCTCCCGCTGTCATTGCTGTCATGCCTAGAGAGTGGACTATTCGCTGGAGACTGCGACTTCCGTGCCGTGTTGACTGACAGGTTTGAGCCCCTGGCCTCTCCATCCACGTATATCTCATTTTTAGTGAACCTGCCTGGGCTGTCTGTACTCCTTGGGACATTGATTGAGCCATAACCCTGTTGAACTGCTTGGACACCATCACTGGCATCTTTTCCAGCAGATTTGAGTAAGCCTTCTCCTTCACCGCCCTGTGCTGCATGAACAGGCTCATCACGATACGGCTCCTCTATGATTGGACCGACGGGCATAGTCGATTCAGTCCTAGACTCTGATCGGCTTGGGCCATGACCGGACTTGATTTTTACAGTGTTGTAGCGTGTAGTCTTCGGGCGACTGGCAAGATTGGATGGGCCAAGGTGCTTCAGGTGTTCGCGCATTTCATCAACGGTGCCTCGGACTGTAATAGGCAATCCATCCGCCCCACCAGAGCTTCGGCGCATGAATGTAGTAGTCTTGGGGCTCGCGCCAAACGTGGCAGGGCTAGGGGTAGTTCGGTCTCCATTTGTAGCACTAGAACTTCTTTTTAATGGAGTACCTCCTTCAGAAATATCGATGAGTTGATCTTCTGGTGCACTGACAATTGCAGGGTCGTGGGATTCGACAATATGGCCTTTCTGAACACGAGCCTTGGGAGCTGGTGCCATACGTCGAATGGCTTTGTGCACATCAATATAGACGTCTGATTCATCGATGATTTCCCTGGTGTTCGTTAGTAACTTAGCAAATGGCATAACTAAGGGTTTACTTACTCGCCAATCAGTTCTTCGATGACATCTTCCAATGTCACCACTCCAATTGCCCCAAAATCCTCTCCAGGATATTCTGACACCAAAACCATGTGCGACTTTCCTTCCTGGAAGAAATTGACAATATCGAGGCAGCTGGTTTCCGGTCGAGTTTCAGGCAGAGTTGCCAAGGCGAACTCGCTGACTTTTTTGCAATCTTCCGGATCGTATGTAATCAGGATCTTGACCAAGAGCATACCAACAAAATTAAGCTCGTTTCCTGGCTCGTAGATGGGAATACGTGAATACCCCGCACTTAGAATTATATTCATGGTTGGCTCGTCCAGAACGGTATCCGCAGACATCGTGAAAACATCCTCCATTGGTGTCATGATATCTCCCACGGCCTTGTCCTTGAGATCCAGAACAGCACTGATAATTGTAACCTCATCCTGATTAAGGCGATCGGTAGGGCTCGAGCCTAGGGTCTTGTGCAGAGTAACCAATGTCTTTAATCCTGACTTCTTGTATACCGTTCCGTGATCCTCTCCCAGGAGCTTGTCGAGCAGTTTGGCTGTGGGCCAAGCAACTGGTGCAAGAATCCACATCAGACCAAGAACGAAGGGTGCCATGTACGCGCCAATTGACAAGCCATATCGGACGCATATGGATTGGGGGATGACTTCTCCGAAGATGACTGCCTCACATTAGCAATTGGCTCCCAATAATTCTCCAGAGCATGCATACCAATCAAGACCGTACTGCCAAGTACAGCAGGCCACCCGCCTCCCAAAGATCGGTCGAGCACGATAGGAAGGGTTTCGTTGACGATGACATTGCTCAACAGCAGTGTCACCAGCACCCAATGTTTTCCTTTCTGCAGTAGATGATAGACTCTCTGCGCGTGCCGTTGCTCCTTTCCTTCACCAGACGTAGCTATGACTTGGAGGTAAACACCATCTTGGCCCATCAACCTGGTAAAAACAGTAGTTAGCAAGCAACTTTCTCCCCACAAGCAGCATACAGCACACTCACGCAATAGTCAACCCAGCAAAAGCACCACCTAGCAGAACAAGTATTGCCGCGACTGCCAAGTACAACCACAAGCTTGGATCCTCCTCGTCTAGATGATCTATAACATGAGCACCCTTCACATGTCCAATATAGTCCTTCAAAGGCATGGCAGCAACATGCGTGATCTGTGCCAGGGCAAGGAACAAGAGCCTCGAGATGCCCTGACCTCCGGATCGACGCGCATTGGGGCCATTGTAGCTTGCCCATTTGCCGTCAATTGCAGAATTCGAGACCATCGCCACCACTCTGCCAGGACCGCTGTCAGCACAGCAGTACCGTGGCCCTCAAATATTGCTCCTGTTCCTCTTCGAAGTCGACCACAGAACCAGGAGCTCGAATAAGGATCTTCCTAGACGCGAAATGACGGAGGTAGGGAATGGAGGAAGAGAGGTGTGCGTGGGCGCGGCAACCGGTGGTGATTGTGCAGCTGCTGATATGATGAGCGCACGAGCGATTTCCAGGGTCTAAATTGCTTTGGTCACAGTAGTGTTCTGGGCAGCTCCTGCACCTGCTGGGGTCGCAAGCGAGAATGACGATGTTGACTTTAGAGAACCGCTTGAGCTTAGGCGGGGCGGGACAAGCAATTAGTAGCAGCGCTAATGATGAAATTTCAACTTCATCCAAAAAGAGAGAAAGTCTTCAAGTGAATCAATTGGGTTGCTGGTTATCGAAAATGGGCAAAGCCATCTGCCAGCAGAATGGAAATTACAAGCTGTGCTACTATGTGTTTTGTTGAGCAGAGCATCCGAGGATGCACTGCAGAAGGGTGTGCTGCATCTTCCCTCTCTCATTGGTTCAATCTAAGCAGTACGCGTACGAAATATGAGACATTCGAATTCGAGACACGCAGAAGACTGTACTGTAAAGCACGATTTCACAATTCGGTATTTGGATAAATAAGACGTTATCATGAATGAATGCATTGGTGACATCACGTGACTGGCCTCCAATTGATGTCTCCTTTTGATGCTCAAGCTGTCTCTTTATCATACAGTCTCCTCGATCTCCAGCTTTTCCTTGATGAACCGAAATATTTCTTTCAACATATTCTCCGAATACCAGTGTCCCAGGCCTTCATACTCCTTCATCTGAACATCCATGCCCATCAGGTTGAGAGCAGTCTTCGCCTCCCGTCCCAGTTCAATGGACACTTTCTCATCCTCAGTACCGTGGCCCAGGAACACTGGAGTCTTCTGGAACACCATCCCTATAGTATCTTCCATGTCAACTGTTTCTCTCAAGAACTTGACAGCCTTTGCCGGCCCAGCCTCATCATCATCATCAGACCTCGCAAAAGGATCTTCATTTTCATCCCCAGAAAGCGCGAATGGATCTTTCTCATCCCCATCTTCCTCAATCCCGTCAGACTCTTCTCCACCCGCAACCCTCACCAACTCATTCCCAAAAGGCAACCACCCACACATCCCCACAACCCCCGCAAACTCCTCCCCCTCCCACATCACCAAACTCACCAAAGCAGTAGCACACCCCTGACTCAACCCCCAAAGCACAACATTCTGCCCTCCCACCTCCTGTACCGCCTCCTCCAACAGCCCATGAACAAACCAACAACTCCTATTCAATCCATCAACCATCAAATACTGCCTCTTTCTATATTCCTCCAAATGCCAATTGTCGAACCATTGATGCGTTGGATTTTTATAGATCGTAGCTTTACTCTTTGCTGCTGTTGGAAAGATTATCTTCGCGTGTGGGAAGGTGCTTTGGAGTGTCTGTCCATCTACCGTGGTTTCGAGGAGTGGTGGACCGAATTTGGAGGCGTAAGAACCACGGCCGTGGAGGATGATGAGAGTCTCGCGATGTTCTTGCAGTGGTTGGATGATCATGGGAGCGGGGAATTGGCCCATGAGATCTTTTGCTGGCTTTGAGGACGCCATCGTGGTGATTTGGGATCAATCCTTCCGTGAGGGACTTCTGGATTTTGAAGAGATCTTGTTGTCGTGTGATTGGAAGGTGCCATCGGTGGTCAGTCTTAGAGGGAAATGAAGGGCCTGGGAATATCTTTCCCAATTCCGTCTCGCTTTTTTCCTGGCATTTGTTGATTCTGAAGGATTTAGAATCTAAGTCGAGTGGCCGTATTTACTGACTTCCCAAAGAGCTGAAGTTGCGAGGTGTTGTGTTTGAGCGGTGGTGGAGATTGGTTCTGGGTCGATGTTGTGTGCTTGAAAAGTTCTGCTCTAACTTTATGTGGCGCCCTTTCATCCTCGACTGACCTGGCCATCGAAGTGTCGATACGAGTCAATCCCATCGCTCTGTTCTTTACGTTACCAGAGTCTTCGTCTCCGAAAATATAGTAGGCTACCATCTCAGGAGCGGATTATTGAATCGTAATCATTCCTTTCGATACCAATCTTGAGATCTTCTCTCTGCTTTCCATAAGTCAAAGCAATTTCAGGGCCTTGAAGTTGATGGTTTCACTCCTGTGGTCTTGTACTCTTGTTGGTGATGTTTGTGAGAAGAGCTGCACGAGCGGTCTAGCTTTCCTTCGGTGCCTAAATCGGAAGCATCCGCACCCTAATTGTCGAATGAGACCCTGGGCCACACAGTTAGACCACCAATCAATCTTATCTAATTCAAGTAAAAAGGAGATCATTCTTTGGTGTTTGAACCCTCCCAAATGAGTAGATTTCTGGGTGCTCATCACGTGATATCACATATGACGCACTCGAGGAATACCTACGGTACTTGAATTATTTTTGGCAATTATATTCTATGCAATCTCAGTTCTCCTATGAGATACCTACATAAACGCCGAATTTGTTCTTGTCACTGTGAATAGACTTGACTCCGCCTGCAGTATCTTGAACCTATTTAAGAATTTCCCCCTTTCTTGTTGCGGAAGTGACGCGGTGGCGTTCCCGCTTGCTAGGCACTCGTACATAACTCGCATTGCCTTCAAAAAATTTTCCCATAAAATGTTTTAAGTCTTATACTCTATGTGATATCGTTTCAAAACCGTGCCGTTCGGGTCTGAAGATCACTTTAATCCATGGTCTCGATATATGCGCCTCAGAAACAACTAGGTTATATACAACTACAGCACGACCTGTGCGTTTATTCTATCGTCACTCCATATACACTTTCCTTATTTCCCTAAGGCATCATGGCCGATGGCTACAAAGTCCTGGATAATTCTGGATATACATCAAAAATTTACTCCCTCCCAGGTGAACCACCACGAGTCTGCAAGTCATTCAATAAGGATTGTATGCAAACGCATTTCCCAGTCGAAAAAGCAGCATATGAACGCTTCTCCGCACACAACCACCCATCCAGCATCCTCAAATACTACGGAAACCACAACGACATACCAGCGAGTCTTATCCTAGAACTTGCCGAAAACAAGAACCTGCATAAATACCGCTGGGACCAGAAGCAATTCGGAAAACCAGATCCAGAGAATGAAGTATTATATCGCTGGGCTCTGCAGGCCGCGGAGGCTCTAGAATTTGCGCATTCGCTAGGCGTGTTTAATTCTGATATCCATTGTGTCAACTTCTTCCTCGATCGGAACTTGGATCTGAAAGTTGGGGATTGGGCAGGTGCGTCGATTGATGAGAGCCGGTCGCAGTCTTCGTATCGACTTAGATATAGATTGTTTGATGTGGATGGGAAGGATGTTCCAAGAGCAAAGGGTATCTCAGGAAGCACGGAAATATTTGCTTTTGGGACTGCGCTGTATTTTATGGTTGCTTGTCAGGATATTTGGCCGGAGCTGAAGGAACCGGAAGATCGGGATGAGATCAGGAGGCGGTTGATGGCAAGGGAGTTCCCTGATACAACCGTGCTGCCTGTGTTGGGGGATGTCATCTCGAAGTGTTGGAATCTTAGGTTCATGTCTATGACGGAAGTCAAGCATGCTATTGAAGCGGAGGGAAAATTGAGTGTCTCAGAAAGCTGCCCTAAAGCGGAATTATCTATGTCGCATGGTGTTCACTCTGGAGATCAAACCTGAGCGCGTTAATTGACTTTAAGTAGCATTTAAAAGCCTTATGCTGAGCTAAAACAGAAACCAGACACAGAGAAAATTTATTACAAGAGAAGTCTTCCGGAATAGTAGCAAGCCGCCTCTCGAAACAATCTTTAGCCCGCCCCCCAGTTGAAAGCACAAGTTTCCTTGTTTCCACAAAATCTTCAACCAACCCCCGAGAATGTGAAATTCATCACCTCATATTTATCATGACTATCCAACAAAAGTATCATTACATTGCTCAACCTTTTGGGCTGCGTATGCTGTGCTTGCTCCACCCAGGGTGGAGTTAGACGAAGCAGATTTCTCTTCCGAGAAAATCTCCCTCCTTTCTCGCAAAACTGATGCCAAAAGCCAGAAAAGAAGAAAAATTTGTAAGGTTAAGATCTGTGTGATTAGATTATGAGTAACCGAAAGTACGGAGCTACATCTGGCGCTCAATACATCGGGCAACCGGATACACAAGCCCCATCAATAAGCCGGGTAACATTATTCTGGCAACAAAACAGGACCAATCAAACCCCTGTCTCAGCCACTTAAGCGAGAAATTTTGCCAAGGCCCGGCCACTTTAACAAGCGAGTCTTACCCCCGCATCGCTTTCAATTTATCTTTACACTACGCATTTCAACACGACAGAATTAATTATTAAATAATTAATTCTTTTAAGCCTTAGCCTTGCGATTAAAAGGGTGTTTTCAAATTTTAAAATATTGTGATTGTGTTGTGCGATCAATTACACTTTACGCCCGATAATCTAATTTTTCTAAGTTATTCTGCTGGGCCTTAAAAGCGGCGAAATGTAGGCTTGGTGAGGGTGCCTTGGCATTTTTGGTTGTGCGGAATTGATACCTTACCTGTTAGGTTTTTGTTGCCAGAATAAGATAACCCAATAAGCCCGGCCCTAATAACCCGGCGGGTAGCCGTGAATCGTGATGGCCGGGCTACAAACACCCAACCAAGCCAAGATAGTAATTGGCGAGCATCGCATTGGCAGAATCATATCCAAACTCTCGGGTGCGGCGCAGAGAGGGAAATGGGGCGTGTGTTGTGGCCTATCCAGAAAGCAGCCGCCTCAATTTATATTCATTTGCATCTGTCCCCAGGCTGGAATCAAACGAGATATCTCTGGTGCTTAGTAATGACCAACAAACTTTGTATGTTGAGAAAAAGCATAACAGGATTATCGATGCACTATTACCACCCTTTTAGATCGATCAGCTGCTGATCGGTTCAACAAGCTGGAAGTATTTTGTGTTATTCTCTCGCGAACTCCAGTGACAGGCAAGAGCAGAGATAAAATCTTCGGGCTAGTATTACATGCCCTCAAGGCCTTGGTATTTATGAATGCTTTGGATCTTTCGAATGTTTTGCAAGAAATCCGGCATGCCTTCGGATGTCTCTACACTGCAGGTGATCATTATTATTTGAGCTCTTGCTTAAGATGAAGTCAGCGGTTGCATAAAATTGAAGCTTCTTGTGACGGTCGGGATGCCCGTCACATGATTAGCTTGGCTGTGGTTGTATTGGTTCCAGGCTGAGGGAACCGACGTTTGGAAACCGACGTCTGTAACGCTGACGTCTCAGGCTAAGGGCATGGGCAGGCATTGGGAGGGCATAAGACACTTCTCTCTTCTTGACTTCTCTTCTCTTCTCTTCTCTTCTCCTTAGCTTAGTATTCTCAATACAACTGGATTTCACTGAACGCTGTGCTTCGACCTTTGCGGTGCTTCCTGCCGTCACACTTCTCTTGCGCGAATCCTAATTATTCTGGCAAATCAGTAGATCACTTGTGGCAACATAATGCCTGGCTTTACAATATTCCACAATTTCGCATATCGATTTGTGTTAGTACTAGTATGTTTTATAACAAGCTATATTAAGAATAGATTGATCCAGGCATTAGTCTTAGGTAACCCTCTTGAGTACGTACAATTACCTAGTCTCGGAGACTACAGGCCGCTCAAATAAGCGGAACGATAGCGAGTAATAAAGCAAAATAAAGGTAAAAAAGAACTAGGCTCCCGATACGCATATTAGCTTCGGAATCACGAGAGCTAGAAGGCTTCTGCTGCTCATGCTTTCAATTGAGTAATTGGTTTTGTCCCGCTACTTAGGCCTTGGCTATTTGGCAACTCATTCATAGACCTTCAACGCTTCATTTCGAACGCATAACAATTATTGAAAACAACGAGCAAGATATTGTTCGAGTATGCAGCATTTCATTTGTCCCAGCCTTCTTAAAGGCGCATAACGCCGTCGTTGAGTATTCGTGAAGTGTACATATGAGGCAATCGAAGACTCGCACCGCCCCTCACTAACTCCTAAAGTCGTCCCCGAAAAGACTCCATATATACATGTAAGTATATACCTCCCCTATCCCTCCCCCAGGCCACTCTGCCTACTAAACCATTAATTCAAGCCCTCCAAGATCCTTATTACGACTTATAATACGCTCTCGGAGGCGGCGGGACTCGGTTTCCCTTCTCGTCAACATATATCGTCCGGCTCGATCTCCTGGCGCTTCGCGATCGCGATGACCGGTGGCTATGGTGTGAACGCGGTCTGTTCACAACTTCTGAAGTGTTTTTTGTGTTGCTCGTCGGGTTTAGACCCGCTCGCAAGGTATAAATCAACCAGAGTACCAACAACGTGCCTGCGATTGAACCGAGGACCGCTCCAGCAATTATGCCGCTTGGGCAGGTCCCAGAGTCTGTACCGCGAGGTTGGATGGGAAGGTACTAGAATGGGTGAGTTAGTGCGGTTCCAGAAGCCAGAGACGAGGTTAAATATACGAACCATTTTGATGATGGGGTTGGAAAATTTGGAGAATAGGAAATACTGTTCTGTCGAGATTTTGGACAGAGGGTTCATTTGAATGATGTTATTGTGATTTTACTAGGCGGTTTTAAACGCGACGTCATTGTCTCTAGGAACCTGCATTGCGGCATTGCGGCATGGCGGGCAGGGCTTGGTGGGGTAGTGAAGTGGCTGATTGGCTTCAGGGGACAGGGGAGCTCTGATCTACGCCAATCGTCACCCTCAATTGGATGCGGGAAAATAAGCAATTCCCTCTTGGCATTAGATCATAGCCGAAGAAACATCCTCAAATCCAAAAGCGGGTTCAGGTTCTTGCTTTGCCATGACGGAGCTATGTCCGGGCAGTATTGCATTGCAAGGGAGGATCCACCTTCAGCACATAACGCCTTACCCCTGCCACAACACCATGATCTTTGAAATCCCATCCTTGGAAATTTAAGCCTTAAAACTTGTATCAAGTACAAGTGAACTAGAAGCCATTTTCAATAAACTCACGACTAAACTTCAGAGCTTTGACAAGTATATAATGTTCACAAGCCCTGCTCCAACAGACTGTGAACATGACAAGCCATCGACAACCGAACCTACTCCACATGCAAAGCCGGACAGCTTCCGGCCAGGAGACCCTAAAAATCCCCGCAACTGGTCCGACGTAAGCACGTGAATCTGAAGTAATATGTAGCTGCCATACGACGTACTTCTCACAGATTAAGAAAATAGGCATCGTGCTTATGGTTCTCAACACGGTCCTCAACAGTACAATCAGCTCAGCCCTCCCGAGCGGAAATCCAGCCGTCATCAGTACCGCTTTACACATCCACAGCAGCGCTCAACTAGTTCTCCTCACATCTATCTATCTCCTGGGTTATGTATTTGGGCCGCTGGTGTTCGGGCCACTGAGCGAGATCTACGGACGCAAGAAAGTCCTCATCCCAACATTCTTCTGCTTTACGGCCTTCACGCTAGGATGTGCCCTGGCCCCAAACTGGGGCGCTTTATTAGTGTTAAGGTTCCTTACGGGGCTTGTGGCCAGTGCACCTATCGCAATTGTCGGCGGGGTGTACGCGGATATCTATGAATTGGATATCAGGCGTGGGAGAGCGATTGCTGCGTTTATGGCTGTATGATTTGGCCGTGTTGTAGCAGAGCAAAACTGACGATGAATAGGGTAATACGTTTGGACCCATACTAGGGCCGTTGATCTCTGGGTTTGCCTCAGAAATGGGGTGGAGATGGCCCTTTTGGATTGCACTGATGCTGGCAGGTGTCTCGTGGATTTTGCTATTGTTCCTCCCAGAGACTTATGCACCTGCTATTTTGGCAAGAGAAAATCTTCTCAGGAGTAAAGGCAAGGAGGAACAGAATGCAACTATGGTGGAAGATTCAAAAATTAAGGACCCTGATCACAAGCACACGATCAAAGGTATTCTGGTCAGGCCGATGCGATTGTTCTTTTGTGAACCAATTGTATTCTGTGTGTGCTTGTATCTTGCTCTAACCTTCGGTATTTTCTATTTATTTTTCGAGGCATATCCAATCATTTTCCAAGGTTCGTAACCTTAACCGACTCCCTATTGTATCCCGTTTTCTTAAACTGACAAAGGAAAACTGCAGGCATCTACAAACTATCACCAGGTGTCTCCGCACTTGCCCTCCTCCCCAGTGAGTCGTCCTAGAATTAATCTTAACGAACTTACTCCAACGCTGTCAGTCGGTATTGGTGCCCTCCTAGCCTGCGCCATCTTCTTCTACTACGACAACATCGTCCGTCGCGCCCAAGTGTCCAACAAACCATGGTCCCAAACCCCAGAAACCCGCCTTCCACTCGCCTGCCTCGGCGGCCCAATCTTAGCGTCTTCTCTCTTCTGGCTCGTTCGTCTCCCGCTCCATGCTCCTCCTACTTCAAATCTTCACACACTAACTCAACCCAGGCAAGGACAGCCAACCCCCACATCCACCCCATCATACCCATGCTTGCCGGTATCCCCTTTGGAATCGGCTTCCTCTTAATCTTCATGGCGTTAACAAACTACCTAACCGATCTGTACGCCGACCAAGCCGCCTCAACGATGGCAGCATTGACTTGCACGCGCAGCATTTGCGGAGCCGGGCTTCCTTTCGCTACGCGGACGATATATGCAACGCTAGGTGTACACTGGGCAGGGAGTTTACTTGGGTTCTTGGCGCTGCTGGTAGGGATGGTGCCGTGGGTGTTTTGGAGGTGGGGAGCGAGAATCAGGGGAAGGGGGAGATTCGCTAAATAAGCGAGACGGAAAGGGGTGTTTTTTTCGGCCTTCCCCCTTTCTATCTCGCTTACTCGCGAGATATCTCCTTATTCACACAGGTTCTCGTGTCTGGGACCACCAAATTTCATGCAATCTAAGCAATGTTCTCGAACTTAGGTTCGCGGGTCCGAGAACTTCGCACAACTGAATTGAAAGTTCAGGTTAATGCGAGGCAATGCTTCAGCAGCTTATTCTGAAACTTCATAGCTCGCACATCAAGCCGAATGGAGAACACATATTCCCTCTACCCTAAGTTGGTGGATAATAGCGAATAGTAATCTTGAGAAAAGGACCCAATTGGCAGAGAAGAAAATAAAAATATGGTAAGAAAGCTAGGCACATAATCTGCTGTACATATTGGAGGCAATCTGGAGTCTCAGGATAAGTTATAAAGTGTTTAGCGAATCCCTTGAATGCTATGCATAGTTGTACAACGGAATCCTGATATCTCTAAATCAAGTGTACTGGCCCTATTCGTGCTTTCAGCTCCTCGGTAATCATTTCCCCTTCCATACAACCAGAAAGATAGGTTTCCCCAATCAAGGTGTATGTTTCTTCCTCTAGTGCTGGTCCTAGGATAAAAGGAGTTCGGCCACCGCACAGCATCCATACTTGATCTCCAACCTGCATTGACGAGTTACCAAAACCAATATACCCTCTCGACGTTCGAAATAGTTTTTTAAAAATGCAAAATTTATTTGCTTCTACTATGAATATGCCATTTAAAAGTGACACAGTGTTGATTACTTGTAGTGGCTCTGGATCGTCTGGATGTTTTTGACTGTCTTTGATTGCGTCGAAGATGTCTTGGACTTCTGCGCTGAATGATTTCCCAGCTGATAGCAGATCTTGTTCTTCAAGAGTCTGCATTGCTTCCAACACACTATCGTAAGGGATCCCAGAATCGGCTGCCATAACCACATTTGTGAGAGCCCACGCTCGGAAGAAGAGGGAAGAATCCTTCGAGGTAGATGCTTGGCCATCTCCAGTGTTCGTTCCCAATAATACCAGTAAGCCAGAGGGTGCGTCGAGGGTCTCAGCTCCACAGAGAAGCACCTCGGCGAGCAGGTCAATTGGAGGCTTGCTGTAAGTAGTCGTTGTGCCAACGATATGGAGGGCTTCTTCTAGAAGTTGTAAGCTTGCGAGCGCTTGCTTAGGTTCCCACCCGTTAGTGGTAACTTCAGTTACTTCATCGAAATAAGCACCCTCTAGTTCTAATGTGGCACCTGAAATTTTTCTGGATTCGGGAGAACCAACGCAGATGCCACAGGCAGTGAAGGGGCCACCTTCAATAAACTGCATAGAAAGAACACCAGTCGTTTGGGGTGAGCTGAAATCGAGAACCCATGAGGGAAGGTCTTGTCTCCGTCGCAGTTCTGGGCTCTCGATAAGTGATAGCGCGAACAAGCTTGCTGTATGTTTTATGAAATAGAAAGCGGTTAATGTGTACAAATCTCTGGGGGACTGCTCGTAGTCTGCACGTATTGGAAGCTCGAAATCTGGCGGACGTTGTCGTTCTAATAAACCAAGTATACCATAGACCATATCCTGAGACACAGTTGCGTCATAAAATCTTAACATGCATATTACGAGGAGCGCATAGCCATGCCACTTCTCTATTTCACTATCGCCTGTCCACGGCTGACCAGTCTTGGGCTCGAAGCTTCCTGCGATTAAGGCGAAGTAGGCGTTCCAATCTTCAAATCCTAGGCTGCGTATCAATACGATCTCACGCGAAACACCGAGCGAATTGCACTCAAATCCAAGCCTCAGATTTTTCTCTGTTGGGGCATCGATCAAAGTCCCATGTCCCGATCGTTCTAGGTAAGTGCCAATGTCGGCCATCGCGTCCCAAGAGATTCGCGAACTTCCCACGAGGACAATTACATTCCGGGAGAGAGAAATCTCCTGAAAAATCCAGGCACGCTATTTGTGAAGTTCGTTAACAACCGTCAGGTGAGAATATATGTTCCTGGTACTCACCCGGAACCAACGACGTTCTGCTACGAATCGAGCGTAGCCGGGCCATCTCGGGGTTGCATGGAGTTGAAGTCTCTCATCTGCCAATTCACTATCCCATCCTGATGTCCAGGCGATTTCTCAGAAATCATCTTTACCGACGTATTCCTTGAGAGCCGCATAGAAATTTTCGTGGATCCATCTGAAATCTTCAACATTAGACTCATCGAGACCAAGCCAAACAAGCACAGAATTCGCATCCGCATAGATGGACCCCATTAACGGCACTTGGATTGATCTCTCAGCGGTATCATTCTGATTGATGCAAATTGCGTCGACCCATAGGTATTGAACTTCTGGGAGTACTTTCTGGAGGCCTTCGTATAACTTTCTTCCAATCGGTAGATGCCGTTTCCCTCGCGATGTAAGAAGAGTAATGATTCTATGGCTGTCACGAGTATAGTCTTCTTCGCATTGCTTGGTATTCAAGGGAGGCCCCCATGTGTACGACATGGTAGAATACGGCGGACATTGGCCAATCTCAAATGTTTCCAGGCCATAGGCATAATCTTCTGGCAGCCTTGCAAGGTTCAAAAGGCGCAAGCTGCGGCTAGTGGAAAGAGCTTCGCAAATGTCCTCGGATCTTTGCTCGGGGGAAGCCATGATCTCGGTTCGCAGTTGATGTTAACCTCAGTGGGTCGCAATCAGGCTAGACCGTTTCAAATTTCGAGTTGATGAAGTGAAGTAAGAATGAAAGAGGAGTTGCTGACCAGCTTTTATTAGGGCGAAGTGGCGCAGCCTGAAGGGCATGTCCTATTTGAGCCAACCAAATTAAGCCACACTCTACTGCTTGCTCATAAGGCCGACACACAACAAAGTAAGCAGAGTAACCTTGGAAGAAAGAACGCATCTCGTCACGAACACAAATTTCTAGTGTCTAGAAACTATATAATTTGGGCATTGCTCTTAAGCGGGGTCTTCATAGCCTCTATGATGCATACCAGAGCGGTTGCTTTTGTTATTGGATTGGAATTGCACACTGGAGGAGATATGGTTGTCCCAGTTCTGAAGAGAACTTACGCAATGAGTTCCGAAGACGTTGCGTTGAGAACGGAGATCTCTGTCCTCACCGAACCTTTGCAGGCGAGAGGTATGAGTTGCAGCTCTTTCTCCCTGAGACGATGGGCGAGGACGGAAACTTATTTCGGTACCTGTTGGTACAGCTGCACTACAGTTGCGCTGATCACGTGATGTTGTCATGTGACAGCTTGGCCAACCGCGCTCAAGCCCCTATAACTAGTCCCGATTAGACTTAATTAGTTTCCGAGGATGGGTCAACAACACCATGGTGTTATTAACCTTTCCTCTCCTTAATCAACCACCACCTTACGCAATTAGCATTCCCACGAATACATGACGACTGCTACGCGTGACCGGTGGACCGACAGTACCCTTAACGAGCCGACCAACCATAAGTCTGTGGATTACAGGACCTTTTGCTTACAAACAAGCACTGAAGGAATAATTGAAATTTTTGCGCAATAAGATAAATAATCAAAATAGATATGAAAAGGATTATTTGCCTTCTCCTTTACTCAAAGTATCAAGTTTAAAGGAAAAGGAATATGTGGCTATTTAATTAATGCCATGTAAAGTGACTGACTTTGATTTCGCGAGGCCTGAAAACCTCGCTTACATGCCCTGTAATCTACAGACTAATGGTTAGCAGGCTCGTAAGTGCCTCAATAAGCTACAGATATGATTCTGGTTCAGGAAAAGAAGTTTGAGAGATTGCAATGCAAGAAAAGATGCTGAAAATTCTCTCTTATTATCCGAAGTTTTCATCTGCTTATAAACTTTTAAAATAGTGACTCTGTCTCAATCCTCTCCTTAACTTTCAAACTCAAACTCTAGTTCTGGTCACTGCAAAATCTGATGTTACAATCCATCGAATTATTTTCTTTGGAAAATGCTCGGACCGTATTCAGCAAGGAATATTTTCATGTCATGAATTTCTGCGAATCTCCTCCAGCCCCTCAAGTTTAAAAGAACTTGCTGTGATCATCCAAATATTTCTTGGCAGGATCAATATAAGAATTTACTGCACTTCTGTCAAGCATTATCATGTATAGACACAGACCACCATGCACTTGCCAAACACGCGTACTCACATCTGAAGTCCTCAGCTCCTTCGAGCCATCACTCTGACCTCCCTCGCACCCATGAAATCAAAAGACGGGCCCAAAGTCTCTGTCGATACTTAGCTTATCCTGCTCATTGTAGCGATACGTGGATTCTTATAGACTTACTCCGTACCTTGTTTCCTCAACAATTTCACACACCTAGTGAGATGTTCGGAACTATTCTTTCTATCATTATAGCAGCAAAGTCACGAGCTCCATCGAGAAGTCAACATTGGGCGGCCTTTGCCAAATTTCTATAAGTCCTTTTCGCCTAGCCCACACACCATGAAAAATCACCTAGCACTGTACCACCAAGCATATGAGATCTACTCGTCTGGTTTGACGCTATCTCCTGCATGAATAGTTCTTCATACAGAGCTCAGTGATACCGTGGCTGGTGTCAATTGTTTCCCGACCGTTCACCTGTTATCAAAACTTACATTGGAACCAAATAAGCCGTTTATTAAATCAGGTAGTGACATGGCAGCATCGGACATTTCCTGGATACCAATCATACGAGGGAGGGTGGAACGGCCGAATTTCTTCTCCGAAACTCTAACGATGGGTAGCTGGAGTTTTCGTCCCAATCGAGGAGTGGAGAATTCATGGCCTGCCCATTTTGTGGCTTTTCTGTGAATTGAGATGAGGATGCGAGACAAGTTCTGAGGATTGATCATTTGCTGGGACAAACAAACAAAAAGCTGTGAAACACCTGAGAATAGCAAAACCTACCTTAGTTCTCAGATATTGGATCTCCGTGCCGTATTGGATCAAAGTGCCATTACTAGTTTGAGAGAATCAATTCATACGAACATGTGAAAACCAATGGTCCTGGTTGTTGCTTTCTGTATTCCTTACTCCAGCACGTCAAGACTCCACGCTATGCCCCCAAGACTGTTAACGCCAACTTACAAAAATTTAACCTTCGTCCATTCACTGACCGTGCCACCAAGATTGAGTCCATTCTGCGCCCACCACTTCTTAACCTGAAACGTCTCATCTTCACTCCCGACACTATCCTCCAACGCCTCCTCAATATCACATGTCTTGTACTCGACTCTCCCACCCGGACGTCCATCCTCACCTCTACTGAAGTTCTTCCACCACTCGAGGACAGCAACATGCCCATTCTTCGTGGGTTCAGCGAGGACTTTACTATCGAAAGCCATCTTTTCGCCTTTGATTTCTCGCCATGCGTCGAGGACTGCGACGTGACCGTGAGCAGATGCAGTCTTGGCTACAGCCTCGGAGTAGCCGATAGGAATGCCGGAGTTATCCCACCAGCGGATGACGAGAGGTTGGTTATTCTGCGCAGCAGCGAGGAGAGATTTGCCGGGTTTGAGACGGAGAGCAGGTTGCACTTCTGATTGGGAGCCTTCTTCTGTAAGAGGAGGTGAGGGATGGCGGTGACGTGTCTCGACATCGGTGTGAAAGCTTCCTTGATGCATGTTTGCTTGCTTCCACCATTCTAAGACCAAGATGTGACCCTTTGATGATGCTTGCTCTAGTGCTAATTCGGTGTATTTGAGAGGCAGCCCAGATCTTCGCCACCAATCAAGGACGTGTACGAAACCCGACTTGGATGCTCCATCAATAGCTTCAGCTGTATAATCTTTGGATAAAAAGCTCGGTGATGTACGCCACCATTCGAGGATTTCAGTGCGTCCGTACACAGCAGAGGCCTTGGTAGGGAGGAGTTTCTGACCAAACGAAGCCCAGAAGACATCTTTGCAATTCGTCTCGAGATATGTGAGGAGGCTTGTGAGACAGAACTTGATGATGAGCTTGACGCAAAGACTAGACAAGAACTTCAAGTCTTCTGGTGCTGTTTTCAGTTTATCGATAATCTTCGAGGTAGGTGACGTAAGAATTGTCCATTCCAAAGATCGCATCCAGATTTGAAGTTCATCCTTAGGCTCCTTCACTGGCTTCTTCCATTCAGGAGGAGTAGGTAATTTGGCGTAGATGTTCAAAGCTCTTGAGACCTCCCAGTCCCCAACGTATTCAAAGATCAGGGTCCATATCTCTGGTGGCAAAAGGGCGTCTGTCTTCAAGTTATACCGTGCCAAGCTTGCAGCTCCCGAAGCAGCGATATCCACATCGTGTCCGATCGTCAAAAGTTCGGCCTGGTTCTTAATCGCATCAATGAGCTCATTGAAGCCATCGTAACCGGGAACGACCTTCCCCTTCTCCTCGTATTGCCATAGGATAGGTTGCATGACCCGCACCCATTTCCATTTCCGCTTCATCTTGCTCAGTTGTTTCTTCGTCATTGGGTTCTCCCACATCGAGGTTGTCATGCCAGGAACCAGCAATATCTTCTTCGACACGTCCCATCCACGCAAAATCTCCAGCACCAGACAATCCGTCATTCCATGCAGCATCTTCGCCAGTGTATCCGCATCGATGGGCGCCAGGACCATCACATCTGCCCAATCGCACAGTTCCGCAGCCTGTTGTCTATAAAACTCGATTTGTGACCGCTCAATTCCCTTCCGTGCCTCATCCGTCTCCCTGCAAGGTCTGAAGTATCTGTTCGGCAGCGTTAACGTCTCCTGCGACAATCGGTTCGCGGGCCATGATTCCTCATCGATAATAGCCCGTGTCTCAATCTTAGGGTTCTTTGATAGTCGGACGACGAGGGAGAGAGCTTGTGCCACCTCCTTGGGCCCGTTTGAGGCGACGAGGACTCGAAGCCTTGGGAACTCGTTGACCCGCATGTCTGCGATTGAGGTGGAGGATGAGGCCTTGGGAATGCTGTTTATAAAGCGAGTTCGTAGTGCAGGCGTGTGCTCCGCCATTGTTGCTAGTGATTCAGATCTGCATTCGTGTGTTGGATCGGATTCAAGAGGCGGTGGAGGGGTTGCACACGGGCTTGACGTAACGACATCCGTGTCACGCGACAGCACAGAAGCGGTGAGGTAATGTTGCGTCAAGGAATTCGATTCTTGACATCGAATTATATAGGAAGCAGACACTTTATTGTTTGGTTTGTGATAAGATTAGTTGATGGGAAAGTTGAAACTTTCGAGGTGGAATGACTTTGATGGAGCCAGGCTAGCCGCGGAGGCGGCGGCGCCACCGTGGTAAGCTTAAAAAGGATTTGGCTGCATGTGAACTTCATCACGTTTCTTCTCTCACTTCTTTTGATAGACAAGCCTAAAAGCATGGCATCTAATTGGCTCTTATCAATTGATAAGTTTTGGAGATTCTTTTGAGAAAGGAGTCGTGGACCAGTAAATTATTCCTCTCTTGCGAACTTTTTCCCTGCGCGTTCTTTCATCTTACCTCTCTGTCTCATTACAGTTTGTTTAACGAGCTATTCAAAGGTTAACTAACATTAGAATTAGAATGAATCCTCGATCGTCCAAAAGTCCAAGAAGAGTTTATCGACTTCTATTTGAAACAACTCTCTCAAACCTTCGATTCCATATGCTGGCTCAGCGAGTACTGAAACTGCAGTTCATTAAAGTTTCCATGAATTGCTCTTCAGCCAAGATTTTCTTCCAATTTGCCGCAAGCGTTTTCTGTGGGACTCGAAGTCCTGCTCGTTTGAAATCCAACCAAAATGACTTGCCTCCCAAGTACAACCGTCTCCCTTCCAATGAAAATAAGCGAGCCCCCCTTGTTCAACCATTTCGCCCTCATCCCTTCTCATTCTTGATCCTGACTGTCTCAAAGATATTTTTTCGATGAAAGAAGCTCTGATCAATGTCCTCTCTTGGAATGTTGTTGCATATCGCTCATTGTACTATACGTCATGCCCGGTCTCTCTCGTTGATCAGCTTTCATTCCTGCCATTGCCCCATTGTTTTACCTCGTATCCATGCCCGTTCCCTCTTCCCCTGCTCTGTATCCAACCCTACCTTGTCAAATTCCTTTCTACAATCAATTTTAATTTATTCTTCGAGTATGTTCAACAAGCTGAGAACGAATCTGTTTGTTGCATATCGTATCCCCGAGACGTCATGTGTGACGTTGCGGGATTGACGTTGCTGCCGTCCGTTTGACGTATATAGTGACACGTGACTTCACGATACTCGGATGGAGGTAGATTCGGTGACTCATTAATTGATCGCTGACAACTTGTCTCTGGCTATGCTGCTGCTCTTGCTCGCATGTTCATAAACATATGCAATCGAGCAACACCGCTATGCTCGCAAGCGAATTTCGGCAACAGAACACTCCCATCAATCACCACCACCCTCCTCCCAGGCCTCCCTAATCGCCCTTTGATCTTTCAGATACTGTTTCCGCACCCCACATCTCTTAAGCCCGTGCTTTCTAACCAACTCCTTAAACCCCTCACTATCCATATTCCCTTCCACCTTCGCATCATCTTCCTCCGTCCAAACACCAGGAATACCGTCCGGAATTTCCTGTCCATTCTCTAATGCTTCCATAACCTGCATAGCATGCTGCCCAATCTCCATAGTCGTAGCATCGAGTGCTAAGGCAACTGCTTCTTGCGTATAACCGTAGCTGATACATTCATCCATGTACCTTTCCAGAGCTAACGCTTTCTCGGATTCAGTTTGCGATTGTGTAGAGGAGCCGGGAGGGTTGGATTCTGAGCCGCGGTTTGCGGCGTTACTTCCACTGCTCCGGTCGGGGAGTTTGCGTTGTGGTGGGGATGAGCCGATGTCGACGAAGGGGTCGTCCTCTGCTTGTGTGTGCGGGTAGTTGAAGTCCTGGGTCTCTGGTTCAAGGGTTTGCCGTTGAATGGTCTTGACTTCGGGTTTGAAAGGCTTGGCGAGGAGATCTTCGATTTTAGAACTAGCTTCATCGTCTTGATGTTCAGCGGGCGCAGAGTATTTAAGAGGCGACGGCTTGTGCAAAGATCGTGGCACCGGGGTGCTGTTAATGACATCCTCAGGCGTGGAGGGAATTTCCAGCTCCTTGCCTTTGCCTTTGTCGATTCGTTGCCGCTTTTTGTACGATGAATCGACATTCGTCCGATCGGCGCCAAAACTCCTTTTCCTGGATGGCGAGGGAATTAGAGGAAGTGGTGAGAATTGAGGACGGTCGAGGTCATCGTCCTCGTCTTCTTCCACCAACTCTTCATCATCGTTTTCTTCAACCAACTCTACGTCCTCTTCCCCCTCCAAAATCTCCCCAAGCTCTTCATCTTCCGCGTCATACAGGCTTTGAGTCTCTCGACCTGCTGTTTCAAGAAGCTGAGCATCGAGCATGGCTTCCTCTTGTGATTCCGTCAGACTTTGCTCACGTAGCATCTCACGATATTCTTCGAGATCCGCCAATATCTCCGCATAGCAGATCCTAAGATCCTCGGCAGCGGTTAGCTGCTGAGAGTCTCTGAAACTGAGAAACTTGGCTACTTTCGGCCACAGTTTCAGTCCAGTGACTCTGTCGCTTCCACCAAAATCAAATGACTGTACGACTTGCCACAGCTTGAATAATGGGATCTTTCGGCCGCATATCTCCGGTGTGAAGTCAACTTCTAGTTGCAGTAGAGCAGCTAGTGCTGACACGTCCTTTCTAAATAATTGCTCATCTGTAAGTGTGGGATCTGATTGTCCCCTCTTCACCCTTGAAGACTGTGCCATTTGACCTGGTGAATCTTGTGAGTCGTTGATCTCGCGAGCTTTTACTGATACTTTTTTGGGGGGGCTTGCTGCTGGATTTGCTTGAGTGCGCTTTGGCGGAGGTGGCGATATTGTCCTTGCCGCTGTTGCCGCACGTCTCCTGGGAGCTACATATTCCTCGAAATAGTTCCGCCATTCTTGCGCGGTGTGTTGTGGATACTGTGAAGCTTTAGCCTCGGGGCTTACATATTTGCAGTTGGAACCTCAACATACATTTTCAGCCCAAGTAATCCACGCATCGATGATTTGATCCTCGGCTAGATTTAATATGTCCTCATAAGCATTATCAAGTAAGTCTGTATCTTCTTCGGTGAAGTGTCTCCCCGCGGTTGGTTTCGCAGCTGAAGAAGGGGTTGGCTGTGACTTCTGAACAGACTTTCTCTCATCTACTCCTCTGCTTTGTGGTGGTCGGCTGGTTGATGAACTCGCTGGAGCTTTTCGATTATTTGATGGATTGACTGGAGCATTACTCCGTACTGTAGATGTTCGGGGGATTTCTGTTCGGCGCTGGGGTGGTCTTAACTTCGGGCCGTCGTCTTTGAGAGGCTCAACGTCCTCATCCTCGTCAACATCGGGCAGTGTAGGCCGTGGACGATGAGAAAGGTCCTTTATCCAGTGATCTCGCCATGACTGGAAGGTATGCCGGTTATTCTGTAACCACAGGTCAACTGATGTTTCCAGAGTAGCCGTCGCTCAAAGTTTTACCTTAGCTTCCAACTGTTTGTACACCTCGTTACCCCCCAGCGGCAATCCTTTCCGTTCAGCTATCATACACCATTCCATGAGTATACGATCATCCTCAGCCGTGAAGGGTGTCCTTCCTTGCTTAGCAGGTTGTGCAGACCCCACCTCTCGAATCGTTCCTGGTGGTGGTCCGGCTGGCCAATTTTCACGGTCATCCAATACACCATTAGCCACCGAGCGCTCAATAAATTTCCAAGAAATGGACCCCGCTGGATTGTTTTTTAGGGCATGGTCCGCAATGATGATATCAGCTTGCCTCTCTAATAGAACAACTTCTCCGCCATTTGCCTACGAGACACGTTAATTCCCACTGAGAAATGGACCCAGAGCACGAACAGACCTTGACCAGTTCTTTCCACCTGTCTCGTGTCGGCAGACGTTGCATTAAGAAGAATTTCATCCCCGTAAACAGTGATCCACCCCCACCAACTCCTTCGTAAGTAATCGAGGCCATGTTGTTGTTGCACGTCGCGACTTGGTGCAAGAGAAGCGCGTCGGTTGACGTTGTCCCAATCCTCAAAGGAAGCAGTCTCTTGGGAGTAATCCCATAATGCAGTGATTGCGCATACTACTCAAGAGAGTCGCGACGTCGAGAAAGCACCGGGTCGGGGAAGTTTGAGGTGGTAAAAGAGGGACGCGTATGGCGGTTGTTACTTTCGCGCCTGGTCACGTGCCATGCCGGAAAAACGTTTGGCCCGTATTTGCTAAGCCACAACTTGACGACTTGAACCCCAAATCAGGAGACTTACATCTCCGATCTTAACCGTTAGGACATGAGAGATTTGCAAGCATGATCTCGTTCATTCAAGAAATTCAATTTCTTTGCTTTTGTTGACACGAATCCGCACAGCCTCATGATGGGGACCCTCCAGAACGTGGCCATTGTCGTGCTGGTCATCTCTTTCTTCACGTTTGTTGCCTTCTTCGGGAGACTACCAGCTTTGAGGTAGGCTCTGAACTCTCACATACATCACCTCATGAGTTAATATGATACAGGAATACTCCCATCGGCACTATACACCGAATCATATGGCTTCATATACCTCGAGGCCTTCGGGTTGTCGACCAGAGACTCACACAAGGACGTTTAAGCGCTTCCATTTCGAAGCTGGCACACACATTATGGCACGATAGACATCCCGTCGTTATGGTAAGAGAAAAGTTGTGTTATTAGATCTCGAGGACATTCCAAATCTTTCTCAATCACGTGCAGCATTGCAGCCGCAGCCTCCTTTCTTTCGAGCTATTGAAATCGACAAAATCTGACTCAACACTGTCTAGATTTTCTTCATACTTCTCTTATCAGTCTCCGAGATACTATTTTTACCGCCAGCTTGGGCAATGCTCTCGACCACCAGGAAGGTCAACGCAGTGTTCATCCTCACATTGCCTTACCTCTTCCTGTATGCAGCCGCTGCGAGCGACCCTGGTTACATAACACCAGAGAATCATTCTCATCAAATGGCTCTATACCCGTATGACTTTACAATCTTTCATCCTGGTCAAACTTGCCGCACATGTCATCTTCTAAAACCAGCACGCTCAAAGCACTGCAGCATTTGCAAGCGCTGCGTCGCCAAAATGGACCACCACTGCATTTTCATCAACGGTTGTGTAGGCTATGGAAATCATCATTATTTTCTGCTCCTTCTGCTCACCACTGCATTCTTGACCACATATGCAACCTATATTGGCTTCGCTATCCTCTCGGATCAGGTTCGAATACAGGTCCCTTCCTGGACCGCTTGGGGTTCTGGTTTTACCTGGTCCCAATATGCCAACATCTGGGCGTGGACTCTTCAAGAGCACACTCGGATAGGCGCTGTGACTCTGCTCTGCTTGCTTACCTCGCCACTTGTTTGGGGTCTTCTCGGCTACCACGTGTACCTTATCTGGGCTGGAACCACTACGAACGAATCAATGAAATGGTCAGACTGGCAAGCTGAGATGACAGAAGGATTTGCATTTAAACGTGAGCTTCCTTCCGATCGACAGAAAGATCAATCAATCGAGCTAGCATGGACGCGATGGCCGGTCGAGAGCGAGCAAATTGTTGTGAGAACTGAGGATGGTCTGCCTCCCCGAGGTCAAGGGCTGATTGGTGTCGGAGAATGGCAGAGGGTTTGGAAGCTGGCTGATGTGGAGAATCTTTATGATCTCGGATTCTGGGACAATTTCTGGGATGTCTTCTGGCCTAGGTATGGATTCCACCATCGTGCCGCGAATGGGAACCAAGAAACTCGAAGCTGCCCTACATCGCCGGCTGGTGCGGGCGTTGGTTGATGGTCAAAGATCAAAGACATCAAGGTAAATCTCTGCTTAAATGTCAAACGATCCGACATGAACGTCAAAACGCCAGATCAGCACTAGCACTACGAGACCAGCTGCCATGTATTTGTATCATTGGCATAATTGATATCAATCAAAAGCATGGCTTCCTGTTGCGCCTCGCAGCTCGCTCGCCTCTAGAACTATACTCTCTTCTTCAGCGTGGAAAGTAACCTGCACTTCTCTATCGAATAAGCTTTCTAGAAACAGTCAGGGTACACCATAACGGTGATAGTTCCCGCCTCGACGCCGAAAACCTCCATCCTGCTGAATGCCCCAAGTGAATGGCAACTTGAAGCCCGATTCTAGGTGTCCATGCATGCTCTTGAGATTTATGTTTCAAATCTCATGCCCCTGCTCTCCATTTTCGTTGGTCTCGTTCCCTCTTTCCAGCATTCTATCTTTACATTCCATGCTTCACGTTTCAATTGAAACAAATGTCGAATCATCCGCTTCTCAAACTAAAGTGGGTAGGACCGGATCTGAATTCCAGGGCAAGTCGCTATAAAATCTTGCTAGCTGAGACGGGGCCAGTGATCTCAATAATCCCTGGAATCAGAGTAGGAGGAAGAGACAGGATATTACGGTCCTTTGAGGCTTACTATTATGGAATTTTTGTTCGCACCCTCGACGGACGTAGTCGCCTACTTATGATACTGCCGCTGTTTTGGTGATACCAGAAGAATGCCGCTTGAGAAAATCTTCGCGGAGGCTATATTCTCCTCCGCTGAGAGTATTGCGCTTCTTTGTTGCGGTAATATAAAGCATGATACCCGTGTGGCATTCAAGGACGCTCTTATGAACAGCAAGCTCTCAAGGTGTTCAACGTACCTGCCTTACCAAAGTTATCACATTCATTCTGGAGATCCTCAGACACTAAAATAGACAAGACAGCAAGAATCTGAAGTTGCTCTGGCCGCACGAAAGTAGTTTCTCAAGTACTTTTTTCATTACAGCGCAGTGAACCAGACCTCTGGGCTTGTATTCCAGACTCTCAATCCGAAAAAGCAACTATATGTAAAGTTGATCCTATCAACAGTCTCTGCCCCAGTTTCCAGCTCTTTTAAGGCTCATTAGTTTTTGGTAGTAAATGGTAAGGCATAAACCTCACACACAGGTGTGCTCAGTCCTAGTTCAAAATATCACTCTCGTGGTCAACAACCTGAACATTTGAAGGAAACCACGCAGCCAACTTCAGATATTCCGTACTGCCAGCATCAAGCCTCTTCATCTGCAAGTCCTTCGCTACTGCCAAACACTTTCTAACCCCATCAGCCGCATGTTTTAGCATAAAATCTAACCTCCGATCATGAGACTCGACAAGGACCGCCAATTGGCGCAAGTTGGAAAAACGAAGTATCTTGGTCCACTGGCCCAAATTCTCATCCTCGCCTGGAGGCCAACGAATCGTTTCAAAAATAAGGTTTCGGATCTCCTTCACTTCTTCCGGAAACAGCTCCACCAAAACATCGATGCACGATCCTTGGAAGAAGCGCCGTCTTTGATTCGTCTCCAATGAGATGACATCAAGCCGTGGGTTCCACATCAGGTTCCTCGTACCCCGAGCTTCGTTCTCAATCCTCCAAGGCTTGTATCCACATCTCAATGCAACCTCGCGAGATTCGTGGCACGTGCTCAGCAATGGTGGTGAGGCTACGATGGGAGGATAGCATTGAACGAGATAGTACGGCGACGTTGGCCGCTGAGGAATGCCGATTTCGAAGTGCTCGTATGGAGGGTCACCTCCTACCAGGTAGATAGTTTGAGGAGCGTCTTGGATATTGAAGTTGTAGAGCGAGCATTGGAAGGTGATGATGCGAGGCTGGATTGCGTATTCCCAGATCAGGAGGCGGATCTCGGGGAGTAGGAATGGGAAGAGCGTGAAGGAGGTTGGCTCGGACATAGCGCTTTGCTGTGAAAGATGCTCAAAGGTTTTTGTGACGGTTTCCCGATGGTGGGAGTTAGGAAAGACAAGAGAGCTCCAACTTTGGTGGTTATGAGATTGGCGAGGGCCAGGAGGTCTGTTGAATCTCTATGTAGGTACCTAAGGAGGCCTTGTTTTGTGGTGCCAGAATGCGCTAATCTTCCACAAATCGAGGTTATGCACCGGAGTCTGAGCAGCAGGCAGGAAGAAAATACTAGAGTTGAGGTCTTGATTTTGGAAGGTTCGAAGATAAAAGAGGTACACTTTGCTGAAGTGCATGCAGCAGCTGCAGGTCAGCCTCACAGCTTCTTACTGGTTCGAGTTTTCAGCTGAAGATGACAAATTGGCTGGGTCGACTGCATCAGGCTGCCACACACAAATTAACACGCGTTGACTCGCCGCGCTCGAAACATTGCGCTCTACGGGCCTCATCGTTGTTGTAAAATGAATCGCTAACTTCAAGGCCAGTCGGAGGAGTCTGGCAGCGAATCACATCTCGAACGGAAGGCGGAAGGGCGTATGATAGGGGTCACGGGGTGGAACTGGTTCGAGAGGCGAGTTCTGAGAGTTGCGGGCAGGGCCCGCGCGAGCCCTGGGAGTAAAGCTTCCTCGTCTCCTGCATACTTCGTGACATAAAGTACCGTATTTAAGGTGACGCAATAAGGCCTTGGAATTCGGTTAAGGCCCTAAGGGTCCGCAATCCAGGGGCTCGCTTAGGCTAGGCGAAATATTCCCATCTTCCACGAAGTTTCTGTTCACAAGCTGCTATAAAGCATTCAGAATCAAGAAATTCCACTATTGCCTGAAGAAAAAATCAATGAGTCAAACGTTTGAATTTGCCGTACAGCTTTCTTCTATCGGGCACATGATGCTCCATATAAGCAAGCGGAACATTCAAATTTCCAGTATGAACAATGCCGACAGTTTCTGCCTTGTAAAGGATCATCACTACTGTCAGCAACTGACACCCATCTTCTCCAGCGGAAGTAACGTGAGGAAGGAAGGTAGCGGTAGGCTATTGGTAATCTGTACTGCCTGGCAGAATCATTTCCATGCTCCTTCCACATTGAGCCGCAGCGCCCAAGGAAAGCTTGATTCTGCGTGACAATTGTGGGACAGTCGTAAGGCTGCCAGTGCGGGGCACCCCGCACTTTTGGTAGCCAAAAAATGATTTTTCACCACCACTTCATCCCTAGAGTTAGTGTAAAAGAATTCGGTTTTTGTTTAATATAAAGCTCTCTCGGAAGAGCGATTTTATTCGAAAAGCTCTTGCAGCTCTTGTCTCTCGAACTTCAAGAAGGTAGCTCCAGGTGGATCCCGGCTAGCTTCAGCGGCAGGCATCAGGAACCCCGCTCACGCCGATCAGATAAGTAAAAAGAATAAGCAGATCAAGGATAGGAACAATGCAAAACCGAATCCGAAGAAGCCTAACCTGCGAGCTGGGACCACAAATCCATCCTTCGCCTCGGCTACCAAATCAGCATGCAGAACGAGGCAACTGCAGCTAGGTAATATAGTACCAGGACGTTGACATTTAGCCAGACACCATTTCATAGCCAAATCTCTCACCGAACCACTTTAAAGAAACACCAACCCCACCCGCTGACTAAAATTTGTTGTCGGTAGCTTTCTTAAATCGAACTAGCCTTTTATACACCTTAATTTAAATCTCACATACCTGTCGTCCTTAATCAAAATTGTAATTTTAAAACGTTATAGAACTTAATGCGCGCCTTAAACGTTTTAAATCACATTGAAAGGGGGGGTTTTAGGCATAGAGTTCTCTACCGAAAATAAGTGCGCAGTACTAGGTTTGCACCGGATGTGGTTTTAAAGTTATCACTTGGTGAAAAGGGTGCAAAATAGCTATTTTTGGTGGTGCTTTAGCAAGCTGGCTAATTTCAACGTCATCTCAATGTACCTACCTATCCACCGAAGACCTTCCTATTGAGGAAGGTAGCTCACAGAGCTACCCCAACTCTATGTCATTCTGGACTTTCCTAATACGAGCTTATAATGAGCTCAAAGATGCATAAAAAGGTGGAGGAAGCCCATTCCTCGCAAGTCAGCAATTCCCCCAAAAAATTACCTACAGCTCTAAAAGATCGGAGAAAAGGAAGACCAAAAAATAATGCGCTCCTCAATCCTCCTAGCTGCAGTCGCAGGCTTCTTGACTTGCTCTGCTGCCCCAACGGAAAATGCAAAGCGCAATTTCGTGCTCCACGAAAAGCGCGACGGAGCTCCGCATCAATGGACGAGGCGAAACCGCGCACACCCCGCCGAGATCCTGCCCGTGAGGATTGGCCTCGTGCAGAGTAACCTGCATAAGGCAGAGGAGTACATTCTCGATGTGTCGGACCCATACTCTCCGAACTTCGGTGAGTAGGCTTGAATCAATTTGAGGGAGAATTGGGGAGATTTGAGAGAGGGTTGAGCTGATGTGTGTGGGGAGTCAGGAAAACACTGGTCGGCTGAGAAAGTCGCGAATACTTTTGCTCCGACGAAGAAAACTATGGATAGTGTAGCGGATTGGCTAGTTGAATTTGGCATCGATTCGGAGAGACATACATTTTCGACAGGTACGTAATATCTGCATTTGCTGTTTCGTAGGCGGGGCTTATGCGATGGCCGAGCATTCTGAATGAGCTGTCGGTATCAATATTTGGCATATTTCTTTTATAATCATTGCAAAGTTGTAAATATCTTACCAATTCTTTTGAAATTCTTTTCAACAGGCGAAGTCTGGGTTATTTCTGGGCATTAGTTTGCGGGGTTATCTGGGATGCTTTCTCTGCTCGGCCGTCAAAATATCTCCAAAATCTCAAAAATCGGGACTGACAAAAACAGGCCGAAATTGGATTCAGTTCAATGCAACGGTTGCAGAGACGGAGCAGTTATTCAATACAGAATATCACTACTATGAACACAACGTTGAAGGCGGCTATCGTATTGCCTGCGACGAGTACCATCTGCCTCAGAGTGTGCGCGATCACGTTGACTTTGCTGTAAGTTCTTTCTTATTACTCATTTGAGGTAACAAGCGAGTACTGACATGATACAAAGATGCCAACAATCCAGCTTGAGGGCATGCGTCCCATCCCGAATTTGCTTCCCAAAATTGCTGCCCCGTCGCCCATCACGGGTTTGGAAGACGGAATCACAACCTGCGCTAACTTGACAACCATCCTTTGCTTACGTGCACTCTACAACTTCGGCGCGGGCAACACCAGTGCAGCAGGCAACGAGATGGGAATCGGCGAATGGGCAGACTTCCTCTACCTCCCTGACCTACCTTTGTTCTTCAAGAACTACACCTCGCCACCCATTCCCGCTGATACCGTTCCGGACTTCATCTCCATCGACGGTGGTCAAACGGCCAATTACACATATGACAATCAGACCGGGGCTGGCGTAGAATCGGCATTGGATTTCGACACGGCATACTCGATCATCTACCCGCAGAAACTAAGACTGTATCAAGTGGGCGATGGTGTCAACATCGACAGCGTCGGCACGTTCAACATCTTTCTCGATGCGTTGGATGCCTCGTACTGCACGTACCTTGGCGGAGATCAGCCATATGTTGACCCAGCATACCCTGATCCCAATGAGGGCGGCTACACTGGACCTCTGCAATGCGGCGGAGCCCCCAAGAGCAACGTCTTCTCTTTCTCATATAACCAGATCGAAGCCGCGCTCCCTGTCTCCTACCAAGAGCGCCAATGCCACGAGTGGATGAAGCTAGGGCTCCAAGGCGTCAGTGTCTTATTCGCATCTGGAGATTCTGGCGTGGCAAATCGATACAATGCCGGCTACGAGAACAGCTGCCTGACTTCACCTGACGTGGGCCAATATGTCGATATCAACGGGACGCGCTTCTCGCCCTCCTTTCCCACGAATTGCCCCTGGATTACCGCCGTTGGAGCAACAATGCTTGCAGGAACCACCATAGCTGAGGGTGAAGTAGCTGTCGCTGACCCGGATGCGACGGACCCCAAGAACGACTACTACTCGGGGGGTGGCTTCTCGAACGTCTTTGCTCTCCCTTCCTATCAATCTGCAGCCGTAACCAACTATTTGAAAAACTACCCACCTCATTATCCATCGCACATCTACAACAACAGTGGCACCAGCCGTGCCTACCCAGACGTTTCGGCGATCGGTTTAAAAATCCCCACCACGTATCTCGGGTCCACCTATGGCGTGGGTGGAACTAGTGCTTCGACACCTATCTGGTAAGTCCTTTCCATATCTCAGAAAAATACATAAAGACATAAAGACGTACTAACATACAAATAGGGGTGGCATCGTAACCCTGCTCAACGAAGCACGTCTTGCAGCAAAGAAAGGACCAATTGGCTTCCTGAACCCGACGCTGTACGCACATCCCGAGGCCTTCAACGACATCACCGTGGGTGGCAATCCTGGCTGTGGCTCCGATGGCTTCAAGGCACAGCCGGGTTGGGACCCTGTGACAGGGCTGGGGTCGCCGAAGTATGATAAGTTGGTGGAGGTTTTCTTGTGCTTGCCGTAAGATTAATTGATTTAATGAATTAGAATTGGAAGACGGGTTTGGGTTGACGGATAACTACTTTATGGAATTTCCGAGCTTAGGGTTCAAAAGCTCAGGTCATAAGTGCCTCTAAACGGACGTTAGATAATACTTAAATAAATAGAGCAACTTCTTATCCTTGCCTAGAGAAACTGATTTCAGCCTCTCGTTGCTAAGTTATTTTCGGTACTTCGTGCATGACACTGGTGTATAGCCTCAAATCTCAGCACCGTAGAGTGGAGAACTCCTTTCTCTTCATCAGAAAAGGATCGATAGTCAGCATTAGTCACCTCCATCGTTCTCGATGCTGATATAAAAGTATTCCACCTCAACCTCACCACCCAAAAGCCTCACAATGCAACCACACTTCTCCCGCTCCTCCCTTCCCCATGAGAATCCTCCCCTGAGCATCCGCACACGCATTCCTAACATCAAGTCCCATACTCGCCGGGCCACAACTGGTGACCGCCACTCTGGTCCCCTCAGCAACATCCATCGTGTGTCTCCTAGCCAGCTCCTTCAGATCCGGTCTGCCCTGGCCGTAAATCACAGCAATGTTCCCACTCCCTGAGACAACTGGACCAGAATTGCCAAGTGCGGTTTTGCCGGACTCTTCGTCGGTTTTAGTTTCGCCGATTGGGGGAGCCGCATCGTCCGTGATGTGGATATCAATTTGCACTTTTCTGTTCGCGGTATGGGATCCTAGTACTCGCTCGAATTCATCGACAATCCAGTTCGCTGAGGTGAAGTGTCTAACCGCTATCGTGATGTGAACTTCTGCAGTGCTTATGGGATCTTGTAAAATGCTTTCGAGCAGAGGTAACAAGTATCCGGTTCCTGAACCACCAGCAATGAGGAGTGCTTTGTCGGATGAGGCGAGTTTGCTTGCTGTACCGTTGTTCCCGTACGGGCCATCGATACTCATTGCCATGGTTCTGTAGCGAGTCTCGACAAGCTTTTTCAGACGGCCAGTGAATCCTCTGTGCGGTCGGACGAAGAAGAACATTTCTACGGATGAAGGCAATGAGCAGATTGTGAAGGGATGCATGCTGTATGAATGCAGACCTGGGAGTGCCCAGAAGCGAAGGAAGACATGCTGGCCGGGCTTCCAGGACATCTTGCTTGGAATCGAGATCCGGATTGTCGAGTCGGGGAGGAGGGTGAATTTTGCCTCGGCTTTGAGACTTTGGATAGCGGTGCGGAAGAATGCGAAGATGTATGTTGCGCCATAGAGGGAGAGAGCGGTGATCAAATAGTCCCTGAGATGTTGGTCAGTATTATTGTGATGTTCTTTGGGTGGGGACGTACCAAGATGTGAGACGGAAGTCGCAGTGTATGAAGAAGAATACATTGAAAAATCCTACAGCAAGGAAGTGGGTTGCCTTAAAAAATTCATAGAAGCGATTTCTATACGATTTGTTAGGTTCCATCTCGCTCTATAGTAACTGTGAGATCGAGAGACTTACCGGATAACGCCAATGGACATAATATTCAAGTATGCTTGGGGGATGAGCGCAGCAACACCAGTCCAATAAACCACCCTTTTTTTCCATTGCAGCATCATGTCCCCTTTCTGGATATGAACCGCGATGAACAGGAAGGTATGGACTAAAGCCAGCACAAACATCGCCCAACTCGTCCAGCGGTGAAACACCATAAGTTTTTCATGAGAAATTCCAGTCAAATATATGATATAATTGAGTTTTGAGGACAAGACCCTGTTAAAAAAAATCAGAACTCATTCAAAGTCGGGAAGTTGATAGGCAAGCTCTCTCACATTATGAAGGGAAGAAGAGCCACGGCCATACATCCTGATCTTGTTGCTAGTGGCGGGGAGCTTCCATATGAGAGCTTCTTTGTATTCGGCCAGTAGTATGGTTTGGGGCCTAGTGTCAAAGCTGAACGAATAAGAACGTGTAAAACCGGAAAGTTTTTTTCGAAAAGCTCACCAAAGAAGTATATTGCACCACAGATACCCAATAACATCACGCCAATGGAAGGTGAGTACCACTTGAGGCGATGCAGATAGAATGATCTGTAAGAGAGGAAGCGACCAGTCGCCAGTCCCTTTTGCAATGACGAATTCCCCACCCTTCTTGATTTTGACCTCCTGGAAATGATGGAAATTATGTTGCCAATAGCGAAGATGCCAATAACCGCGCACATGAAATAAACAGTTGCATGTCCGTACACGTGGTCCGCTTGATACCAGTATCTCCAGTATCATGTCGATATTCACACTGAGATGGTGTCAATTTGCAAGTGTCGGCTCGGGACGAGTGGAGCTTGACCGGAGAATCCAGCCAAGGGAGCCCCGGCATACTGGTTGACATGTGCATTTTGAAATGATTGAGCGAGATCAACAGAAGTAGCAAAAATGTAAGAACATTTATGCAAGATCGAGAAAGTTGATCATTTGATCGAACGAAAATTGAACATCTTTGGCAAACATTGGATTATATGATGGAAAGCAAGCGTAGGAAGTGAAAATATCCGCCTCATAACCTCTCAGGTTTCAATTGCACTTACTCAACATAGTGCAAAGCTTTGCGGGGCATCATGGAAAAACTCGAAAATTCTATTTGGAGCAGAGAACACAAGCTTTTCGGATTGGGGACTTGGTACCCTGTCGGGCTCTTGGCACGAGCAAGTTTGCGCATGAATAACATTAGCTCAACAACCTTGCCATAAAACACCTCGTCACTCTTCAGAAAACTTCTCGTCGGCGTAAAGAAAACATACAAACTCAGTCCAGCCACCTGCAGAAGCAATCCAGATTCTCGAAGTTGCTCACAATCCGCCATAGACTTCCATACTTCTGGGTCCGGATTGCTGTGGGGTTTTTGCTGACCTGTGGCCCTTGTCCTAGAGATCAGCTCTTGGCGGGCCTGCAATGAGACTCATTATTCAAAGATCGAATCTCTTCACTTTCACTGCTTGGTCGATTTCGAGAATTCATAGCCAAAAATAGGCAAGGAAGAACTCCTAGCACAGAAGTTCTCTCAAGATTTGATGGAAATAGAGTGGAGGAGGTGCTGGCCCATCGTGGGGTAGCGAATTTCAGCATCATATTTCAGCATGCGGCCACAAAGTCACCTATCGAAGAACCCAGAACTGCCTTCGTAGCAACGGCTGGATGTTTGAGAGAACTTGGATTCCGGAGAGAGAAACAGAAATAGTGATGTTTGTACGAGAGTAATGAAAACAAACAAGGCGCCCCTGCAGGAGAATAGAACTAGGGTTGCTAATTCAACAGCGCGCCTGCCAATGGATGAATGGAGAGCAAGGAAATGGTATGGATTTCTCTGTCAAGCCACGCTTTCCAACGGCATGTCTCCCTATGTCTCTTCAATTGACATCTACAAACCCACGTGAAGGAATGGAAACCTGAAAAAAACCAAGCGCACTTAGTACAGGGAGTTGAGAATGGATAATTCAATGTGCTTGTCCAAAGCATATGCAGTATCATGCTTAAATTCTGAAGCTCAAACTACCGAGAGGGGTCTATTGTTCCAAGTGCTAATCAGTCAATGAGATAAGCCACGTTTTGTCTCCGGTAGTGGTATGCTAACCTTTGAGTCTATCCGACTCCGTATCAAAAGTCTTCTCGTCCTCCAGCACCATGTGTTGTCGCTCTTGTCTTTTAGCCCCAAGCTGAATCAGAAGCTGTGCTCTCTCAGATCTGCCATTCTTTTCCGCAGCGTCTAAAGCGTTTGGATATTTCCCATGCTCCAGTTGCATGTTAACTTCAGCTCCCGCCTCTTTTACAAGAAACTCGATAATCTGTTCCATTACCCTCCGTTTATAATTATCATCATCAACAACAACAGCCATAGCAGCAGCTAATGCACTCCC